>VZTB01003733.1:312689-340622 GCA_013397245.1 Thryothorus ludovicianus
CTTAATTTATCCTAGCTAAATCAATATACTTAATGTATAGGGGAAAAAATATGATTGGAAAGTTCTAATTCAACCTCCTGCGCAAAGCAAGGTTATATTCAGAATTTGATTGGGGGTTTTGTGTCTAATTGTGTCAAGTTTTGACGGTATCCAAGGGTGAAGACTGTAAACTCTCTGGTGATTGTTCCAGTTATGAGTTTTTTCTGTATATCCCATTCAGTATTTTCCCGACTCAACTTGTGCATGTTATCTCTTGTTCTTTCACCGTGCCCAACAGGTAATCAAAGACAACACTTGGATCACCCCTTAGCCATCTCTTTTTCTCCACAGACATTACTCACTCAGGCTCACTGAGTTCTAATCTTGTGGTGCTGTGCCAGCCTGAAATGGGACTTGGTTTTTGTGGTTCAGCATGGTTCAGGTCAGCACAACTTCAGGATTTTTTGCTTCATGTCATGCAGATAAGCCACAATTAGGACAGTACAAAAAAGGTTTAAAATATTTTTTTCCATCTTGAAACTCTTCTACACTGTCCAAATAAGTGACTGACAATGAGACTTGGGTCCTGTTGTTTATTATTGTGGTCAGGTCTTTGCATGAGGGATAATGCACAGTGTAATTAGTATTATTAACTGTGAAAATACAAATGTTTACTAAACTGGCATCTAATATACCTGGACCATAAATTATGTTTTTTTTTCTCTCACACAGAATTCTCTTCTTCATGTTTACACTTAATGGGTAGTGGTAGTGCATATAAACTTTTCAATGAATCAGACTCTGGAGTGGAAGGATTGGACACAATTAGAGTATTAACTTTAGATAGTAATTGCCAGCATAGTTAAATGTTGGTTTATTTAAATACAGCCACCAAATTATAATGGTCTGTAATGCATGGGAATGAATCGTAGTTTTGTTATGTTCAGTGAATACTTAGCTATATCCTTTATGTAAACATCCTACTCACAGTAATCCAGTAAGGACATAAGGTAGAGTCTGTTTATTTTAAGAGGTAAACCACTCAGGATTATACAGGAATTAGGATGTGCATGCATATATGGAGGTTTCCGATGTGAGGAAACTTCAGGTTGTCCATTTCACTCTGCTTTTACTCTATGGTAAAATGTGGAATGTGTTCCCCTAATTATCAAACAGACTATATTCCTGGCTTGCGGAAACATTTTAGTGTGTAAAGTCTAAATCGGGATTTAAATTCTGAATTCAGAAGGAAGATGTTTTTAGTAAGTCTTAAGATGAGAAGTCATACATTTCCTCATAGTAAATGCCTCATTATTTGAGCACTAATTAACCATCTGATATTTCCTGTGATAAATTGATGGTTTTAGTTTCTGAAAAGGTATAACACTCTGGACTGAAAATTTGCATGGTAAATATCTTGCTTCTTTCTATTTGGAAATTTTCAGCCAACGCTTAATAAGTCTGAATTCCAGAGAGGAAGCCTTTCTCTCCTCACTCAACTGGAGAATTCAGCAGCCCATTTCATATGCAGAAGTACCTTGCAAACATCTATTACATGTTTTTTTCCTGTTATTTCTATGGCACCTCTGCATCTCTTGAGTAGAATGGGGCTAGGTAAAGCAGCAAGGTGAGATCTGTGTGGAACATCCCTACTTCCTTTATTGCAGATTCTGTGTGATGAGTGAGACAGGGGACAAACAGATTCCTACTGTTCTCAAAGACTGGGGCTTGATGAGTCAGATCAAATGCCTATTAGTTCAGGGTACTTTTGTTTTCTCTCTTCTTGTGCCTACATGAGTTAGGAATCAGAACAGCTTCTTTTCAATTGAATCATGTTTCTGGCGCAGATTTTTGCCTTAGTAGAGGTAAAAAGCAATTTAATAATTCCCCACTCCATTCCAGCATGTAAAGGAATGTTATCATTAGGAGAAATATTGAAAAGTTCAAAAAGAAAGATAAACTTGATGTTTCTTCCATTTTGCACATTGAACAAAATGAAATACAAAAAATATGCATTTTAATCTGTCATGATAATAAATGAATACCCTAATGTTAAAACACTGCATTCTGGCTTAATGCTGAGGTCTATTTTGCAGAATAAAATGATAATTGATTAATTTATGTTCTTAAATATAGGCAGACTTGATCTCTTTGTGGAGCTCCTCAGGGGCACCTCGCGACTTCTGCTGACCTACATTAACACTTATTTTCTGCAAACTGCTTCGTGGCATAACTAAAACTTGGGCCCAGATCAGGTATCCAGGTGTAGTGCACACCATTTGTTATTTTAGTATTATTCTGAAATGGAGTTCTCAGATAGCATGGCAAACAGTGGGACATGAAAGGAACACGCGTGAACCAGCACCATATCCCACTCCCTAAAGCCCACTCTCAGCTCAGATGAGTTGGACTAAGGCAAAATAGAAAATTCCCGCTGCTTATATTTTCCCTACAGAGATCATTGCAAGGCATGTCAGCTTGAACATTTAATCACAAAATAAGGAATGTATTTGGAGCTCTGTGCATAAGAGTGTTACCTAGTGACATCCATTGGGACCCTGTGTTTTAGCTTAAAGTACATACTTTAAAAAAAATGTTTCTGAGGTTATAAGGGTAAATGTT
This sequence comes from Thryothorus ludovicianus, assembly GCA_013397245.1. Taxonomy (NCBI): domain Eukaryota; kingdom Metazoa; phylum Chordata; class Aves; order Passeriformes; family Certhiidae; genus Thryothorus; species Thryothorus ludovicianus. The sequence goes on from VZTB01003733.1 coordinate 315,291, forward strand.
TTGGAGGAAGTTCCTGAAAACATAGGTCCTGTAGGAATCATACCCTTAATCCATTGGCTTGATGCAGTTTTCAGCACAATCAGTAAAATCCCACTGCCTTTGCTTGGCTTTGGATTAGACCTCAAGGGTCACAAACTGGTTGAACTAAGCAGTGGAGCAGATGCGAGCTTCCTCAACTTGCAGACCTTTCTACCAGATTCCTGTTCAGACTTGTTAGCATCTGAATCTCAGGAGTGCTTTCTGGAATATACATCTGCAGAAAACAGCAAACGTGTAAATTATTCTCTTAAATCTCAAAGTTTTACTTCTAAAAAGGGCAAAAGTAACTTTCCTTTTAAGGAGCTCAGTACTACATTCACTTACACCTTCAAGCTTGAAGACCTCCTCTTTTGTGGGTGTTTATGCACTCCTCATGCAGCTGCCATGCAACAGTTTAATTAAGCAATACTCCACTTAAACTGCAGTCAGCCACTATGGCCAGGCTGTGTTTCCTCTGCCCACCGTCGAGAGTTGGCTGTTCTAATTTCATTTGTTCAAATTAATGTGTTAACTCCCTCTGAGGAGGTAAGTAGTGTGTCACAGCTTGAGGCAGGACCTCTGCACACGAATCCTTTTAGTTCATAGCAGGATTCAGGCATGCAAATGTTGACATTTTGAAATTGTTTCCCCAGAAGGTCAGATTAGTATAACTGGCTACAAAAAGAAAACACATCTACCCTGATGCCTTTCCTAATTAGAAATAAACCCAAGTGTTTGCCATTATACTCAAAGCCGTGTCAGCTGCTGCTGGAATTACATTTGTTTATGGAAAAAAATAAAAGACTTGGTTTTGAATATATATTTGACATTACAGGAAACAAATGGTTGAAATAAGTTTCGATCTTTGTAAAAAGGCATGTATTTGTTGCACACTGATTGGTAATGCACTGTTTTCAAGACTGTGAGATATCCATGCCTGAAGGTTTTCAAATATATATGCATCAGTAGGAAACCTCTTCATCATCAAGACAAGGAGTCATTTTCCCAGCTATCATAGAAGTGTGAATGTGGTCTGCAACAGAATGTAATGATGCTGCTTTCAATGTCTTTCTTGAGTATTAATTAGTCTTCAAACATTATAAACATGTTGGAACTGTATTCTGACATTAGTTTATTCCAAATTGAATCAAAATCTTGCTAGATGATAAGAAGTTTTAGAGACATGCTTAGTACATTTCATTTAAAGTTTTTAAAGTTATATCCACATCTGCTGTAAATTAATTTGGGTGTACTAAAAGCAATAGAGCAATAGTTATATCAGTTTCTAGTCTGCTGAAATGTGTCTTTAGAACTTATTTGGAACCACCCAATTCTGCTTTAATTTGGAAACACTGAATCAGTGTCCTGTTCAATTTTAGGTGAATTGTAACCTTGCTTTTTAAATTCTCCCCCCAGCCCCCCCCAAATCTCTGGAGTGGACCCTTAACCACAATGTGTTAGTGTATAAGCATCAAGGAAAAAATGTGAGTTCTTTAACTTTAAGCAAGGATTTTGTGTGAGTGTTCCTCATCTGTCAGCAGTGACTCATGGTATCTTGGATCATTGTGGGCATTTGGAAGCCTGTGTGGCAGTTGACATACACATACACTTGAATATTGCACCCAAAGGAGCGTTCTTGTGGAGGGAAATTAGTAGAGTAACCAGTGGAGCTGCCGAGAATGAATAATATCATTGGGTCTGGAAGGAGAACTGGAAAGTGCCCTGCCTTTTCCCCCACAACATTCCAAGTTTTAATGCGCCCTTTACGTGAACCAAACTTACACTGAGGCTACACAATGTATGTAAGAAAGGCATTAAATTCACATTGTGTGGTAATATGGTGTCATGGACAGTGTTCCTAAATCAGGTGAAAAATGGCCCTGCTTCAAAGCACACAAAGTGCAAATAAACAGAGTGTGGAAAAATAAACAAGGTTAAAATTTGCAGTACATTTTGCAAAAATTGTTACATTTTGGTAATTCTCATTTTACATAGTAAAGATAAGAAGGCAAACCCTGCCTTCCATTTCAGTGTGCCTGGACCATTTCACTGATACCTTCAGTCTACAGATCATTCTCTAAAGGCTTCTGTTCTGACAGGGACACAAAGTAAATGATACGAATGTGATCTCTGATTTTTGTCTTGGTAAGGAAAGCGCAGTTTTTGCGGCTTGAGCAAAAATGATATAATGATTCTCATTTATATTCCACTGGATCTTCAGAAATAAAAACTTCCATTATTTTTCTTTCCTGATGCTAACACTGAGGATAATGATGCTATTGTGTTGATGCAAGAAGTGCTACCATTTATTTAGATTGATGAGACTCCTAGGATCAGTGGTGTAGACTACATCACCTTTCTGCTAGTCCAAAGAGAGTGGAAAAGAATAAAACGTCTGGGAAAAGGTGGATATTTAGCATGGCAGGCAGCCACACCAACTTTTTCCCCCTCCTCTACCTGTTAATTTAAATGAACATAATATTGCTTTGTTTTTGTTACTTTTGGAACAGTATTTTCACTTTTTCAGTTCTAATTTGTGTGCTTGTTACCTCCCTCTTACTGACATCTGCTGCAGGAGATGGGAGGAGATGTGGCTGGACATGCTGCAGTTGAGCCATGTCAGCTGAGAGCAGCCACCAGGAACCTGCTAGGAGCCAGTTCAGGTGGGACTGGCCGAGTGGTCTTGGAGTCAAAACATCATAAAATTACTTTCAGTTGTCTTTGGATCCCCTTCGGAGGCTGCCCTAAAAGAGGCTGATGTACCAGGTGATTTGTTGTTCAAACAAATCCAACTGTATTTACATTGAGATGTCTTTGAGCAAGTGAACCTGTGCTCTGAGGTCAAGCACCGTGGAGTTGTATCCAAACCTCATTGTGCATTAAGCTCAGACAGACAGGAGGTGCTACCTGAGTGCTGTTGATAATCCACTCACTTCTCCTCTTCCACCTCTACTGGAAATTGCTGATGGGTTTTCTGAAGTTCGCTTAAAAGATCAAATATGGACAAGTTATTTCAAAACAAAAGGCATTTAGAAGGAACTAGGGGTTGAAATGCTGCTACAGAAACAGAGTTCAATCAATGTGAAGTGATGCTGTTTGCAGATATTTCCACTCACCCAGAGAGGCCCCAAAGGCTTTGAGGAGGGGAGGTGGAGTGGGGAGGAGGAAGGGTGAGGGAGGCACCGTGGCCAGCTGAGAAGGGAGTTGCAGCAGTCATTTTTCTGAATTAGATTTCAAGTTTTGCATCTTCCCTTTCCTTGTCAAGACTCAGGTCATGGCTGCACTTTTATCCACACACGATTAGGAGGGAAATATGTTGTCTCCAGCCACAGCCAAAGCAAACACATTATACGGTGTTTCCATAACCAGGGTTGTCCATAGGAGAAGATAACAGGGTTAGGTCAATCAGAGAGTGAGAGTTCCCCAGAATACTCTCTAAGTTTTCTACAATTTGAATTTCTGGAACTTGGTGAGCTAGAGGCCGTGTCTCTAAATTTAATAGCCTCTTAATGTTTTCTTTTTCCTGATTTTGCCACTTTATCCCTTGAAACTATAGCCAATTTTACCAACAGCCCATGTTAAGAATTTCTACAGCTTAAGTTTGTGTTGTGTGAAGTGGTTTCAGACAATTTGGGGTTAATTAAAAACTAGTTAAAGCTCTTCACACTTTAGTTTTCTGATGTTGTCAGAATTACAATTGGAAATTTGCTTCTATATAGTGAAATTGTAGGTAAAAATGCATTCCTCCAAACCCCTTTAGAGTATGCCCAGAATCCAAAAAATGAATGTAAAAATTGTATGTAAGGTCTAGTTTCCATTTGAATGTAGCTGTTAATTATAAATTTCATTTAAGTGTGTAAGAATTATAAAAATATTGAAAGTAGCTCTAGTTCAGTTTGTCTGATTTGAAAGACATTTAAAATTTTGATTGATAGTGCAGTATCAGACATGAAAAAATTCCCTTTGATTTGAGAAATGGGGGGTTTGCTGCTAAATGATTAATTATTATGTTTATGACTTTTGAATGGAACAGAAAAACCGGAAATTCCTTTTTGATGCACAGAAGATTGTAGGTGCAACTGTAAACATTTGGTAAATAATGTTTACTAATTTGATCTAATGAACAATAAATCTATTACACACATTGCAGTACCACCACAATCAGCATCTTTTATCCATGGTGTAAATCCATTGATTTTCATTAGGATAAATTAAGAGCCAAATTGGGCATTATCACTTTATTTTGACGTGGAAGTCTATGCAAGGAGGGTCAGGGGTTGGAAATCCCTGCTGTATTTTGCTGCAATTCAAGTGCACAGTGGAGCTGTGTGTATCTGTGTATGAGATAGACAGGCTGCTTGACTGCAGTTGTTACTTTCATCCCCTTGCTGAAACTCATCCAAAATCTCACTTATGGATTAGAAGAAAAAAGAGCTCTCAGAAGAGAGAAGGATGTAAATACAAGCGTGAATTTTATGCATCCATTCTATTAATGTTAAAAGACAATTCCTCAAAGTGCTGGGAATGTGATCAAAGTGAAGGGTGGATCCATTCTGGAAAAAGAAAATTTTAACAGAAGGGGTGTTGATAGCTATGTCAGAAAATAAAAATATGAGGTCACTGATATGTACCCATATACAAAAACCTGGACACAGTCCATCTAAGCCAGCTGCTATATAAATTATAATGATTATAATGATTTACCTACTAGCAGGACTAACCCAAAGCCCTTTTTGTGTCTTATTAATCAGAAGACTTTGAGGAGTTGTTACACAGAGACAAGAGTTTCACACATGATTTTCTAGCATAAAAAGACCTTTATTGAAGCAGGTTAGATGCTTTTTCTATCACAAATCTGCTGAAAAGACAAGTGTTATTTATTCTGTTTTGCAGTTTTGCATAGACAACTAAATTTCCAGGGATGCTTCCTAACCCTATCGTGCATATTAAATAGTTCACCTTTGTAAATAGTTTGTGCAGGTTCATATTGTCAGTTCAGTAATAAAAATAAATACATCAGAGAAGGCAGAGAAGGAGTTTATAGAAGCATAGAATGGTTTGTGTTGAAAGAGACCTCATAGATCATCTAGTTCCAAGATGAGGAACTGGAAGATCATTTTTGGAAGATGAACTGACTTTAATAACAATAATAAATAAACCTAAAACTTCTCAAATTGTACTTGTACAAAAGTCATCATGTAGACATTTTGTCCTTGCATTATGTATGTCTGACTTTCATTGTCATGATTATGACAAAATGTAATCATGTCTTTTGAGTTAACTCCAAAGCAGCTTGCATGAGAAAGCACCCTAATAATTCAACATGCAGCTTCATTGAGTAACAACTAAATGAAAATCAAAATCAATTCATCTTTGCTGGCTTCTTAGTTGGTGTTGTTGGACACTGAGTACATAAGTGAGTTTCAGAGTAACTCAGGTGCACTTACACTGCAGCACGGTCAATGCCTGGAGCAAGTAGCTGTGCCTATAGAGAGCAGCAGCTCTTTAACTGTCTTGCTTTTGTTTGCAGAAAAAGTTCATGAATTGGAAATCTATGTCTTTCTTTATTTGGGAACAGTCAATAAAGATTGTGCTCCATGCCATACTTGGACCCAACATGTAGCTCGACCATGCAGAGGATGGGAAGTGACAGTCTTCCCCTCATTCCTGCTTGGCCAAATGAAATACATCCCTGCCCTGGCAAAACAGCTGTCTGTATGTTAGTCCCTGCTAAGGTGTTTGTGTCTCTGTGATATGATATTTAATGAGAAAAGGCCAGTACTCTTTATAGATAAGGTAATCACTCCTTGAAGTTACACCTACCCACAATTTTACTTAATTGATAACCAGTACCGGTTCTGCTTGCTGGAGACTAACTTCATAGCAGTATCACAGAGAGAGCTGAAAATTGATTAACTTCTAGCTAGATCTGATAACTGAGTTATTTAATGAATAGGATTTAGCTGGCTGTTTACCTGTGCTAACTCAGATGGTGCAATTTAAGGTCACGCAATGCCACATTGGGCTAACCAGACTCAGAGGGCTGAGTTGATATGCCTGCAGTCAGTATTTGAGTTAGAATGTTTATAAACTATGCATTATATCATTATTTTGCCACATTATTGCCACATTTTAAACAACCTTGATAGTTATAGATCTCCTTAAGGTCTGGGTGCTCTGTATGATGCATCACTTTCATTATTTCTCCTGAGCAGTTCTTACAGCAGCACAAGTGGGAGGTAGCAAAGATGTTACCTACTCAAATCTCAAGACATATGAATTTTCCCTTAGACAGACAACATCTTAGTAAAACCAGATTATGGTCTCCTTTTGCCATCAAATATTCCTGCTTGAAAAAAAAACACACAGAAAAAATGCTATAGGTAGTATGAGTAATGTAAGTCTGTGATTTTGTAACAATGTTGGGCTTAAATACCTGTGAAGTTCATGGTTAAATGTGTGCCATAACCTTTCTCACAAAGCCAAATTCATAATATGGGATGTTACAATAATTTTACAAATGTAAAAGATCAAACTTTACAAGTCTTTGTTTAGCTCATAGGTTAATATTTCTCATACTTTATAAGAATACTTTATAAGCTGAGCAATAGGGATAATCTGGATTCACTTTTAGAGACCAAAAGGACAAATAACACAAATAATAAAGGGAAAACAGGTTGGTTTTAAAAATCTAAATGTTTTATGCCTTTGAAATATCATGTGACCCCTTCAATTACTGAAACCAAAAACACATTAAGGGCTGTCATGTAGTTAAATAGTGCTGACATTAATGAGCTAAAATCTTCTCTCAGTTTTACAGTATAAAAAACACATGCATCAGTATTTTGAAGTCAAAGGATTCCATGCTTATACTGGTGCAACTGAAACAAAACATGGGTGTAACATTCCTCTTTCCAGGTATCTGGTTTTAATCAAACTATACTCCTGGCCTTCAAGTTTTCTTTTCTGCAGTGGAAGGTAGGCAGGAGTGTTTCATTTAAAATGCTTGGTTTACATCATGGTTGCACGAAAAAACTGTATATCTTGTCCTAGCTACCTCTAATTGATAAATTGTAATAGTTCCCTGAATTGTGTTTCTGAACTATGTGTTCTCTCAGAAGCAAAAGTTTTACTCAAAAAACAAATACAGTACTGTTTTTTTCTCCTTTTAGTAGAGTTCAGTGAAACCAGGTGATTGGCAACTGTTATGATAAGGTAGATGAAGAGGATGAAAGCTAGGACTGATTGAACAGCTGTGAGGGGCTCTGTTCCAATTGTATTTTGATTACTGATAAGATAACCCTCCCTTTTCTCCCTGTGATTTATCTCATTCAAATTACAATAACACTGAATTGCCATCAACAACAAACGTAGTTTCAAGTTTCTGTGACTGTAGTGTAGCAAAAACCCAAAGGTGCTGATTGCAAGTTTTCATGTTACATTTCTAAAAATGGATAAATCACTTATTGCATTATGTGATCTCATACACTTCATAAGCCTGCTTTTTGTTTCATTTGAGATAAAACGGATCACTTTCTGGTATTTCCAAGCAGCATAATTCTAAAATTATCTGAAAGTATAAGTTGGGGTTATTTTTAGAGGGGAGGGTGTTGATAATTTGTATGTCTCTTTATTCTTCTGCTCCTAATATGAAATCAAATACTTACTGGTAAAAATAGTTTGGAAATATTGGAACAGTTTGAATATAACTGAAAGATGTAATCTGACCAGTTAAACTAAAAGACGTAACAAAACAAATGTTTCTGCAATTATTTTTTTCCCCCTCAGGTGAAATGCTAAAAAGAAAAAAAACAAACAATTAATTAGCTTTCCTTGTTTTGTTTTATAGAAGTTTGAATTATACCACAGACTGTTAGCAAGTTATTTTTAATTTAGGTGGGTGACTGAACTATTCTCACTAAGGTCTAGATCCTAAGGTCCGAGTGATGTCTGAGGTGTCAGTGAAAGAAAATAATTGTGGTATAAAGTAGTTAAATCCTGGGTAGGGGGAAAGGAGTTGTTTTCCTTCAGACTACTGGCCATTTTACTAAGCATTAGACCTGGCGTGGGGTCAAACTCACCTGATTTCAGACTAGTGTTTTCTATTACATATGGAAATAGTCCACTGAAGTATCTCACTGTGTGACAGCCATTGTCTCATCTGGTTGGGCACTGGACTTCCAACAAGTACGGTGTCTTTTCCATGCTTATATTGCTGGTTTTGCCACATAGCTCTGCTTGCTCATGCCTTGCAGGAAGCTCTCTTGATTTCCTGCCAGTCCCTGCCTTTTCCATAACTGTTTGACTGGGGCAGAAGTCACCATCTGTACTCACAGCAATGAAATGAGGAAACTACGGGAGAAGTTGGAAGTTAAAATACCCACTCCTTTCCTTGCATGTATCTAAGAATTCAGCAAATAATTACTCAAAGAGTAATGACTAATTTACACCTGGGATTATTTAGGAAGATACACATGCTGATATACAGAACAGAACATGATATACATGACAATATGCATCTGTGTAAGCAAGAAATGCATGTGCAAACATGTGGCCACCTGATCCTCTGTAGCCAAAGTAGAGGCCTGGCGAGAGAAGAAGGAAATATTCTAGCATGACGTGGTGGGAGGCACTGCTCACAGTTCAGCAAAATCCGTGTTTGATGGCATAATGGCATTGACTCATCTTTTATCTGCTGCTGGGAGATCTACAGCGAGATCTTATCACTGCTGGCAGAGGAATGCAGGTCGAGAGTTTTGTGCAACCAGCAGCCCACTCATTGGCTTCAGGAGCGAGTTGTGAGGAGCAGCACTCCCTGCATGATCCAGAGTCACTCTGCAGAGTCACCAGGAATAGGACAGGGCCAGATCTGAGCCCTGCTGAGGAAACTAGGAAACCTTTCCTCTGGTTTTTAGGGAAATTGATGTGCCCTTTTGACCCTTATCAACAAAAACAGTCTTGGCTGCTGTGTGTCGTTGTGAAGTCTATAACAGGGATTCAGGCCAAAGCCCACAAATTTTCCAAGCTGTTAAACAGACAAATTCCCTCTTGTTAAAATGATTAAAGATAGTTTGCCTGGTAGTAGATAAGTGAAAAATAAGATGATTTTCTTTTGTTATGTTCTCCTCCTGACAAACTCCACTGAGGGAACACAGACATAAAATAAGGTTTACAGTGGAATACCAACCATGGATAAAGCAAACTTCAGGATCTGCATGACTGTATTCATCTTGGCTATAGCTGTGGTTTTCTGGCTTCTTCTTTAATGAAGAAGTGTGATAAAAATAAACCAAATCTACATTCCTTGCGCATGCATATCTCCATGGATTTCACAGCAGGAATTTGGCCCTGTGTGTATATATACTATTAAATTACAATTCCATTAGCAAATTAAATAACCATGTATTAAAACGAAGGCAAGAGTTAGGGACTGGTTTTCTTCTGTAAATTTGCCAACTCTATCTGGCAAAGTGAATGTTCTGACACAAGTCAGACTGGATCAACAGACACATCAGTTAATAGAAGAAAGATCATGCCGAGTCTACAGAAAAGCACATTGAAAAAGGTCAAATACTTCAAGCTTGGACACTGGCAGAGAAAGGAGATTAAGATGGAGCAAGTAAGTTAGGAATGTGAATTAAAGCTAGTTGAAGTGGTTATTAGGGGCATCTAGCCCACAAACCCTGAGAAATTCAATCTCCATCTGCTTTCAGCGATCATCACATTTATTATAATATGATTTTTTAAGATATGGTACATTTGAAACTGTTAGTTTTGGTCACCTGCAACAGAATAAATGTGGGAAAGAAGCATCAATAACAAAAGCAATGATATCTCTTTTATCTCCAAAATACTGCCACCTGCTTTAAATCTACCTCATACAGCATTTCATAGACAATGCTAGTTGTAGTATGCAGTGGTTAGCTGTACAGGGCTCATTTATTCCTGTTCAAAGCTACAGGCATGACTACAGCTGAGGATGTGTCTAAAGGAAATGGGAAAATTATCTCAGAGCAATTACTGAAGAAGTTCTGTGGGGAAATTACTGAAAAAGTGGTGGAGTAATGTTACATCTTTGCAATAAAAATAACTGTACAGATCATAGAGGAAGTGAAAAAAAAATACTTTAAGAACAGGCAACCATTACCTGTCTGCATAGGTCATGGCTAGGCCAACATTTAATAATAAGAAAGAGGAAAATATTTAGGCTATGTTTGTAGACAGTATTAATTTCATTGATTCATTGAATGCATTCATCATTTCCTCTAATCATTACAATGCAATCTTTGTCGTAAATCTTGGTTTATGTTATCACTGATCATCCAAACTTTGCCAACATGAGAGTGATGAACTCTTAGTAGAATTTATGGATGCCAGTGCTCTTCTGGGACTGAGCCCTGTCTTTGCTCTTTCTCTCAGCAATGGTCACTCATTGGATACTGAAGACACTGGATAGTAAACACATTAAAACTAATTAATTAGAGAAAGTGGAATACTTGATTTGTATTGATTGTACAAACGCCATTGCTTTGCTCTTCAACAACCTGTTCCAGAATGGCTTGTAAAGCCACATTCATCACTGGTTGGGTACATATCAATTAGAATAAACACCAGAGGAACTGCAAAAAGTATTTAGGATTTCACCTCTTACTTGTGATGTAGCTCAAACTTACCTAAATTAGTAGTGATTGAGAATCATCAACACACAAATGACATTTTTCTCCACAACCCATGTTCTCAACCTTATTTCTGACAGGAAGAAACCTGTCACATGATTTGAAATACATTGCTTGGAGCATGTCTAGGCCTAATCTTTTGGGCAACAGACCCTGGAAATCCAGTTTTCATCTGCAAAAGTCAGCAATGTGATAATATGACACATACTGAATAAAAATCTAGAAGAAATGTCCCATTCTTAGAGAAGGCAATGGAATATAGCTTTTAGTTTGACTTTAAATTGCATGTTCAGAAAAACCCCAACAGCATTTGGGTTGCATGCTCTGAAAGGTACAAAGAATTAAAAGAAAACTCTCCCTGTACATCTACACCTGGTCCTTTTAAGTTTTACTGTGGAGACTTATAAACAGTGAAGATGATGTAATTTACTCTTGGCCATAATAAACCTTAGACTCCAATGCTATGATCTCACACTTTTTCATGAATATTAGAAAGAAAAGAAAATGTCAATCACCATCTGTAGATGTGATTATTTAGAACTTTGCATTAGCAAAATCATATCAGACATCTTTTAAGCCTAGTAGCTGTGTGCCTAACTGATCTCATTTTCATTTTTATCAGTTTTACCTTTGTGTAACATTGACTTCAGCAGACACTTGTCTTTATGCTGCAGTCACAAAGGGCAGAATCATACGTATATGAGTTCAAACCAACAAAGATGAAAAAATTACAAAGGTTTTTGACAGCTGTATTATAAGAAAAATGATCAGATACAGATGACAGCAGAGCATTTCTAGCCAAGAGAGAGTTTTAAGACAAGTTAAGCAATCAATCATCTACATCACTCACTATTCAGTGAGTCGACATTCAACATCTGAATCAGTCATTACAGAGTAAAGAGAATTAGTAAAGTCTCTTACAAAATGCAAATAAGTGAACTGGAGGACAATAGAGTCAAATTCTAGAACTTGGCAGGAAGCCATAAGAGTTATTTTGACAAGACTGCTTGAGGTAATTTGATTGTTACATTTAAAAGAAAATAATTTTTAAAAAGTGAGCTTCAGTCTTGAGCAGTACAAGTTTGTGATATAAATGTATAGTTATATTTAGTGACAAAAAGTGTAGAGTAAGGAACAAAATACGGTGTCTGCTCTGATGCTTTTCTACACTGCTGCATGAATTAACTACTTTTGTAGTAAGAGTTTTTCCAAATAAATAGAAAGAAACTGAAGCTAAAAGCCATCCCGAATGGTGCACATCTAAGAGTTTTTTTCTTCTCTGAGTCTATCGCCTTCTAATGTTTTTGCAGAGTTTCAACCTGCTTGAAAATCCACCTGGTATAAGTGAACATCAAAAATATGTTTAACATCTGCAGAGCTACAAAGCTGCAGCTGTGAAATGCTGTAAAATCATAAGTATCACTATTACCTAGGTCCAAAAAATCCCCACCCAACATCTTTCTTGTCAGTACAGAAGAATGAGTTAAAAAGAAGGAAAATGAGTTGGAAATTAGGCAGAAACTTTTGTTTTAGCAGGAGTTTGTGCTTGATTTCTATTAGTATTTGGGGTGTTATCTTACACTCCTCAATTGGAATAATGTTGGAGAATGGGAGTGATCTTACTGAAAACTGAAAAGCCATAGAAGATAGCTGCCCTGTTAGGTGAATCCTAGACATCCAGGCATTTGGCCTGTGGTCTGAGAGCAGTTGTATACATCCTTGGCTTGCACATGTGGCAGAATTGATGCAGACATTAAATACCTGAAGCTCAGGCCATGCTCTCTGGCCATCAGCCCTTGGATGCTGATGTGTTCACTCCCTTTCTCATCTGTCTCCATGGCTCCATCAATGGAACTGCTCCTGCTCCTAAAGCTGGATGTTTGCCTCCATAATTCACAAACTCAGGGCTTGAACCATGTAAGATTTGTCATCACCAGGAAACTTTCTTATGGATGACTTACTGGTGGAGACATGCCTTACATGATAGAGATGGTTTGATTTTGGTCTTGATATGAATATAGATAGACATAAAGAAAGTACATTCTCATGAATATTTGTACTATTATGGTCTATATTAACTTACGGTAAAAGTATTTCCCAGAAAAATGCATATGACTTTGTTAATGTTTGAATAGCTAAGATGATTCTGTGGATCCTTGTACTTAAAAAAATCCCGACTATGGCAAATGCAAATCTCTGTGAGGAATATCAGAACTAGAAAGTTACTCTTGAGTTTAAAAAGATGCGAGGTTTCTTCCTCTAGTTAAATTCTTGTTCCAAGCAAGGGAACAATGTGCTGCCTGTGTGAGAAAACTCAGAATGTAATACATTTAAGAACAGGTGCTGCATGTTATTTTATCTCATCAGCTAGTCATTCTTATCCTTTTTCTCATAACTTACAGATCTTTATGAAATAGTTTCTTCTGCTGTAAATAGAGTTCGTGTTTAGATGTGGTTATCAGCCGATTATCCCCAAGTTTATCCCTGCAAATCTCATTGATTGAACAAAATTGAACTTTGTCTGACATTTGATGAGCTACCTGGATAGAATTTTACCACCTAAAAACTCATACAGGTTTTTAATTGATTTCACTGTTATTTTGATCTTTTTATAGAGCTGAATCTCACAAGCAGTTTGGGTAAAAATAAAAACATTCAGGGCCTCAAGTAAATAATGCTTTTACTTGTTTCTGCACCATAAGCACAAATTCCTGAAATTATATCTGTACAAGTCAAAATATGTCTCTATTTCATTTGACCATATTAACAACAAAAGTATTACCTTTATCTTACAGAAATGTTGGAATCCAACAATGTAATCAATTTCAACGGGCTTGCTAATAGCTCCAGTTACCATACTTTCCTCCTGGACGAAGAACGCGGTCGGCTGTATGTTGGAGCAAAGGATCACATATTTTCTTTCAACCTGGTTAACATCAAGGAATATCAGAAGGTACATTCATTCATGTTCTGTACAATGTAAATATATACTTTGAATGTTAAAGACTCATTATTACTCAGACTATATTGGGCACTGTTGGAATCATGCAGTAAAGTGTTTGGATGTCAGGAATACTGTTATGACAAAAATATTTGCTGACTCTATGAAAAGAAATTTATAACGAGCCTGTGACCTTTGACTATATAATCTACAATATTTTTTTTCAGACTACAAAAAAAGAAATAAATGATAAGTGAATAATCCATCTATTTCCCAAACAAGACATACTTTCATGGCAGTTGCTAAAAAAGCCAAGCATCTGTTATGACAGTTTAAACAGAAAGGCCTTACTGCTCTGTATTTGTCTGCAGATAAAAGAAACTATTTGGGAGTCCAAGTGTTGATTTTCCTTCTTTAACTCAGCACTTGCAGGCACTCTGTTCTGCTGCTTTTGAACCGAAACAGTTCCAGTATTAATCATAGAGGAACAAGTCCATAAAATATTGCTGTTCTTGATGGAGATTGTAATTTCCCAGTAAAAGCTTGTGACTAGTTAAAAGCTGACAAGCAGTTTAGTGTCATTCTTTTGTTGAAGTCCAAATAAATAATTGAGTTTTCTTTTATTTTAGTAAGACAAAATGCTGAGAAGGTAAACAATGGAATGGAGGCTTGATTTGTTATATTTTAAGTATTTTGATGTCACATTTTAAAATCCAGAGAGTACCCTTTTATGAGTGATATATTGCTTCAATACCCAGGGATTATTTTTTTTCTTAGTGTTCCTGACCTTTTGGCCATTTAACTATTAGCTTCCTAAGATGATAGCAATAAATACCTTGTGTTCTCTGTTCAGAGGGAAGACAGGCTATTCATTTGTATTCTCTAAGGATAAGAGGATAAAAGGAAAACTGAGTATTTTCTTTTCTATTCTCCTTAGAGCAGCTATAAAGGAAACTAGCTATTTATTTGAATTCTCTGGGGGATCAATAGCTTAATGTGCAAAACATCTGGAATAATTAAAGGAAGAAGGAGTTTCTCTTGCAGAAAACAGCTCTGTAGAATGATTGTATTTTACATGCTTACATATTCAGATACTTTTAGAATACGATTTGACTTTATCTACAAATATTAAAATATTAAATAAAGAATTGCTGTCAATAACATGGAATTGTATGTTAGCAACAGACTTAGAGAATTTAGACTAGATTTAAGAATAGGCAAAAGGCTTTAAGTGTTTGGGGATCTGTTTATTATAGACACGAGAGTCATGTAAGGAACTTCAATCAAAATTACAATACAACCAGTTCTGCACTTGTGCTCAAACTTCACTGGTTGGTGCATCTACCATTCAAGAAAACTCCTCAGGTTTCTGTCTAAATGCTGATGCAACATCAAAACTCAAAAAGCCAAATTTTTCAATGTACTGAAACCAGCTTCACTTAGCTGTCTTTTAAACCAAAAGAGAGGAAAATTTTTTATTGTGAAAATAAGGAAAAAGAACATCTGACTTGAAATACACTGGTTTGAAAAACACTCAGATTTTTGCCCAAAACTTGAACTAAACTTGAACCAGTCCTTTTGGGATATCTGAGAAGTTTGGTTAATGTTTTTCAACTTAGTAAATTTAAATTTTCACATCTCTGCACATTTTAAGCTGAGAATAGCAACAGGAAGTAGTGGGAATCCTCTGAGAGAAAATGTGCTCATAAAATTTTCAGCCTTATTTTATAGACTTACGATGTTTGATTGCTGTTTGGATTTCATTAAGAAAATCTTGAATTTAAAATATATTGCAAACTGTATTTTCAAATATCATCTACATCTCCTTTGACCCCTTCAGTCATCCACATTTCATCTTTTTTTTTTTAATATTTTGCCTTTTGCTTTCTATTAACAAACTATATTGAACACCAAGACTGTAATCCAGACTTAAGGCCATTCATATTGCATTATCTGAGGCTCCCAAATGAATAGCCTGGCATTTTATGGGAAGATCATGTTTTATTCTATATGTAATTCCTAAAAGCTTTTCAAAGAAACATGAATAATTGACTTTGAGGGTCTCTGGATTTTCTCTGTATGAGGTGAGATCCATTTTCTGCTAAGCAAGCACTATAGAAAACCTAGATTTAGGATTAGTTGTGTTAGAGTGGCTCTATAGAAAGCATAAACATTTCTATTTTGATGGTGTGATATTTGTCAAATACCATGGGTTTTTTTTATTATTTAATTAACTGAACTAGCATAAGAGTGAACTATTAGTTACACTGAAGAAGCAAACACCTCATTTTTGATGCTGGGACTCTAATGTGAGATTATATTTCCATTACATGAGATTTAAAAGATTAAAAGAACACTCACTCGATGGAGAGTCAGTCCTTTTATCATTAGGATTGAAGATTCACAGCTGAAATTCACAATGCAGACTTCAAGATTATTTTCACTATGACACCTATTTTTCCTGCTTTTGTTCCCACTGTTTCATTTCTTTGTTGTTAAATTTTAAGAAAGAAAAGGAAATAAGGAAAAGAATGGGGGTAAGATAAACAGGATAACAGGACTCTGTAAGCAATTGGCCTGCAATTTGTGAATGCTGAAGCATGAAATAACACAATGTGATTTTTGTTTTGTGTCTTTAGATTGTTTGGCCTGTATCACATTCCCGAAGGGATGAGTGCAAGTGGGCTGGAAAAGATATTGTGGTAAGTACAAATCTTTTAAGTATTTTTTTTCCTTTTATAAAACATTGTAAATATTTTATTATGTCCTACTGTGTTAATTCTTAAAGTATTTTTCCTACTCTGTAAGGTCACACATCAGATCATAACTTCACTATTGAGTTTTCTCAATCCTCTTTTATAGAAATTTTGTCTTCATTATCAAAGATTTCAATTTATAAATGGAAATCATGCAGATGAAATAGAATTTATATGCCAAAGAAAGAAAAACAGTAAGAAAGAAGAAATATAAGAATGAGAAATATTGACACTTGTGTACTCATCTCCTGATGAGAAGGTACACATTGTTTTGACCCATTTTTACCCTGCTCCAGGTCCCAGTCCTCAAGGGAGTTCCATGAAGTGCTTTCTCTTTGTATCATCTCTCTGGAGCCAGTGGGTTCCCCAGAGCCCTTTCCTGCCTGGAGTTCATAGCAATATTAAGGTCAAAGTGGTGTAAACATTCTGCATCAATTTTGGTGTCTCAGGAAGGACACTGCTACACCAGGCATCATTTCCTGAACATTTTCCCTCATTCCTGTGTACATCATATTCCCTGTATTTATGAGGTAAGAGAGACATAGTCAGTAGCCCCCAAATAGCAATCATTCCACACTGACAGTAACTGTCTTCTTTATAGGAACAGTGTGGGAAATAGGGCTGAAGAAGGGGAAAAACAGATAAAAAATACATACATGCAATAAGCCAAACAAATACTTGCATAGCAAAGCCAAATGGGAAATCATTGTGGCTGCCAAGGTATAAGTGAGAGTGGAACTTGGCCCCATGTGTATAGGCTATTGGCCTGATTTTCAGAGATGATTCTGTAAAATATTCATAATGCCAGCCATATGCCTCTAGAGAGCTGCATTTGAATAATTTCCTAGGTCATAATAAAAATAGTCTCATCAGTCTTCACCTAGGCTGTGGAGGACAGTTGTCTTCAAAAAATGCCATCTGGGAGCAGTAGAGGTAGATTGGGTAAAAAGTAAGAAATATGGGCTAAGCTAAATATATGATGGGGCAGCTGAAATGCCAGATACCTAGGCTATCTCATGACACAGAAATAATGCATTTAAAGCAGTCCGTGCTCACATCTACAAATGATTTTCAGGAGTACTCTGCAAGGTGAAGCCTAGAATATCTAATATTCAAGGTTAAAAAAAGGGTCTAGTGTTAAATATATGAGCAAATTAACTAACCTTCCTGCTTCATCTCATGTGTATTATGATATTACATTAAGTAGATTTTTTTCATGACTGGAGTAGAGTCCTAGAAAACTAATAAGAGATTCACTACCTAGCATGCAAGTATATTTTTATATAAGCCCACACCACTCTGCGGTGCAGTATGTTACGCTGGCAGTAGATCTTATAAGGTTAGATCCTGTAAGGTTGTTTGGGGTGGTTTTGCAGTTTTTTTGGTTTTTTTTTCTGGTAATTTAAGGGTTCTCTACAGGAGTTGGTGAGAAATAAAATGAACACATAGGTGACTGGAAAGAGGGAATGCATATATTGATGTTATCAGAACATTGTCTTTAAATATTTACAGCTACCTTGCCATAAAACAGTGCATTACAAGCAACATATCTAATGCAACTGCTTTAACTCTAATTACAGATAATTAAAATAACTTATTATTCCTCCCTTATTTATTCCTTAAAGCCACTGTCAGTACTTTGGGAGTGTGAAATAAAAAGGCCATAAAAATAACTCAACAGACTCTCATTAGAGGGAACAGCAGAAAAAAAGAGGACAAATAAAGTGACATATAAACCAGCTTGATATAGTACTGCTTTCAGCATGTACCACTTCTGAGATATTATATACTCCTCACTTGTGGTGGTTCAAAACTTTCTACATGACGGGCTATACTTCTGCATTGAGGTCTTTTTTAAAAAAACCCTCCTATTAATTATTGATCTCCAGGGTAAGTCGGTGCTGAAAATGCAAGTCCCCACTAATGGGCCAGGTGCACTGCAGCAGCTGCAGCACAAGCACAACCCCAGCCCTGCCCCACTGCTAACCTCAGCTATGACCTCTGAGGTTTCCTCTCATAATTATAAGAGGTAGTTCAGCGTTGTTTTCACTCCTTCAGAGGGATTCCTGATGCTGGTGCTGTCAGTCATGCCCGTCTCGGCACAGCAGGTTCGTGCCTCAGGATGGTCCACACGGGATTTGAGGAGAGCAGCCAATGGGGCCTATTCCTGCTCTCCTGCTACCCCTTTGTTACTTAAACAGTCATTTTAATTTCTGTTTTTAAAGGGCTTAGTATATGTTAATTACTTAAGCTTTACTCACTGTTTAGGTAGATAAAACTTTTAAAGTGTGCTTCGAAGTTTTCTCCACATGAGTAAGCTGAGAAGAGTTGTTGAAAGACTCCCCCCTTGAGCTATGCAATACTTACTTAGAGCAGGACTTCCCTGAGAAAGATTAACTGTGTACTTTCCCTCAAAATATAGATTTTTTTTTCCAATAAAACTGTAATTACTAACCCCTGTAAGTACTTAGTATTACAATATATTTCCATTTCCTTAGTATAGAGTATCAAAAGTGCCAAAATAACACTGTTCATGAAAAATTAAAGGCTATAAATAATAAATAGGATATTTGCTTACGTAATTCAACTAAATGAGCAATTCTGTGAGGGTTTCTTGCTATTCTGGACTTCAGTGTCTTATTTGATCTATTCTGCTTTCTGTTAGTCCTGTGTATATTTCTCATGATTCTTGGCCAGACCTTGGTAATGATCAAAGAAAGCAAAATCTCTACAGAATAATTCTCAGCTTTTGTACTAAACTTAGAGAACAGTCATGCTGCTAGTCATATTCCTCACTGGTGAGCCTCAATATTTCATTTAAAAATACAACAGTCACCTGGGCCCCTATAAATACACATGGCATCCTCTGCATTAAATGTGGGATAAATAAGAGGTAAGAGATAACTAAAAGAAAAAGAGAAATTAAAAAAAAGTGGCTACAATTCCATTCTGGCATTCCTGGGTTATCATAAACCAGCAAAGCTAAACTTAGTGGTTTACAAAAGTTATCAGAAACACTAGTTAGTTTTGCAAGTAGGCACAGGGCAGGGATACATTCCTGACTGGAAACCTCATTTAGTCCTTAAACTGTTAATTTGTTTTTGCTTTGAAAATTTTGGCTGCTTTGGCTGTTTAGTCAATACATCTCTGCATTGGATTTGCACTGTAGCAGTAGTTCACAAATTACACAATTAATCAGAGAAATTCCTATTAAAAAGTACAATAACTTTCTATGACCTGAAAGCTTAAAAAAGGGGTTTCTGAAGGGCACCTTAGGATGTTATTTTCAAGTGTGATTTGGCTATCCAATTTATTTAGCAGCTTTTAAAGATTCCAGGTCAAATTAAATTGTTGATATAGTCCCTTCTGGCCTTGACATGTATAAATGTATAAAATTTCAGTAGGTACTTTAACAAAGTCACATAGGACAAGCTGCACGATGACAGACACACTTTGCACACTGTAAGACATCAGCTTCTCCCTGGGTATTTCTGGTGAGAAATTTACATTGATGTAGGAACAGATACAAAGAGTACCAAGTACTTTTACTTGGTAGCAGCAAGTTTCTACATCTGCTCTGTCACATGAACATTCTGAATCCATACAGGCCCAGAAAGAGTTACACCTGTGTGTACACAGCTGAAATGTACAAGCACATTTGCATGTGGGTAAGCACTGACTGTATTATAATTTATAGGAGATAGGCATCTACTTGGTCTATTTAATTGCAATTAAATTTTACCTAGTTATTATCTCACCTGATTCCAACTGTGCTTAACGTTTTTGTACTTAATAGTTCTCTTGACAGCAATTTGGAATCATTTTAGATCAGAAACCTATTTCCAGTGACAAAGCAGCAAGGCTCTTTACACATTTTATGATATAGCCATATTCTGGGCATGCTTCTTTGCACTCAAGTGTGGCTAGCACTTAATTATTCGATTTATTGTTCATGAAAATAGATTCACATGACTGTAATTTAATCTCGTTTGTTTCAGTAATATTTAAAGCCAAAATGTTCATATGTGATCTTAGTTTATGCTTTATTTAAAGTTTTCCATCCCCTCCCTAATATATAGGAAAGCAGATGATTGATCTGTAGGCTTATGAATCCATCAGTGTGCAATGATTTAATTTGGAAAGAAAGAACCCAGAAAGTAAAAAGTGACTCAACAAGTGTCCCTCAGCCATATCTGGTGATACTTTGGAAAAAACATAGTTGGCAATAATTGAATACAACTCCCTTTAACTCATTTTATTACTGTTGTTGCCTCAGGGAAAATAGAAGAACATAGAGGCAGAAAGTAAAAGTAATGCTTTTCATCTGTTATTGTAAACAAAGATCTGAAGAGGGAATCTGAAAATTAAATATACAGTGCTGGCTGGATCTAAAATGCATGTTTCTAACATGGCACAATTTTTCCACTCAAATTACCTCTGGCCTTTTGGGTGTGCCAAAGACAAGTTCATTCTTTTCTGTCAAGGTTCCTCTTTTGGACACATCTACAACCAAATTTCCAGCTTTACTGCCACCAACCTGCATTGCCATCCCTTTTTCCTTTCTGGCTTCCAGTCTCCAGCACAGCAGTAAAATTCCTTAGCAAAGCCTAAAGACCCAGGATGCCCATCCAGCCTGGGGAAAAGAGAAAGGTGAATGTCTCCTGGGAAGAAGGGGAAAATGAGTAAAAATCCAAAACAACAGGTCTCAAATGAGTTTGGGGACAGAATTTACTCTCAGTATGACCTGCTAAAAGAAGAAAAGTGTTTTTTGTGACATGTGTAAGATAAATAGTGCCAGAGCATATTCCTTTTTACTCTATCAACTGTCCCAGTTAGTATGCTGTGTTTTTTAGCTCAAGGGCTGCTCACCCCTTCTTGTTGCCCGTATTCTTTAATGTGGACACAATTTCCTACCAAAGCATTCCTTACCATCTGGGAGATGAGAGTGAGACATTTGTAACACTGCTGCTTTGGAAAACTGCTGTGTATAGACTATGGACAAAAGAGAAAGATGGGGGGGCGGGGAAAAACCTTCAAAACCTACAACCACTTAACTCAAAGGTGAACTGGGCTTGGTAAAAAAAGAAATTAAGCACGTTGGAATCTTTCAAAGCCCTGTGGAGCTCTCAAACAGATCTGTCCCCCCCAGGAAGTTCTGGTTGTGCCAGCTCCAGTTCTTGGATGGACCCCCACAACACATCAGCATAAAGCCCTATTTATGGTGTGTTTCAGATGCTGATCCTACAGCTTGTGTTCATTTAGGCATTTGCATAAATTTCTGTCTATGAACTGACCAAGGAAAATCAGTTACTGTAAGGTAATAACTTATGTCCTTACACAGAGGAAGAATTAAATTGGCAGTTGTTCATATTTTACCCATTTATGTATCATGGGAAGTCATTTAAGTCTTTCAGTATGGGGAACAAATTGATATAGATCAAGGAGAAAGCTAATTTTCTAATTTTGGGCTCATTTTTCTGTTATAGGTGTGACTATAGAAATTTGCTTCTGAAGGAAATTTAATATTCAGCAGATTTAGTGAAGTCTTTCTGTAATGTTTTCTTTGTTGCTTTTGAAATATAAAGTCAGGGAAGTAAAGGAGAAATGCAGGAAAAAAAATCTTCCCAAAATTATGGGGTTTAATTTTCCATCAATATGTATTCCTCAAGAGCCCTTCTTTGGCCTTGGCAAAGTCTGAGAATTATTTATGACCGAGTTTCCAGCTATTGCTATTTCAAATGTTGTTGGGTAATTCCATGTTAAGATTTATTGCACCCCAAGATGGACGGAGTAAATTTATTCTTCATATATTTCTTTCCAGAAAAACACATTAACTGGATGACTGGTAGAAATGATAGCTATGTTTAGTCCCTGTTTTGTTTCAGGGCTTCAGTCTGAAGCTCATGAAGTTTTCTTTGGTGTCAGTCACTTTTTTTTTTCCTCCTAAATTTGCTTCATATTGTGTCTATTTTTTTTGTGATTATCTATTGTTTTAATAAAAGCTAGTTTTAAAATAAAGGATAAGTCTGCTCTTAAAGATCACATATCATGGTTCCTCCATATTCAAGACACAGTTACTATATAACTATTAATTTAGGCCACAACTAATTTTTTCTGTAGTTCTTTTGCTTACATATACCAAAAATAGGTCTACTAAATTTCTCCCTGCTGCACACAAGTTAATTTTTTTTTCCTTTTGTAATAACTAAGAGAACTAAAGGGAAAATTCTTAAAATAACCTAGGAAATAATATGCTGTTTTTTCTCTTACTTTTTTTTGTTTGTTAATTCTTCTTCTGACTGAATGGTGGAATCTCTGTTGTTTTAAATAATCTATTCTACTCTTATTCCCTAAGGTAATTCCTTTTGATTTAACATTTTCCAAAAACATTAAGTTACTATACATGTATCATAAATATATATATATACAGAGAAAAAAAAAATCCAACCAACAAAAACCCCACCAAAACCATTCAATAAATTCACATTTCAGCAATTTCACTTGAGTGCCAAATTTTTTACTGAGTGGGAATTTTAAGCTTCTGTCACTTAACATTTCTCTGGTTCAGCATCTCTCTGTGGTGTCAAAGCAGTTTAATATCCCCGCAGAAATTTCCAGCTTCCCACTGTAAGACACGTGTAGAGCAGCTTACACAGTGTATTTATTTACAGTCACACACACTGCTAGGCAACTGCCCCTTGGAGATGGAGATACCACAGCCTTTTGCTTCATTTCAACACTTCATGGCTTTACCTTCACTTTCAACACACAAGTTTGGAGTATACTTATCTGAGGTGGCTGTGAGTGGAAGTCTTTAGAGGATATGTCTGTACTATGCTGAAAAAAAAAGACAAGCTGACTGATCTGGAGCCTCAGCATCTTACCTGCCTGTAACAGGCCTGGCAACCTGTTTGTCTGAAATACTCCACCCAATTAGCAGGTGTTGATCCAATTCGGAAAGGCAGGGTGTAATCTGATTTCTCCAGGAGACAGGTGATTACTCCACCCAGATGGAAGAGAGAGATGAGAGAAACTGCTTAGATCTAGGCTGTGGTTGCAACTTAAATTGCTTCTGGGCTTGGTGACTGCCTGAGCTGAAACCCAACATTAGTTTTCATTTCTTTGCTAACAAAGCTGTGCTCATATTGTGGGGCAAATTTACTCTATAGAACAAAAGAGATTTTTAAAAGTTATGGTCAGAAAGAACTTGCTTCTGCTTGACCTCAAAGCTTCCCAGTATTTTGCGTTATTTATAAAATACTCTTCTGTTCCTTAAATAAATTTACTCTGTACTGTAGGAAGTGCACACTGCTGAAAAACATAACAATTTAAAATAAAGGAAGCTTGCTAGAATTTATGGAATGATTTCATGTAGAACAGTCATCCTATGCCTGCAAAACCCACAAACCTACTTGTTTGCTGTACTGCATCTACAGAAGACTTTGGTTTGTCTTGTTAACTGTGCATTAACCAGATGTAAAAAAAATATGACATAGTCATTAAATCAGGTATTTTATGCTGAAGCTTTTTCTTGACATCCCTCTAGCTGTTCACAGGTCTGGGAAATTTGTTATATGCATCTTCTTAATGAAAATTTCAGAGCTCGAAACATGTATTGTAGTTTGAACATACTGAATGCAGAAAATATTGTAGAAATTTTACTTCCAAAGATCACTAGGTCAAATGGCTTGTGGTAATAACAATGGTTCAGAGGTCTGATGTGTCAAGGGAGGCATCTACAAAGCATGACTTCTAATGACTTCTTTTAATGGCTTCTGGATTAAAATTGTTTTCAGGACAGACCCCAGGGAATATCCCACCCAGCTCTGCTGCCTCCATGCTCAGCCTTAGTGGTAAACTCTGGGCCAAATGACCAAATGCCAGTAGTGACCCAGATTTGCAAGTGGGTAGGCAGAGAGGCAGGGAGACATTTTGTGTTTTGCCCCCACTAACACAAATGCTGAACCAGAGAAGCTTTCCATCTGCTGTGCAAGTGTGCTGACTGTTTGCTAATATGGCTTGCAGTTTTGTGGCTTGAAGGAATCAGGATATATCTGCTTTTTTTTTTTTTTTTTGCTGGCTTTTTTTAATCATCTGCTTTCTTTGCTTCTCTTTTCTTGTCTTGATGCTTTAATGGTTTAAATTCATGCAGACATCCTGCAACTTGAGTAAATTATACACTTTAAATATTCTCAAGAACTCTTGTCATATCAAAAAATCAGACAGATAACAGGCATAACTTAATTGGAAAGATAACTGGAAGCACAGTAATCTGTACTATGCAACCAAAAATGTCTTATCAACCTTCATCAGTCTCAAGTTTCTCAGGGCATATCTTGTCAGCAGAGGAAAATTTAGATATGAAACTATTCAATGGTTCCTGTGCAATGCTAGCAGTGGTCTCCATGCCTAAGAGTAGAGTCATTTATGACACCTCCAAAGGAGTCAGATCTCCCAAATCACAATACCATGTAAAGTCCTGTAGATCACAGCCCTGCATAAGGGCCACTGAATCTGGGGATCTGTCAGCTGAAAAATTAGGACTAATCTTGGTTTATATTGGATTTGTGTATGTGATGGAATGCATGATACTTGTAAGGCTTTGAAATGTAACTACCAAGATGTAACTACCAAGATGTAAGTTAATAGAGACCCCTTTCTGTAACAAAGACCCCAATACTTCAAATGCTCAACTTGCTTCACTCAGCACTGCTGAAGAGGGTAAGACTATAAAACACTGATCCTGCTAATTGCAAGGAACAATAATGACATAAAGGGGATGTAAATGATGGTATTGATCCCAGCTGCAAGGGATACACAGTCATAAATCACAGTTTGCAAACATTTCCATGCCAGCTGTTCTCCCCCACTCTAAAATCATGCACCTGCCTATACAGGTTCAGCTGGAGGGTTATCTCATGGAGTAAAGGTTCCAGGCAGG
>VZTB01003733.1:340631-414934 GCA_013397245.1 Thryothorus ludovicianus
GGCAGGATTTCCTTACCCATTAGTGCCTACACACAGCTCCCAGTACTTGGGGACTTTCCTGTTCCTGCCAACATTAACACAATAGCTTCGCAGCACTGTTACCAACCAGCTTTCTCCAATAAAATAAAATTTTAAAAGACCATTTCATTTTAACAGGACACTGATAATTTACTTTGTTCACCGCTTATTCTGGCCCTGTTTAAGCCAACTGTGCACTTGGACCAGTATCTTTCCAAATGTTACTGTGATAAAAAGAGGGACACAGCAATAATTTTTAAATAATGTTGCTGCATTTTACAAAATCTTGCACCCAAACAACAGGAGCTGTGAAAGCACACATGATGCAGAGCTCACCCTGAAGAGGCTTCCTCGCCCATGCCTACTGACATGTTGAAGTCTTTGCCGGGTCTAGCTGAGAATCCATCATCTGTGTACGTGGCAATCACACATATATTTATTGCACTAGCACTTCAGAAATATTTTCCTCGAAACAATGCTGCTCCGTGCTGAAAAAGATATCTGCCAGTACCGACTGAACTGATGGCAGCCAGCAGTGGCCCACCAGCAAAAAAGAGAAGTTAAAAAGCTCCCCGATAAGTCCAGAACATCTTTCAGCAGTGTGATAAATTTGAATGACAGCAGTAATATTGGGGATTACTTATTCTCCATGGATATCCCTGACCTCATCACTTGAAAATTCGACTAATGGGACAGAAGAAGGAAGAAAAAAAGTAAACATAATAATTAACCTCATTCATGGGACTTTATATGAAAGCTGTCCATCCATTTTGATTTAAGACACAAGACATGTATTTATTTTGCATGTCCAGCTGTTAGATGATAGTTCTAAATCCTCTTGTCCATCCAGTTCAGACAAAATCTTATGATATTTTAATCACTTGGCTATGTGGGAAGACTGATATAAAGGAAGAATTTATTACTGGGTCTGATGCTTATCTGGATTAAATCAGCAGAAAACTGTTGAAGCTAATGATACTGTAAAGGATCATTTAGCCTTCTACTTTTTACCCTGCATAATCTGGCCATTTGCATTTGCTGCAATATCTGAGAAGCAGTATGAACATCACTATTGCTTTGAAAAAAATGAAACCACTTTCTTAAAATAAGGAGAAAAATCTGGATATTAGTTAGTCACAGGGACTTATCCTTCAACTTAAAAAAATGTCATTAAAAACTCTTTGCTGCATTAGTAATCCAGATTGAAGGACGTAACTTCCAGGCTTCTGGAGGAGAGATAATTACTGGAAACTCATAAAACCCACCTAAATTCTGTTTTAATTTTCATACGCAGAGCAGATGTTTTGACAGATGGATGGACTTTATTTTTGTAACTGTCCGGGAAAAGTCTGCATAACACAGCCTAATCAGTGTTACATATCTTTACTGTTTGTTTTTCAATCTTTCTGCATTTGGCTCTTATTCTTTTGGTTGCAGACATTTTCTTTATAATTTATTTTTTCAGGCTAATCTCTCTCTGCATAAGCCCTTCTATCAACTTTATATATAAATATTAGAAAACTCTTAAAAAATAAATCTGTGTGTTTGGTTTGTAAGTCAGATACATTGATCTTCATATAGTGGGTGCCTTTCTGGAAAACCTAATTAACACTTTATCTCCTCTTCAAGAGAGACCCTCTGCCCTTATAGCTGGCATAGTATTTGGAATTAAAATTTTGAGTTAAGATACCTGTCCTGGACCTCTTTGACTTTAATTCACACTGTGAATGTAAGTGACGACCTAATAATTTCTTAACTTGTTTTACAAGTAGGACTTTAGCACAGGAGAATTTGAAGCTGAGTTGGTGCTGTCGCTGTGTTACCATAGTATGATGTGAACTCTTTTAGCCACTTTAATTTCAGTAAATCATGAGCGTGGAACTGAGGAGTTGACCCTCATAACTTCCTCAGTCTAGTCTAGAGGAAGTGTAAACATGTTTATGATACCTGAAGTTCAATCCTTTTTCTCACTCAGGAATGCCAAGTGAACTTCTGGGGCATGTGCCCAGTGAACTTCAGGTGGCCAAACACACCCTTAACTCCCAGATGCAAGGGACAATGGCTTCACTTGGATGCCCTGGTGCACTTATGCACTGAGCTAAGCCCAGGAAAGCTTGTAGGAGCTGCTTGGGCTTTGGTGAAGCTTATGATCCACATCTTTTCAAACAAAGAAACAAACTGGATTGTGCCTGATGTTTGTGGTGACTGCTTCAGCTACTGCACATGTCACTGTTTCTTTGGCCATACTTTGTAGGTTGTTGGCAATCATGCCATCACAACTGCTTACAGACACAGATCCAGCAGTCACATACATATAAAAGTAGCTATCTAAAGAAGTTCTCTGTGTCATAAAAGAGAGAGGAAGGCCTTGCAGGCTGTGCTAGAAGGTGTCAGATGTGACATAGGGATTTAATTTCTTGGATTTTAAGATAGAAGCTCTTCTGTACAAGGCCACAGGTAGAACCTACAGCTCTTGTGGAAACCTTAGAGCATTTATTGTAATATAAATGAAGATTAATCCTCTCCAGGTGTAGGTAGATAAATGAATGGGTATTTTTGAGGACTGCAGTAACTCCCACGTGATGTCCCTAATTTTCCCTTTGAATATCTACTTCAATCATTCTATGCCATATGCAAGCACTTATGCTTTCTGCTCTATGTATGTATATATAAACTCAAGCTTTAGGGCATAAATGAGTGCTTAACTTCATATAGACAAGAAAAGTTTCCTAATATTAAGCTACTCACTATAATGAACATGATTACTAGGAGTAAGGATTTATAATGATTCACTGTGGTGATCCCAGTGCTCTTCTTTGACATTTATTTTCATAACCTATCCAAGTAATATTTTCCTGCCTACCAAGAACTTTTCAAGCCTTGCATTCATTTTCATTCATATTGTTAGGCTACAAGTATTTAAACTCCCACAACACTCTACTCTTGAGTTAGGAAAAAAACTTATTTCCGCATGGAAAAGAAATTTTTAAATTCTAATTTTCTTTCTTCATCTGTTTTACTTAACAAAGAACAATATCCAAAGGGTATGAATATGTCTAGAATGTATTCCCTTTGAACAACATCCCTTTCTTGGGGAAAATAAAAATGGATACAAAAACGCTGTGTGCTTGAACTCACACGCCGGCACAATATTGAACATTCCTGAGAATTTATTCCTTACAACTTCTTCCTCTGAGTTACCTCCTCTTCCTCTGGTGGATGCTTTCTCATGTCTGCTGTATTTTCTGAGGTACTGCATACCTTTTGTTGTCTTTGTCTCCTTTCCAGTGCCTTGCACTCAGCAGTCATGCAGTGAAATGCCTCGTCCTGCTGGCACAGACCCCCACACCAACAAAACAGCGTTAGCCTGGGTCTGGCATGGGGACACACTTATGCCAAGTGGGACAAGCCCAGTTGGAGACACCCACATCCTTCCAGGCCTCCAGCCAAGGGGGTTGGGAAGCTGCTTTGTAGTTGAGTTGACGTAGCCATCAGTGTTGGGACCAGCAGAGCTGCCTGCCAGGTTTCACAGCCCATGGTGCCTGGATGCCACTAAAGCATTGTCTGTGAGGGCAGGAATGGGGAGACAGGATGGGAAAAGGAGTCAGTGATCCACGTCTCACATAGTGGCAGACACAAATTGCATTCAGTGCACACACTTTCCCTGATATCTTCTTTGTCATATCCATGTGCTGAGATTTAGAGTCACTGGAAATCATTCAAAGCTGTTAAAATTGGTTTATCATAGGTTTGTGGGAAGCTTCTTTATCCCAGTCACATAAACCAGGAAAACCCAATATTCACCAAAGCAAACTCTTGCTAAATTCAGAGTATCAAAGGACCAGATATGACATTTCCACACATAATGGTGTACCTGTGCAGCTGTGCTTGAGCACAGTTAGACAAAGGAAGGAGTCTGAGATGGAAATCAATGTGCCTCTTGCTATTGTTCCAGGGAGAATAGCACCGTCTCCCAGGCAGGGCAGAAACTTCACTTTGAACTTCCTGAGTTGACAAGGGCTTAAATCAGAATTGTAACTTTACTTTGATGTCATTTATTGTAGTTTAATATCCCTCTTTATTTATTTTTTTACTACCATGTAAAATATATAAAGAAACTTAATCTGGTAGAGAGGTGTATGAGAATTTACTGAATAGACCTTAATGGTTCCTTTATGCAGCTATAAAACAGAGGGGAGTTATAAGAGCAGTCTGAATTGGACTAGAAACTTTAAATGTTATATAAATTTATTCATCATAGTCAAAGGTTTATTGCTGTAGGTATTTACCTTCCCCATTGTTTAACTAGGTTGTTCATTCCTCAGACATCTGAGGTAAAAAACACCCTCTACAAGGAATTAGGAGAGCTTGAAAAGAGGGATGAGTAAGCTAAATCTGTTTTTGGAAATACATTGTAAATTTGAAGTCACTTGGCTGATATTTACTCATTTACACTACTGTCAGTCCTGAGCACTGGATGTTCAAACATGGCTATGATAAAGTTAATCCACCTTCTTCTGCAGGCTGATATGAAATAATTCAGTGAAGGTGGTGATAGAAGTTTTCTTAATTTCATCTGCAGGAATCAAAGTCTCCTGGCCCAAATCTAAGTAGGTTTTTCCATCCCACCTTTAAAGCATTAGCTATCTAATACCTGCTTGCTGTATGTTACAGATAAGCAGCTGAAGGGTCTCAGTGGGTTGGAGAATGGTGTTAATAACACCAAGGCTGTGTGTTCAGCCCCCATGTGGGTCATTCACTGAGGAGCTGGTCTTGATGATCCTTGTGGGTCCCTTCCAACTCAGAATATGCAGTGATTATGTGATTCTGAGTGCATATACAGTCACAGGTGGTGTGTTGCTGTAAATCAGAATAATTCCTGTGAAATCAGCACAATTTATTCACACTGGTTGCAGGTCCAGTCCGTCTACTCACAGCATTTTGTCTGTGGCCACCAGCCTCTAGCACTTCATGTTCTTCAGGTGATTTGAAAAGTTTTAGTAAAAGATAGTAGTAGATCATAAAGGCATTTTTAAAATCATGATACATTAAACCTGACATGGCAAAGCACTGTCCTAGTGAAACAGTCTTTTGTTTCTATCAGGCCAGATACAACTTTTAAGCAATAAACTTCTGATTTGTTTAATAATACACTCACATCATTGCTCAATTTTATGAGTAGTCAGAGTCAGATGTTTCATCTGGAACACAATGTCAGAATTTAAGAAAGGAACTATTTCAATTTTGTCAGCTACATGAATTGGGGGTATTTTCCCATTTTACTCTTGTAGGCATTGAATTTTTAATACACTACCATGGGTTTTCAATATTCTTTTACTTAAAGCAGCAAAGAACAACAGCATTAGTAAAAATATAGAAGCTTTTTTTTTTTTTTTGATGATTTATGCCCAGTTTTTGCTTAGTATTTTACTATATTACAGTGGAAAGTAGTTTGGATAAACATAAATATAGTAAATTTATTCTTATGTTTATACTAGTGTGTGGGAAGAATAGGAATTGAACCAGGAATTGTGTGTGTTTTTATTAAGAAATTCAGAATGAACAGAATTAAGAGTAACATCGATCTCTATTTCTTTCAATTTCCTGTTGGATTACCTTAACTATCTCTGTTTTCTCTTTCATCTCTGTTGAGAAGATAAGTTAGCAGCAATAAGTCAGGCATGCAGTAAGATTCTGGATGCTTTTCTCTGGGTGCTCTTTTTAATACATTGCTGTTATCTGTTATGCAAATATACAATAAAATGGTAAGAGCAATGTCATTCCTGTACAGTCCTTTGTGTGAGGCAGGGAATCAGTGTTTCATCTGTGTATGTTCATTGCTTTTCCCTGTGGTGGCCTAAGGCAGGCCTCAAACTGCTCATGCATTTTCCTGGCAGAGCCTTTATTTTGTGTTTGGGAGTATCTGATTTAATCAACAAGCAAGTTATAGAGGGAGGATACCAGTCAGGGAGATTTCTGTGGGTGCAGTAGCTCATGTGGTGTTTCCATGGGCCCTGGTCTACTTGGAAAGGTAGAGTTGAGCAATGTACCAAAAAAGTCATCAAATACACAGAGAAAAAAATTTCCTCTTCTTAAATACAAACTTGACTGGAAAGACTTGCTTTCATTGTTCTTATTTTCCTTCTGTTTGAAATCCACTTTTTTTTCTTTTTGATTGTGTGGGTAGACTGACTCACAGGCATTGACATATTTCTTTTCTATGTTACAGCTGATTGAAATAAAAATATTAAAAGAGTGGAAAAAGTTGTTGTCTTGACTGTCCACTTTAATAACATTAGGCATTAATAATGACAGTTTTGTTAACAGATAACAGATAATGTTTGTACGAGGGACTGTTAGTGTTTATATTAAGCTTTTATTTTCTGAGAATTAAAATAGCTCATGATGAATAATTTTCTTAGGAAGCAAACATAAAGTCTAAATCTTGCAAAGTTTGTATTCTAGAGGCTGTCAATGATTGTATGGAAGTTTAGCATATGTATTAATATGTGTAAGACTGGCCTGTAGACACAGGCAGTGGGGGTGAGGCATCATTCATGTGATTGTTCAAGATGCTATATCAATGATTTGGTTTTCATCAACTCCTTCCATCTGGCCCATTTTTCTTCTAATTGTTACTTAATTGAATACAAGCAAACAGTTGGTCCATTTTTCTTCATTATTTCATTCTGACACATTTCTATAAATGGGTTTTGTCTTACAAACACTGCAATAGCATAAATTACAAAGATGAAGCATGTCTGAAACAAAAATTATGATTTTTTTTTCTGTAATCTTTTCTTTGGTGTTGGATGCTTTATTAAATAGCAACCAAAGATATTTAAATGAGAAATTAAATCAGGCTATTTATTAAATGCTTAGCAGTAAACAATCTTATGAAAAGCATGAAATGATCACACTTTGCAAATCTGATCATCCAGCCATATACCTCTAACACCAGAGAGCTCCCATTAGTCAGAATCACTGAATTAACTCTATGAATATTTTTTTCCTTCTTTTCTTTGCAGAGAGAATGTGCTAATTTCATCAAGGTGCTTAAGGCTTACAACCAAACCCACCTGTATGCTTGTGGAACAGGGGCTTTTCATCCAGTCTGCACCTATATTGAAGTTGGAAGCCATCCTGAGGTAAACTATCTTAAAACAATATTTTTCTTTTTCCTCTTTCTAATCTTTATTGGTGTTTAGCTATGATCTCGTCTTGCCAAAATGCATTCTCACTAGTTTCTGTGGCTTGGGAAGCAGATCTGGTAAGACCTGCTCCTGAATCAGATGCTGACGTGCTGATTAATAAATCATGGCAGTATCTCTAACTTTTCTCCTCTGCACAGCATCTCTTCCCCCAGGGGCTTAAATCAGTATAAGTAAGCCCATTCTACCTGGCTTATGAAGTTAAGAAGCACTCTGTTTTTATAACTGGCACAAATACCAGGTATAAGAGGGGTACTTCAGTCACTGTGTTTATTCTGGGCCCAGCACTGTCTTTAGTTTCCTCCCAGTCAGTGCAGTCTGACACCACCTCAGCTTTCACCCAGCTGAGAATTAAAATAGTGTCACACCTTCATAAATCCCCTTTCTCAGATTTGTCCTAACACACTGACAGTTTTTCATATGTCACCTAGGTTTTGTTTCCTTAGTTTTTTGTGAAAAATAAATCACTCCCTTTTCACTCATTTCTTTAATCTCTTGCTGATTTTTGCTTAGTATTGCAGAATTCTTGCAGCAGCTCTTGTACCATTTTGTCAGTGATCATCATAACTAAATACATAAGCATGATCTTCCCTGTTAAAAAGCAGAATCACTCACAGGAAGCCATGGAGCTGGTTTTCCTGGCAGAAGATTTGGCTAGAATGTCTCTGTGATGGCCTTCAATACTTTTTCTCTCCAGAGAAGCCAATTTCTTATTTTTCTATAGAGTATGTAATATAAATTAGTCTCCTTTACTGTGTTTTCTGTTTGGCTTACCTGAGTATTGCTCAATGGACTGTTTCAGTTTAGCACTCGGACTCCTGATGTGTTTTACTCCTGGACGTGTTTTACTAGAAAATCCATAATTATGTTACTTGTAGCTTCTGTGATCTTCAAAAAACCATCTCTTTCAAGTTACCTTATGGTTTTGCAATTCAGGTTTGCAGATTTCGTTGAAAATAAAGACATCATTGTTGAATGAATGATAACTATTCTCATAGAAAAATTAACAGACCCTTTGAGTGTTGACTTCATAGTCTGGGAACTATTTTTCCCTATGAAAATGTCTTTTGATATTTGAAGCATAAATCTTTAAAATGTTCTAAGAATAAGGTTTTGAAGGGATAAGGGAGCTGCAGAGAAGAAAGGATTCTGTTCATATTCTTTAATGCTTTATTACAATGCATTCTTGGCAATTAGTGATTGTCTCTTGACCACACACAGTATGTCATTGCTTACTGCATTAAACAGATTCTCTGCTTCCTGAGATCCATTTGGGAATTGGTAGACATATTAATTAACTCTAGTTCCGTAAGATGCGTGTCAATCAATCCTTGGCTATCTGCCAAGGGAATCTATCTGCACAGAGATAGCTCGTGTGAGGTCATTTACTTCTACATTTGGCTGGTTTATTGCTGTACCATAAAACTAACACACACTCTATCAAGGATTTATAGAAAGGATGATCAGAGATGAGAGGCCAGATCTAACCTTGGTTTAACATTCTGGGTTTTTAAAGTCTTGAATCAGGGATTTGATTGGCTCTGGAGTGTAACAGGAGTCTTGTTTTAGCTTCTTCTTAGTAGTCCCTAACTATAAACAAATCTAAATTGTTTGGGGTTTTTTTTTGTTTATTTGGTTTTTTTTCTGTTTTTTTTTTTTTGTTGTTTTTTTTTATTTTTTTCATTTATGTAGTAAGTTTGTAAGTCTCCTTTAGCCTGAATCATTCTCATGATCCTTGGTTTCATCTTCACAATTGAGGGAAATCAGGAGAGTGTTTATCTGAATTGCCTCAGAGACAGCTGGCTTTTGTTTTCCTTTTCATACTTAAGATATGAGTGAAATCATCTTCACCTGCCCTTCCAGTGGCACAAGTTTCTGTATCCTCTGAACAGTTGTGCAGGAGAGTTTGCTCCTCGGGTCAGATCTGCCCATGTGGAGACAAAGTATGGCAGGCTGGAGGCAGTGTACACTCCTCTTGGGCTTTGACAAATCTAACAGTCAGCCTGGGTTCTGTCCCTTGAAAGGATGAAAATCAGATGAATAAATTAATTTATTAGATCTGCAATGAAAAATCATCTGTCCTTCAGCTAGAGCCTGCTCCTTTCTCTCCCTTACTACCTAGCTAGGAATTTCAAATGTGCTTCTTCTGTGGGAGATGAGGAAGAGGAGGGTGCTTGATTGACAGTAGCTATTAGAGACACCATGATTGAGGGGAATACAATCCTAACCCCTGCACCCCTGCACACTGCATCTGTGAGAGCCAGATGGTTTATGTTCTCATGTCAGACAGCAGCACTGGACGTGTCAAAGGGCCATTGCTTCCGTATCATGTAGAGTTTATACCTGCCTAGCATACTAAAGAAGGTAAAAGTATAAGCAAAGACAAGCAGTTGATTATGAGTTAAAAATTGCCATCTAAAACACTTCCTGATGATTTCTTTTCTGCTATAACACTTGTGGAAAATTAACTGATTTCACCATCTGCTTATTTGTTTTTCAAGCACTTACAAAGGTAAATGTGAACTGATTAGGGGAATAGTCAGGGAATGTACCTAGTCTCTGGTACGACTGCCTGTTTATCTGAGCTCTGAATGTAACCCACCTGCCTGAATCCAAAGAGGAAATCAGTGTGTGCCAAACTGGAGAGGGTGGAGAAGTGAAATTTAAAGAAAAGAGTGGCAAGTGATAGAGGAGTCTCTGGAAGCAATTGGAGTAGGCTGCAGGAGGCTGGAACATGGTACAATTTTTATGACTGGGGAAAGGAAATAAATTACTTTGTGTGACAGTCAAAAAGTAATGAGAATATGAATTGTTGTATCTGTTGAATATCCCTTTGATATGAAGCAGTGTATCACAGCTCCATTCCATACCTGAAGAAAATAATTTCTGATGATGGAACTAGGCAGCTTTAATTGAGTCTGACAAAGTACAGTATCAGAAGTAATAATAAAAAGCTAAAAGGATATGAATGGCATGCTGTGCATCTGATTAAAAATGATGTGTACAAATGTATACAACCTAATATGTTGTGAATTACACTGCAGTCTGAGGAGTAAAGCAGACTAATCTTTGTTTAAATCCATTCCAGATGTGTAAGCAAATAACCACAGTATTTAGAGGGAAGAATAAAGTTAATGTTTCAATAGGATTTAAGCACGTAAGCCATGAGGAAGCAGGAAAGAACATATTTAGAGAGAACGTAGTGTGTGGATATGTAGAAAATACCTGAGGGCAGCCAAATTTAAAGCTTGATATCATCCATTTTATGTGCATGAGTTTAAGGGAGATGACCTAACACAGCCACCTACGCAAACTTCGTGGATCTGGGGTTAGGCAATATGTGGGTATTGTCCTCATAATGTAATATAATACAAGAAATCAATTACGAGACAAAACTGGAAAGTGGTCAGTAAAGCTGTGTTTTGCACCCACTGACTTCTGAGGAAACAGGGCTGGATGTGTAGGAATGTTGTACTTAACAGTTGCAAAATTAAACAAGTCAGATCTGTGCTTGAAAGGAACAAATCCAACTGCAGGGAGACACAGAGGTGCATTAAACCCCCTGGAAAATCACAACAGGATGCAGAATGCACCTGCCTGTGCATGCCTGAGCTGGGGGAAGGAGCCCAGCTCCCTTTCCCCGGGGCTCCCTTTGGGGTAGTTTGAGTGAACCAGCAGGGAACAGTCCTGTTTCAGTAAGAACAGGATTTTCCATTTACTTAACCCTTACACACAGGTGGAGGTGTACAGAATGCCCTATAGTGCCTTTTCCTTTTATTTTTTTTAATGCTCAGACAGGCATTGCAAGAGCTTTACAAAATTGTTTGCCAGATCCTCAGCAGGAACACATTAGGGTTTCTTCAGCAGAGGCAAATCAATAGGTGCTGTCTGAAGAACTAACCTAGCTTCTTTTATTGTCTCCTAATTCCAAATTTCTTGTCATTGTCCAACAGATTAAAACTCATTTTTAACTGCATGAACTTAAAAGATCTGGGATCACTTTACTTGCAGGTTATTTCTCAATCAATAAAGAAGGTTTAAATTCAGTTTAGATTTATGATGTACATAAAACATTAAGTTATTGCATATGAAGTTATATAATGCTACCACCTGTAACATATTTGCTTTTTCCGGACTCTGTGCATTTTTAAAATCTTTGTTCAACTCATAAAATTTTGCTGAAATATACTTTCCACTCTTTTTTATCCCTTCTTTTCTTCATATTAGAAGAGGTCTAGAGTGCATTTCCTAAGTAATGGACATCCTGTTCTGACACATTTATGCATCTATAATTTTATCTCTCTGTATATATTATATATAGAGAGGGTGATGTAAGAGCATTTTTTTCTTGAAAGAATGACTTTGAAGAAACACACTAATTGAAGGATCAATGCTACTGCTAGTACTAAACGTGTTTATCTAATGCAAAAATTCAGGATGAAACATTGATTTCAGTAGTAGTAGATGTGGCATAAATTAGCCTAACTTCATTGAAGACAGCAGACCTGTGTCAGTTTATGTCAATCAAGATTCTGAGCTGTGGTTTTTAAGTGAAACATTAATGCAAGTGGTTTTTTTAAGTTAAAAATCACCTGAGGCTAGTTTTCTTTCCATCTAATCAACTATACCTTTATATAGTATTGATATACTTATATAGAGAAAGTATGAAGAAAAAGGATACTGTTAAAGGAATATTTTCATTTGTTATGGAGCTGTTATGTGTGACATACTTGCTCTAAGCATCACTATAATTATAGAGAAATGCCATTAAAAGATTATCTAGTTCATAGACTGCAATAGCTTTCTTTAGTTTGCAGGTGCCTTAACCTTTCAAACTTCCAGATATCCTGTTACTATAGAACAGGAAAACAAAACTGAAGAGCCAGAACTCTGTCTTGAGCACAGTGTAAGCACCTTTTAGAGCACTTCTTTCCTTTGCACGAGTAGTTTCACCATGGAGAAAAAGATCTCTTAGCTCTTTAAAGACTCATGTACTTTACCTTGTGTTGTAAAAAGTTGAAAAGTGATTTCTGCTGTACAGGGAAATCGCAGGCACCAGAACATTTTTCTGTACTGATGTTCTTGTCCATGGAGGATGGCAGTAACAGGATAGTCAGTGCTAGGCACACTTCTGTCCAGACACCTCACAGGGTCAGTGGCCAAAACCACAAAACAAAGGGGCTGGATTGCTCTGGAGGTGATGAGACTGTAAACCACCACTTCTGCTGCTCCACGTGACATTGATTTCCAGTCCCTTAGGCTACCCTGTGTACAAATGCTTTACACAAAATCAGGCTTTTCACACTTGTACAATTTACCTCCACTTGTTAAAAGAGAATAACTCTTGTCATAGCTATCACCTTCCTAGTATTTTTTAAGTATATAGTTTTATATACGGTTATATGTAGCTGTGTATAGCACATAATTATTTTTCCAAGCCATATTTCATTATGGTGTTGTTTGGGAAAGGATGTGATATGTTAACTTTTCAATGACCAAATTTACAAGAGGAGTAGAGGGAAAGGGCAGAGAACACAGTCCTTTCTCATATGACAATCTGAGTGAATCAGTTGTTCCGGTAAGGTCTGACAAATATTTCAGTAGGGAAACCAGGATGTGTTGCTGGAAGCTCTACACATTTTTAAGCACCATCATGCAGAAGTACACATTTCTTATAGGCTGAGTGCTATGTCCTGAATGGCACCTCTTGTTACATTGCATTATCATGTGATTAAATTACAGAAGTAGAAGGTCACCATAAAGAAGTAACTTGATTCTCATTTAAAAGACTTTTTGAAAAACTCCATAAACCCCTTTGTAAACAAATATTAATCAGGTTCATGGTTAAATGCTATTATTTATGAAGGCCTGTCTTGAAATACACTGCAGATCTCCTTTGACTTTAGCTGTATTTTGAACAGTTGCTTTGCTAAAAGAGAAGTTGAAGCAGGAAAACTCAGATTTTTCAAAACTTCATCCTGTCATCCCCAAGCAAAATATATTTCCAATAAACATTTATTTCCAGAGCAGATCCTTTAAAGTAGGACTACTAGGCTTTATGCGATAATTTAGCTGTCGGAATCATTTAATTTATGAAGTAAACTTCTCTCAGCTAAATAGCACACATGGCAGCAATGGCTGACATCTTTCCTACCCCTCATTGTTGGGAAAGTCTACACAGCTGCAGTGGATATTTCATCCTCAGCAAAGTGGGACACTTAAAACAAAAATGTTGAAATGTTTGTCTCCAAGTATCTTATTTTATCAAGATAAGAATCTATTTCCTAATAAAAATTCTAATTCATTCTAAACTATTAATGTAAAAAACACAATGAAAGTGTGATAAATTAAATAAATAATTAAATAAAACTGTAGCTACTGTTTTTTATTCTGGTATATTCAATTAAGGAGGATGTGCCTTTATGACAGCTGAATGCTTGACAAGAAGCTGATCCATTTGACCTTCCATTTACCCCTTTAAAGGTGTATTTGTAAGAATAGGGATATTTCAAATCATAAGTATGCAAAGGATGTGTCTCAGTATCTTAAAATTCAAATGCAGTACAAATGCCATTTATGGAAGTAAAGTATTTAGCAAAGGGGTCATGCTTTAATCACTGACAGGAAATATGAACATTGTAGGTTTTCAGCTGTCATTTAATGCATCCAGCCCTGCCCTTGCATATTTCATAATTACACCTAAGCAATTTGGAATATATTTATGTCTAAAGTGACAAAGTCAGTAATTATGTCTGAGGCTCACTCTGAGATTTACAAGTTGAACATTTACAGGCAGGATATGAAATCAAGTTGTAAACTAACACAAGTGAAAATAGTGTGGTGGCTATTTTATTTCTTCACCTTTATTCCTCAGACTACATGGCTGAGGGTGAAATGGAAGCACAGTTCTTTAGTGAGTCATACTGAGGAAAGGTATAAGATATGATGAGAAACAGAACAAGAATATGAAATTTACCAATGCAAGAGTCATTTGTTACACAGCAGAAACCACTAATGAAACCCTAATCACTATTCAAGTCTGATCATTTCAGCTATTCAGTAACTAACTTTTGTTTAGGACTTGATAAATATATCCAAATTGCTATGGCAGACCTCCCAGTTTATTCTTAAGAAATGAAGCCAAGCCAAACCAAACTGAAAAACGAACTCCAGAACCATATTAATTTAATATTACTTTATATGTATCTTTCAAAGAAAATGTAAGTGGAAGTCACTCTGCAGGTGATGTTCTAGCATTCTGCAGTTTGGTTTTAATTGAAAAAAATAAAACCCTGAGATAAGGGAGAACTAGTAAGGATATGGTCTGGAGACAGTGTTGATGTTTCCGTGGATCTGGTCTGATTTCTACAGTGGCACTAAAGGATGCTTGGAACTGGCAAGATACTTCATCTTGTTCTGCACCATTGGAAAAAACAACTCCAACAAAGTAATTGTTAACACAGAAATTTATTTTGGGTTTTCCCAATGCAAAAAGGGTCCAGTGTGAGAAACAGTGTCAAATTTGAACCCTCAGCCTCCTAATGAGAGGAATCTATGCACTAGCATGCTTCCAGGGAGATAACTGAGGAGACCATTGTTCCCTTACCATACATGGCTTTCGTCCTTGGTGGCTCAACAATGCTGGTTGATTACAGTGGAGAGCTCTATACAGTGTGCCACAGCTGAATGGCTTCCATGAATAAGAAACCAAAGCCAGTCAACATGTTCATTAGGTTCAAAGAAATAAGTCTCAGAACTGTGGGAAACCTTTGTTTATGTTGCTGGAGGGGAAAAAAAAAGAATGAGATAGAGACCTCCGTGGAAGTAAATGTGCGGAGGGGAGTGTGCACATGTGCACACACAGAGCCACTGGGTGGACTTTCACTTTTACCACATGTGATGTCTTGTTTTGTGAGTCCATGTCTCAAAACCACGGGTAACTTTGAATATGCTCAGATAATGAGTGATTTGAGTTAAAGACCCTCTTAGGGTCTGGGTTTAATTTATTCTTTCAAAGTGTGGGGTGTTTTTTTCTAGAGTTATTTGTCTTCAGTGGAGTTTCCTATGACTTATACTGAAGAAGCTAAAACTGAGGTGCACTTTTCATTTTCATAGTCACAGGAAAAAGACACATTAATTTCTAGCATTATTAGAAGGATTACTCAGAATTTTGTGACTACTCTAAGGAGATTAATTTTAGTGATGACTGCCAGAGGAGCTGAAAATACACCCACTGTTTGCATTTGGATGTTCATTGTTTCTCCTATCAGTTAAAGGATGATATGATGAATTATTTATTCCCATAATGTAAATATTCCTACTGACACATGGTTACCTTACTTTACCATGAGATGGTACAGTTTTCCTAATTCATCACAGACATAGATTCTACTTTTAAGGGGAATGGCAGCCACATTAAGATGTCTATCCAATTTTCTGGGTGGGAAAATTATGTTGGCTCATCAACAGAGCCTATAATGTTTCTAGTAACACAGAAGTTCAGCATTTGCCTCTTGTTAGAGTAACAATTGAAAACATTAACCCAACTTCACAGTCATGCAACATATGCAAAATTTCATCCACTCACCTCCTGAAACAAAAGACAAGTATGGCTAAATCCTTTGATCTCTTGACCAACACGGGGGAGAAAAAAATAAAATAACAAACCACCATCTGTTGGGAAACTAATGTAATAAAAACAGTGGAAAGCCAGCTTATAGTATAGACTGACTTAATTGAGGAAATGACTTATAAATAGAATTATTTCTTGATTTAGAGCACAGGAGGAAACAAAACTGAAAGAAGGAGTTAGTGAGCTCAGGTTTGGATAGATCAGCATCAAAGCAGCATTATTCATTGTGGGATTCATGTCACAAGGCTCCAGTTGACAGGGGCTGACCTCATGAAGAAGAATTGTAAATGTGATTTCTGCCCCTGGAGGAAGTGACTGCATTGTGTTTGCAGCTCAGTACCAACATCTTGTCAAATAATCTTTAAACAGCCAAGGTCACAATGCAGCAGGTTTTAGCTGTGGATGATGCTCCACATACAGACCACAGTGCTGTGAAATGATGAGCAGCAAACTAGCCAGTTGTATTAAATACTCAGACATGAGAATCTAACTAAGGCCTTACTGGTGAACTAATTTCACTGGTCTTTGCCTAAAATTTTGTGACAGCTGGCATGCTGTGAAGTGCCTTTCAGGCCTTTTTTAAAGTCTGTGGGATATATTTAACTCTCAGAAACATGTGAGTCTGAGAGCACTGCCTTTTCCCATGCTTTCAGACCAACCTAATATTCATAATTTCTGCGTATTCACATTATAAGAGTTTAATGGTATATTGGCATGGTGACTGGCCTGCAGTTAAGCCCAGGAAGGGCCCAGGGAGGCTGTGTATGGCCATGGCACAGGCTGCTGAGCAGTGATGAAGTTCATGCCTGATCTCCTCAAAATCTGCTCCTGATGTTGCTTCTGACCACAACTCTCACTGATTCAGACTTTCCAAAAAGGAGGAATTTCCCCAAAGGAAAAATGAGAACACTCATGGATGTAGAAGCTTTCAAACAGATTCAGGGAAGAAAAAGTCACTTTCTGCAATGGAAGGCCTCCTTGGTGTGCTTTCAAGCCCCTTAGACATCTCTTTCTTTCATCAGCAGCTGCAGTTGGCATGACAAAAGTTGCTTCTCCAAAATGATTAAATCTTATCTCTTTTTTAATAAAAAGCAAAGCAACTTCAGATGATGCTGCTATTTCTGTGAGTAAACAGCAGGACCCAGGTATTTCCAGCAGTTGTCTGGTGGGACAGGAAATAATTGTTCTTCTCCTGCTATCTTGACCATCCTCACTTTTATGTATAGACTCATGGTGATATTAAAAAAAGCTTCATAATACTTTCCAGATGATTCTTTACCTTTAAAACGTACTGAAACTGGGTCTCTTCTCTACCCTGTTATACAAGGACTGTCTTAAAATTGTTGCCATTTAAATTCATTCAAATAATAAAATTCCACTACTCCCATAGTTCTGTAAGAAAACAGTACTTATTTGAGTAGTAATTAGTGCTTTCTTTCCTAAGGAAAAAAATTACTGTATCATATAAGAAAGTAAATAAGAATTAATCCCATATATGCCAAACACACAGAGAAGATGGCTGGAAGTGGTAGAATCTCTGCAAAACAAGACCAGATAGAATTTACTCACTGTATACTTTGTAACTTTGGTAAATACACTTACAAAGTATAAAGAACATGTTTCTTTGCCAGTATGACGTAATCTTTCATCTTTTTTGCATCACATGTTTTTCTGGCATAAAATGACACAAATAAACTAACAGTCAGTTACTTCAAGATCTC
Source organism: Thryothorus ludovicianus (assembly GCA_013397245.1). Taxonomy (NCBI): domain Eukaryota; kingdom Metazoa; phylum Chordata; class Aves; order Passeriformes; family Certhiidae; genus Thryothorus; species Thryothorus ludovicianus. Next base: position 358,214 of record VZTB01003733.1, read on the forward strand.
AAAAGTCTTTCAAGAGAAAAAAATTCCTTCATCCTCCTTTAAAAGTGAATAGACACCAGGTACAGGAATGTATGTTTGATTACTGCAGTACTGCCTGTCAGCAGGAAGAAAATGCTTTTAAGGAACAGGTCATGGCTTAGACATAACCTGTATTTTGTGAATGGAAGGAACATGGGACTGTGCATAGAATTATCTAAAAAAAACAGAAACAAAAGCAGTGTATAGACAAAAAGAATTATCTTCCTTTTTACAGTAGTCCATATATCTTCCGCTATGAAGGGTTAATCAATATACTGCTGAAATGCTGTAGGACATTAAGAATAGTATTGAAACAGGCAGTGTTTTAAATATTTGTGCTTGTCCCATATGCCTACAGCTTGTGTGATGCTGGAAATCAGACTAAGTGATTGCAGCAACTCTTTCTGTTCTCAAAATCTAAGAATAAACCCACTGGAAGTCACTTACAAAAAAAAATTGTTTACTTTTCCATTCATGCTGAGTTCTAGCTTACATGACTTGTAACAACTTGTTTATGGCACTTGGTAAGTCTGGAAATGTGCTGGCTTCTCTTGGAGCTCCTGTGCGTAAACCATACAGAATCTCTGCATCTTCCCTCAAGTACTGTTCCTGTGAGGGAAGTGTTCTGTGCCCTTCTGTTCCTTCCTTTACCTCTCCCTTGTTCATGTAAGAATGATTTAATGACTATGATCTGACTCAGATGAAATACTCTGACTCGTTTGTGCCTCTGTGGGCTTGGAGTAAATTAGTTATTTCCTAAGTAACTCATTTCATTGGAAAAGGGTGAGTAATTTTGCAGCATTTCTTGGGAACTCAACTAGTTAATGCCTGCTTTTTCTTTCTCTTCAGCTTATGTTTTATTTGCTGTAGACAATTCACATATGGTTGTTTTTATTTTTTCCCAGCAGAAAGCTTTGTTTTAAAAAATATTTTTTTCTGTAGCTCAGTTAACCAGAAAATTATGTGAGAAACATTTGGATGGAAAAAACAGGCACCATTGGAGAACTTAGCTAAAAAGAAGTACTGTGCAGAATAAATAAATGTTATCATGATGAATTCACGCCTATTAGAATTGGCAATGACTTGCTATGTCATCTAATCTATTTTAATTTGTGTACGTTTGCAGCCATCTACAAGTCTGGACTGTCTTCTCACCTGCAGTGATATAAATCACAACTAGTGATTCTTGCAGTGCAGCATCAATTTGCATTTTAAATATTTCAGTTTCAAACATTGCTCTGCTAATCGTAATTGTATACATTGTCCATCCCTAAGCAATTTCCTATTTAGTGTTTGTATCAGATAGGTCCAGAACTGTCATACAACTTCTCTCCTGTATGATTGTATATAGTTTAGTTAAGAAATGCTTCCTGATTTGTGAAAATCTATGGATTCCTCCAAGTTGCAACATGGTCACACTCAGAGAGATATACTAATAAATGTTTGCAAGTACATAATCAGATGAGAACACAATACTCTCCATTAATGAAATATGATCCATAATGAATCTTACATGGGAGTGCTAATAACTACCTTTAGGTTAAAGTGCTCAGATGTCACAGTATAACAATATCTGTCTCAGATGTGTATCATTATGGCAAGTAATTAAAGGTTACTTAGCTGTTAAATGGTTACCTTGGAGGAATCCTTCAGTAACATGGCTTCAAACATTCCTTCACAATGAAATTACTTAAGTAAATTAAATATCAGCCTTGTAGTAATTATTATATGTGCAGAATATCAGACATATAAATGTGTAATATAATTGGTCAGAGGACTCGAAGATGTATCCATTTGCTATTCAGCACAAAACAATCTTGGTTGTTCTTAGATGCAGAATAAAGCTGATGCATGTTAAAAAGAACAGTGACAAGACTGATGAAGACAAATGGAATGTCAAAATTATCACAGTGATGTTCCATGTGCTGCTTAAGTGCAAAGCTCAAGTGGCAACACTCTGATGAGAGAAGTATTAAAATTCACTTGGTCTTTTTCACACCTCTGCTGCTACATGGAGTTAAAACCTGGTACCGAGTGACTTGAGTTTTGCTAACAGCTCGGTCTGACTCATCACAAGGATGCTTTCAGGGATTACTAAATTGCTGCCTTCTTCTGTATTCAATATAAACCACACCAGAAAAGTTCAACAAGCGGCTTGATGTGGATATAAACATTTTTTGCCACCTCTTAAAGTAGAAATATGACATGGGCCACATCAGTGACAGATTTTGACTTAAAAAATAATTTCCTAGCATTATGTAAACTGGCAGAGATAAATACAAATAAAGAAGTTCTTTCTGCTTTTTTTCTTAAAGAGATACAATCCACTAGATAAATAGATGCTTCATCTGAGACCTTTTCATGTGTAAGCAAGAAGATGTAAAGTTCAGATCTCTGCTGTCCTCCTGAAACATTGGCTTTGCTCCATTATTAACATACTTTAGGTTTACTCTTTAAATGTTTTGCCTAATATTGTCTTATGATGAAACAGAAAAGAAATAAAAAAAGAAATACACGTTATGCTACAGAATTCTTTACTCACAACAAAACTCGGAAAATATTAGCAGCAGGAAAGGAAACATGAAGAATTTGTGATAGAAATCTGGGTTTTTTTCATATTATGATATGGGGTTACTTTTATGCCAGTGAGATAATTAACAGTGGTGGCACCTTCTTATCAGTGGTATGGAAAACTGCTGCTCATTTTGGTTGGGGATGACAACAGTGTTAGAGGTTCTTCTCTAATTCTCAGGCTTCTGCCCTGGGCAAGTCGTTCGGCCTTAATTGGTTTTACTCTCTGCAATTCAGATTTCTTAAAAGTTGAAGCTTCAGTCATTGTCATGTGAAAAGGGTCCCGTGTCCCCGGGCCAGAAACAGTCCCCAGAGAAGGTAACTAGGAGTGGAGCTATTTGTCCATCAGGTAATCTTTAAATGCCCCTCTGCACACTTATGGGCCAAACCTACACGAAGTTATCATACCTAGGAGTGAAAAAAGTCTTAATACTCAAATTCTCATAGAATTGGTCAGTTCTTTGTACTGTAGCTTCTCAGATAGTGCAGATTTTTACCTGTAAGTCACAATAAATGTACATTGATTGATTCAGCCTGGAGACAGTTTATGAAGGGGGTTTAGAAAAACAATGTAACAGAGGAGAAGAATTAGAAAACAAACAGTGAAAGAGAGGAAGATTATCTTCCAGTGAGTTCTTTTGCCCTGAGGTATGAGGGTTTTTTTGTTGTTTTGTTTTTTTTTCAATTACGAACCAGTAAGTGTGTAATCAGAAAAACAAATGGCATTGATTACTTTTTCCAAAGCAGTGACTCTGATCAGCTTGTTTGAAGTATGGAACCAGCATAAAACCTGAAAGCATTTGCCATTTGTATAAATCAACATTACTCTGTGTAGCCAGTGTTTATTTACCAGCTTGCAAAGGGTTTCATAAGGGATATTCGTGCACCTACAATATAAACCATGTGTCAAACAGCAGAAAACTACAGAGCAACAGCACTGTTGTTTTTTCCCTTTACTTGATCCAAGTTTCATTTTCTGTTTGGCTAAGCATCAATGGTCATGAAGGTGGTATATCAACAATAGTCATGGTGGAATATTTAATTTAATTATAGCTGGTTGAGATGCTTAACTTCATTTACTCTTAGAAACAATTTTTTTTATTCTGTTTTAACAAATATTTTTGTTTATGCATTTCATCATCTTTTATTATATGAAACAGGGATTTCATTTCATTATTGAAGTGTAGGAGTAATGAAAAATTAAGTCTTCATCAACTTACTGTTGCTGTACCAAGGGTCTTTTTCTGGAATACTTACCGAAGAACAAATCTCTTGAAGTCTGTAGAGTACATTCTAGATCATTACTTTTGATTCCTAACTAAAAATCTGTGAAACTTGTACTGAATTTAGAGTATGGAAAGATTTTGCATAATTTATCATAGAATGGTTTGGGTTGGAAGGGGTCTTAAATAACATCTGGTTTCAAATCTCATGCCATGGCACCTTCCATTGGACCAAGTTGCTCAGATTCCCATTCAGCCTGGCCTTGGAACAAAATTACTGTTCTTTAACATAGAAAAAGTATTCTTCCAACAGATATAATAGTAAATGATTCAGACTCAAATACAAGATCTACATATTCTCTTAAAGACTGATGGGGATAAACAGAAAATTAATGGGTAAAGTTGACTTTGTTTAACCTCAGTCAAGAAAGGAAACTAAAAGATGAGAGTTTGGGCAACTAAGTGAAAGCTTTGATTGTGTAAGAGCTCTCTACATGACTTTAGCCTTGTGAATGTCTCACGAATTCAGTGCAAATCCCTGTGCAGGCATTCTCATTTCACTTAAAGTAGCATTTCAGATCTGGTCTTAGCTGCCTGAAAGTAGCTGAAAATAAGCTGCTCTTAAACTGAGCTCACTGCGTCGACACAGAGTGCATGTGTTTACTGGAATCTCATTACATTCAAACATAGGGATACAAGTCTGCAGATTAGTGCTTGCCCTGAAAAGGCTGTTTAGCCTTTCAAAGGATTTTGCAGGAAAGCAAGCTGGAATACAAGCCCTCTCTGCTTGTCATTTGTAGGTTTGTGAATTTGGCTTTTATTTCTTTGTGCAAATGTGTTTTCATACAGACAGTGAAAAGCCATGACCCTCTGTAAAAAGGATTACCTCGAAGGGAGATAGTAAGACTACAGTGTAAAGGATGGTAAATGCAGAAATGCTAAATCTTTCTGTACAAAGATTATAGCACAATAAATTTTTTAACTCAAGGTACTTTCCTGACATTATAAAAACAGTCACATATCAGAATCACAAAATAAAAGTCTTTAAGAGAGGGCTAAAAGAAAATAAAGGAAGGTATCTGCTATTTTTTTTTGTAGAAAGATGATACAGTATCTCTTAAAAATGTTTTCTTATAGCTGACATTGTAGCAAGTAGTTTAGATAACACTTAGTGACTTAGATATTATTTTTACAGTCAGTGTATTTCATGAGGTATTAAAGATAATAAATAAGGAAATACTTTAAAACAGATAATAGGAGAACGTAAAGAAAGCTGAAGATTTCAGTTGCTTACAAAAAGCCTGGCATTTTACTTATATGGCACAATGACACATGACCCATTTGAATAAGAGGAATTAAATCCCAGTCCAGAATTATTTCTTTGGTGGAAAAGTTCCCAAAAAGCAGATGAGTGTTTTTTTAGACTTACACCTTGATATTTTTTCTTTTTTGTTTGTCTGAATAGTATGAAGCATGGTCAGAAAAAAAATCCAGAATTAACACTTCTAAAATTTTCCAAAGAGATAAAAGCAATATAGTTTGGGGCTAACTAGGATTCAATTACTGCAAGATCTAAACTGGAGCAGTAGTTAAATAACTGTGGTGAGTCACCCAAGCTTCCTTACCTGTTTTTTCCTCTTTTGGGACTGCTGCTACTAAATCACGCGATCTCCTCCAGGCTCACAAGACTAAAGTAAATTTCCAAAAAAAAGCATGTGATAAACTGCAACATCAGCTGCAACTGCACCCAAAATGCAGAAATAATGTTGTAGTAGAAGCCAGTTTGTTAAATAGAGGAAAAATAAAAGTTGGATTTGAAGGTTTGTGCTTGCTTTTAAGGAGGATTTTAAATGTAGTAGCCATCTGGTAAGAGGTGAGATGAGATGTAAAAAAAAAGCATAAATAGATACCACTCATTGCATAGGTGAATGAATGAAGCATCATACTGAATTTAATTGCAATAGCTAAACTTTCAGATCATTTCATTAAAAATAGATTGCAATATTTTTTAAGACATTTCAGTAAACAGTTGGAGACAATGAATATAAAATCTGCAAATTTACTTTTAAATTTGCTCTTAAAGCTGAATCTCTGATGCACTGTCATCACTGACTACTTCTTGTTTTCTGTAGAGCTAGCATTAGGATTTATGTGCCACTGCCAAATTAGAGCATTAATTACCTATGCAGTTAGGCATCTACTAAGGTGCCTTTATAAAAAGCAGTCTCAAAAACCTCATTCAGAAGGAACTTGAATAAATTATTTTGATGTTTTCACAGAGATTGCTCATATATGTGAAGTAAAACTGACAAGTTTCAGCATTTAGATGCTTCAAAAGAACAGCTTAGTTTTGAGTTTTATAGGCTTCCCATAGGCAGCATCGTAGGCAGGACACTCTGAACAGCAAAAGGAGATTTTGGGTTGCTTATAATGCCAGAGAACACAGGTCATGAAATGGAGGCAGAAAGACAGGGAGAAAGATGAATAGATGGCAGCAGGGAAGTATGTTGGAAGATTGGAGATGTTCCAGATTTTGCTCTTTCCCGATGTTAAGGCAATTAATTCTCTACAGACTTAGATTACAGCTTATTTCAGAGGGTAGAAGTAATTTTATCTGATTTAATTCACCTGAAAATACTCAGTTCATAAAGTCATCCAGCCTTATCCTTAGACAATGTAAAGAATTTTGCAGCTTCAGAAGAGTGCTTATCCTTCACATCTACCATAGCACCTGAGATGTTCATGACCGTGAAATAAAAATAGTGAAATAAAATTAGTCAGGCACTCAGAAGCAGTGCATTTCAGAAAAGTTCCTGGATATTGATTTATATTTCTCTGAACTAGAAGGAATAATATTATACATATTGAATCCAAGAAAGAAACACAGGAAGCAGTATGAAATTTCAGTTACAATTTAATTGTACAAGACTTGAGGCAAATTATTGCCCATCTTTAAACAACCCACATCAACCTTCTGAAAACAACATGAACCTAGGTATTCTGTCAAACTTAGGTTTTGAGTTTCAAACTCTTGACACGTAAATCTGCTAGAAGTCTTCGGAGTTTTTCTATAGACATTTTCACCTAAGACTGTAGATCAAATCCCTATACTGAATATTGTATAAATAGCTAAGAACGAATGTGATGGCAAGGTAGATAACAGTTGAAATGTGGGAATGCAGCAGAAAGGAGAAAGCATTGCCACTGTAAGCAAGCCTGGTCTATTTTGCATTCTGTTATTGTTCATTTTCTGTTTGCAACTTGCAGTTATTAATTTTCTACCAGTAATCTTCTACTTTAGCTTCTCTGTAAGCGAGTATCTTCATCATAGTGTAATTTGTAATGAATGAGTTTTTAACTTCTTATTCTGGTTAAGAAGATTAACAGTGCAGAATTTAAAACCTGTGACCAAAATTTGATGAGCTGACTTAAAATGAATGACATTTGAGATAGAAAGAGGCTTCTTAATACCAACAGACAAAATCCAGACAACAGGAAAATAAAGTTGAAACATTCTATCTGAAGCCATTTCACAAAAAAAAAAAAAGAGGAAGTGTGTGACATATGGTATCGAGTAAGGCACTTGAAGTTGAGTCTAAAATTGTTTAAAAAGACAGCTGTTAGTTTGCATGATTAAAAAGGGAAAGGAAGGATATTATGATACATCAAGAATCAAGGAAGTTAGGAAACCAGAGGTGGACTTGTTGGATGTTTGTTTGCTTTTCTTATCCAGCGGTTTCTAATGTTTTTATTAAATTTATCTTCAAATTCAACCTCCACCTCTATCTTCCGTTCTGTTTCTCCCAGTGACATCAGTGCTGGCTATTAACACAAAAACTGGGTGGATCCTTGAACTCTGAAACCAAATCAAAGAACAGTTTTGGGAAAGAGATAATTGCATATCAGCTCTTCTTCCCTACAATATGTTTAAACAGATTAGATTATTTTAATAAGCGTTTAATAAGCGAAGTGATGGTGACACTTAGAATAATATTGCCACATGAATCTCCATTGGCTGTATATAAATCATAGAAGTCAGTGAAAAAATACCCAAATTTGTCTCTATGAAATATTGTTGTATGTATTACCTGATCTTTATTCTAAGAAAAACGACTTATTTCTTTTAAATCCTTGTTTATATGATAGTTTGGTTAAGTAAGTTGCTTTAGAGCAGGAAATCTGTGAGAGGAATTTTTTCTTCCGCTGCTAGTTCTTGTAAAACTCCAGTGAATAGAAAACAAGTGGCAATTTGCATATGGCAATTTGTCCATGCATGGGGAACCCAACAGAGATATTCCCTGGGAATCACAGGGAGACTAAAGGCTAACTGGGCACAAAAGCTGATGTACTCTCCCCATCACAAGTGATCCCTACCAATTTTACTTGGCACACGGTGCATAGCTTTGCATGTGCTGAGTAAGCTCAGTTGCCATTCCCTTGATTGGGATTTGAGGCAGGACTATATACTTTTGTTTATGGCACTGGACAAGGCTCGGGAAGTAGAACATTAGCTTTTTGCTTTGGCATAGATTTCCTGGCTAAATTACCTAATTTCTGTCTGCCTCATTTCATAAGAACAGTCCAATCTGTTCAGACCAAAGGCTCATTTAGCCCAGGACCTTGGTTCTCAGCGGGTCCCAGAATGAATGTCAGCAGAGGAGAATGGGCGACGAGCAGGCAGCAATGCTTAGTGATATCGTCTCCCAGGCTCCAGCTCTGGTTGTTCAGGGATTTCCTGAACCAGGGGTGGAATCTCTGTGTTTAATGCTTTTCAATTACTTGGTTTTGATAAATTAGTACTGGCATTTCTTGAGCTCATATATCTTTTAAGTATCCACAGTATCCAAGCCCTACAAATTGCAACATGGGAGGAACATCCCTTTATTTTATTTCTGCCTGCCAGTTTCTCGTTTTGGAAAAAAAATGAGAATACTCTTCTTTTCTTCCTATTTCCTTCAATGTATATGTTTTCTGAGTTAGAGGACTGTAACTTCATACAGTACTGAAAAGCAGGAGTGCCATGCATTTAAAGAGGCATAAAGACACTGTTGGTTTTGTTCTTTATTTCATTCCTAAAAACTCCTAAAAACTACGAGAAATTTGCTTTTTCTGTTACCAGGCATTGACATCACACATTAAAAAACACAAAAAACTAAAAACAATTTTATAAAGTAATCACAATGTTAAGACCTTGAATTTGATCTATAAAATATGTACGACACTAGTGTTTCTAGAATTTCCTTCTGTGAAAAGATGCAGAAGGAAACTATGAACACAGCTTTGCATAAAGTGCATGCATTGTTCTGGTGTATTCTAGCTGAATAGAAACACTGAAACATGAGAGGAGAGTGCCCTGGACTGAATGGCTTTTGGGGAAGATGCTTAGTTATTGATACGAGAATAAAATATCAATCTTGCAATTTAACTTCTCTGCTACCACTAACACCTACTGAAACAGGAAGACAGCTGGACTTTTATATTTCAAATTCCATTTGTGTTAATTTTAGTGCCTTCATTCAAAAGGAGAGGAAAGGGGAGAGATACACTTCATTCCCACATGTTTTCTGTGCATCTCTAAAGGTACAGTGTGACCCCAGTGGGCCTTTCTGACCCTGTGGCATTTGCCTTACAAGGGACCTCCAGAACCTTCCAGGTTTTTGGTCACTTTTTCTACAAGGCCATATCTCTGAGTTCTTCAAGAAACTTACATTTCAGGATCAATTATTGTTGACAATGTTTCAAAAACTGTCTCCTTTTTCTCAGAGATCTGTAATCAGTGTTCAAATCTGAGGTAAACAAAGTTTTGTCTCTGAAGAGAAGATAAGCTTAGGAGAGCTCAGAAGGTGCCTCAAACAGCACAAATACCTTCTCCTGTTGAAATGTTTATATTCAAGGTGATAGAACACTGAGCAACATTATCTTGCAGATGGTCTGAGAAGATTTTATTAAATAAATACAAAGGCATATGTTTTTTACCTGCGAATTAGGTTCAAAATTTCCAGATCCAGGGCTAAGTTAGAGTAAGGAAACAGTCTAGTTGTAAAACTACAACAAGAAGCAACCCAATCATTTATGTGATTGTTGTGGATATGCAAAAAACATATGGATCCTTCTGATATTTGTTCTTGATAATCTCCAAGGCTGACTTTGTTCTTTAGTTCTGTTGGCTTTCACTAGAGTTGCACAAGTGTTACTGAGAAGAGAGCCCAGACCATTGTCTAAAGATACCTTTGCTCATGAATAACAAATTATAAGGGTGATTTGGCACAGCAGGTAAGATGATTTATGTTTCAGGTCTTATTATTTTTATTTTTGGATGTATGTGTTTGTGTGTAAATACACATTTCAAGGATGAACAGCTAAATGCAGTTAAAAGTTTAACATTTATTTGAATAAATGCAAATGAAACTTGCATTGTAAACCAAGTAATTGGTATGGATTAAGAACACATATGATTTTTCTTCTCAGTGTTTATTGCCATTACATTAATGATGACAAAAAGCAGAAGGGTGGTGGTACAGATGCAGGTTTAGAAATCATATATTCGTCAGTTCAAACCTTTTAAATTGATGGTGATGGAGAACAACTGTTTCAATTCATAGTCATTTGGAAGGATTTGCCGTGACCTCGAGTTAACATGTAAACATGGCAAGGGATATGAGAAAGAGTCCTCTGGCAATCCCTGAACTTGAAGGGAATCTTTCTGTGACTTCAGTGGGCTCTGTGCTGAAGCTCTGAGAGCAGGGCCAGAGAAGATACCCGTGAAAGTCTCGGGGATCACAGCACATCTGGGATGGCAGCAGTCTGTGGTGTGTAGTGCTATGGTACTTAACCCTGTGTGGAGCACAGGTCCTGCTTAACTCAGTTCATGACCATGACCACTCCTCACTATGTCTGTGCTCTGGTGGTGGGCAGCGAAAAAGTAATCTGAATGCTAGCTTTCTTGTAAAAAAATAGAAAAACAAACCAAAAAAATCTAACAAAAAAAAAAATAGTTGGTGTGTTTGTCAGTTTGTTTTAACCAACAAAGTCAATCTATATTATGCTGTACTAAACCATACTAAACTGTACTGTACTAACCATACTATATAATGAGCCAGGATTTTGAGCCAAAGTTCTGTTAAAAGCAAGGCTGCATTTCTTCTTCAAAAATACAAATATCATTAATTGGGTTACCTAGTTGGATGCTGATAAGCCCTGCTGACACTATACAGTCCTATTTATGAATATACATGTACAGACATACGAGCTGAGTGTATCAAATATATTTGCCAGTGTCACCGACTCTCTCCCCTTCTGGGGACTCCTGGGTGCTAGAAAAGCAGGAAAGATAGTGAATAAAGAAATGAATTTTAATGTCTTTTTTTTCAGTCACCCTGAATCAAAACCGCTTAAATCCATCTGTTACTGTGTCAGCGAAGTTTTTGTTGCACTGGGAAAAGAATATCAAACATTCTTGACTTTTTTAATAAAAAAACCCCCAACCAGTATGAGAAATGCATTGCTCTTAGACAAGGGGCCATGAGGAATAATTGCAACTTGTCACAGAGAGAGGTTATAATTATGTCTACTGTTAGTTATGTCTCCATGTGCACAATAGAAGTTACCTTTTCAAATGCATTGTTCTCTAATGCAATACTAGTTATTAAAATTTGACGATATTATTACTTGCTAATGAAGAAAAATGAAATGAGGCTGCAGAAAGGCTGGGTGCTGTAACACTGAAAGCACATGGAGGGAACAAAGAGGAAAGAGAAGTGCTTATTGCAGGGATTTCAGATCTAAGCTTTGCCTAAGGAAAAGCAAAATTGCCCAAAGGGTCAGAATTTCAGCTTCTGTATTTCAGACTTTTTTTATGTCTTTTAAAAAATCTGAATATGCAATGGTTTAGATCTGACAGTTCATAGGTACCTCTGCATGAAATGCTGCAAATAGATCGCAGTATCTTAGAGACAGAAACAAAGCTTCATAGTTGTTGCAGTAGTTGCTGTGGTGTACTTCTCTGCTCCTTTGTTACTTGCACAAATTCTCTAAAACTATGCTCCCAAGGTCTTATTTTAGGGAGAAAGAATTAATTGTATTTTTCTAGGCCTGCTTCTTATTCTGTCACTCATTCAGTCAGATTTTTGAAGCCATTAATTTAGGTCATGTGTTCGTTCATATTAGAGATTTCTTCCTGGGAATTAAAAGGCAGACACAATAAAAAGCAGTGCAGACATATGCCTTCATTTTCAGAGGTGACTAACAGCTCCAAGTATCAGAATTTTAAATTGTCCAAAAAAGTATTTGCTGAAAATGAGACCCCTAGAGCAAGTTTTAAATTGAGTGCCCAACTTGTGAGTGTGCAAAATCACTTGGGAAATTAGAAAATCTTGGCCATATGCTTATATGTTAATGCCACTTGACTAAGTCCTTTCTGTATGTTACTTCCCCAATTTGCAGTTGTTTTTGTGTTGTAAATAGATATCCTTGACTCAGACGTGAAAGTTCCCCAGGAAAACTGGAGAACCCTTCTCTTGTTAAACAGCACCCTAATTACAGAAGCAATTTTACAAACAATCCCCTGGGGGAAACATTTTTGTTCTCATCAGGAAGGCTCTTGAATAAAATAACACCTTTGCTAACTTAATTTATTTACAACAGGACACAAGACTGAGGCTGGGTTAGATTTATTGCCATTACATCACTGATGCTCAGTAATTCATAAAACATTGGGTCTAGGAGTCAGCACTGCTGTTATTTCCTCTGATGCCTGACCTCACCACAGTCTAATAACATACAGGAAATCCAGAAGACAAAGGGGGAAAGAAGTGGTCTTGAATGCTAAAAATAAGCATAGAAAAACTGTACAATCATGTAATAGAGTATGGCCTGATAATTTATTTAACATAGTAGTAGAATCTGCTAAAGCAATTAGAATCTGTTCCAAATGTTTTTAATGGAAAATATGTTGGGGGTAAGAATGAGAACACTTTAAGAATGGAGACTTTTTGGTTATGCAGTTCAGTTATGGGTACTGGTTTTAGGTTTGTATATCTTATTTCTTACATATGCAGACCATTTAATAACTTGACTAGAACAGACAGTCATTGTATGGTGGTAGCAATTCCAGAGGTCATCCTATATGAGCCAGACAGTCATTTTAGGTGATGTATTACACTTGACAACCCAGAAAGTTGCAATACAAAGGCATTCTAATTCTCAGTGTCCTCTGAGAATTGTTCAATATCCTTGATGGTATCTAGTGTCTGGTATGCCATCGGGATGACATTTTTGGTGTCTTTACTAATCAGTCAAGGTTAACACGTCATTCATGTTAACTGTCTATTTGGTTTGTTTTGAGTTGTTTTCTTTTTTCTAATCACTGCATACTTGCAAGAATTTCTAAAGCAATAAATAGCATAATAACACCACAATAAAACTCATGTCTGCTCATTTATTTGCTGTAGAATTAGAACACATTATCCAAAATAGACAGATCTTTAAAATTACTGCAAAAAGATAAATGACATCATCAGAGAAAACCCAAAAAGCTCTTGCATGAAAGTCAGGTAAGTCTGGTGAATTTAGTTTGTGAAATAATGCAAAAGCAGATTCACAAACATACATATCTTTTTTGAACAGCTGCTTAGTTTGACTGCGCCTGCCCTTCTTTTATTTACATATGTTGCACAGTGATTTGAAAGAGGCTATTATTCCTATAAATATCAAAATTAGTATGCAGACTAGTATGTTCAGGTGTGAACAAGTCTTCACCATTTGACATTGACACTTGGTTTCTCTCCCAATCAGAAGCAGAAGCACTTAGTGATCATGAGCTAGGAATAATGAATAGATTGAACCAGCTGTTCCTGAACAGCCCAGTTGGCTGTTTTCCCTTTCATTAAATTCAGTGGATTATAATTAGATTGATAGATAGATGGACAGACAGATAGAAAGAAAACATTTCCCTTTTTACAAAGGTGTATGGTAAATTAATAAATATTGATAGATTTAATTTCAAAAGAAAGCAAAATAATATGGAGTGCTTGATAATTGACTGAAAGACAGTTATTGAGAGGGTAAGTTGTCCAAATTCAGCCTAGGGAGTCAGGTTTTCAAAACTTGTGCTTTCCAGAATTGTCTACTGCATTTTAAGGCCTCTTCTGAAGATCAGAAGCTAGGAAAACTTTCTAGAAGTGATGTATAGGGATGAAAGAAGAAACAGAAATCAAGAGCCCTGTTTTTCTTTCATTAATCTACGGGAATGAAGCATGGAGCTGGTCATCATCGCAACAGCTCTTTTATCTTGATATTAAAAGTGACATTTTCAGGCACCAAAATGTCAGTGAATATCTACAAGTTTAGAGGAAAGAATATCTCGAGTCTGAAGAAGAGAACACAGTTTAATGCAGAGACTCTTTGAAAGGTCTTGTGGTGATCAGGAAATGGAGCAAACTGCCTGAGGGGGGCACAGAGGGCAGTTCTTCGTAGTTCATGATCAGTTTTGCAGGTAAATACTCCTCAACAAAGTTCCTTCTCTGTGCCCTTAGCACAGTACAGCACAGCCATCCCAGAAAGTTCCAGGTCCTACAGAAGCTGGAGTTTTTACTTTGGGAACACCATTTCACTAAAGATCTGTCACTTAGAGTGATTTCCCATAGGATTTTAAAACTGATTTTCATAACTCAATTCTGCTAAGCCTCAAGTTGAAAAAACAAAATGTAATAAAGGTGTTGCAGAGCACAGTGTCCTCCAGATGTGTACAGGTAAAACCCTATAGCACATGGGGCCTGAAGACTAAAAGTCAGAAGCCCACTGTGTGCACTTCTTTTTTTCTTTTTTCTTTTTTCTTTTTTCTTTTTTCTTTTTTCTTTTTTCTTTTTTTTTACTTCTAATAATTAATGATTTAAAGCAGTTGCATTATTGCTTCAATCACTTTTCACCTATTTCCCTAATGGTTACCACTTGCCTCAACATTTACATTTGTTTTAATATTTGTATTTTTTGCATAATTTCTCACATTATATTTATTTGCACTTGCACTTCTTTAAAAATAAAGCATTCCATGGGGATAAATTTAATAAAAGTTTCTCATTAAAAGTTCTGCAACAGCATGATTCCCAAACCTGAAACCAAAGTCCTCATTTTTAACAGTTTTCATGACTCAATAGATTAAGTGTGAAATAGGAAATATAATAACAATAACAACATAGCCATATCCTGCACAGTTGTTTTACTTAAAATTATTATTGAAAAGTAACATAATTCATAAATAAATCAATTCTCACTGATTGAAATTTTCTCAAAAGACTCTCTGAAATAGCCTTGATGTAGTTATAAAATGAATGCCCAGAAAGTTGTATGGACAAGAGGCAAATAAAAAATTCACTGATATTAATATATTGGAAGGCAGGGGAAAAAAAAAAAAAAGAAAACTAAAACCAAAAGAGAAAAATCATGAAATTTCTGTTTTACAAAGTCAGGTGTCTCCAATCAGCTGCCTCTGCAGTGTTCATTTCAGAAAGATTCTTAGCTCAGACCTAAATTCGTATGAAGGCTCCTCTGTGGTCAATGAGGAGACCTTGCCCTTGGGAGCTGCAGATCTGAGCTGCTCTGACTCCATTCTGGGGAACCTGTAGCCTTCTGTTGTAACTAAGGCATCAAATTCAGCCACCCCAACTAATGCCTCTATGTAGAGGGGATAAATCCAAACCTTAACAAGTTTGAAAGTTTTTCCTTGAGTGGGAAGTGGAGCTTTGCCTTTTGTGCTTTCCAGTACTGAATAATACAAAGAACAAAATATTTCCATGCCAGCAGCTTCTTACTCAGTTAAGAGACATTGCCACAGGCTTTAAAGTGTCCTCCAATGCACAATGGATGCATTGTTATACTCCAGGCACTCAGGAAATCTTTTGGAGTGATTTTTTCTGGGATTTTGGGTCAGAGGTGTAACTTTTGGGGTTAGTCTTTTTTTTTTTTTTCCCCCCCCTTGGTCAGTTAGTTTTGTAAAATATTTCATCACAGCACAACAGAGTCTGTGTAAATAGAAAGGGGAATGTCAACATCAAAAATTCCTACAGCTATGGCAAACTCTACTATTTTTATTAAATTAAGATTCTGATAGTTCCTAAGGCTCTTGATACACATTTCTGGACCATTCTTTGATCAGCAGTTTCTTGTGGAAACAAGTTAGTTCCTGAAAGACACCCTAGAAATGCTCCTTTCTATTTTTGGTTTGGGGGTTACAAGGATAAGGACATGAGTTCATTCCATTGCACTAGAATGACTGGGGAGCTTCAGTGCTGGCATTCTATGCCTAATAATCTAAACCAGGAGTAACTCCATAGTAGCTGTACACAGTCAACAAAGTCTATTCAGATCATTTGTTTGTACTGTATTTATTCATTATTGACCAGCAGTGATTTTATTGCATTAGGTTCTGCAGTTCTGGGGTGATTTCTGTGAGAATTGCCAGGAAAGTTTCAGGGAAAAAGTCCCCCTGAAATTCAGCAGTCAACTCTGTCCAGACTTAGGATGGTAGGTTAGTGCTTCCTCACTGGCCACATGTTCACCTGCAAGGCAGTAGTAAAAACTGGGAAATAAAATGTATATTTATCAATAACAGCTAATTTAAATTTTCATCTCCCTTATCTTTGTTATATTGAAACAGTACTGGATGGGCTAGGTACAGGCAGACATACAAAAAATTGTTTAAGAAGTTATTATACTGAATATATGTATATATATAAATACATATAGAGTTGTTATATTTATGCATCTATAGCATTATGTTTTATTGCCTCACTGGCTGAAGCTGTTCAATAACAAGATGTGAAATGTCTAGTCAGATAGCAATGTCTTGTCACCACTCGGTGTCATGATACGACACATTGTTTCAGTCATATTTCAGCTGCTTGAAAGCAGCCTGGAAGTGGCAGATCATTGGGAATTGCAACAGTTTTTTCCTTCATTTCCAGGACTATAGTGCTATAGATCTATAGTTCTTTTTGGCTAATTCTTGCTGTCTATCACACTATCTGCTACAGGAAAACATATGTTGTAAGGAGTCAGAAGCATTATCTCCTACCATGCAAGGCATTTACTAGGTGAAACTATTCATGTCATACCATGACCCAGCAGTCAGTTGTTGTCTTTATGGGTTTGTGGAATTTCAAGATCTAAACAATTTCATTTTCAGTGGTTTTACTATGGATTATAAAGAAGCATCAATGAGATATAAACTTAGTGTTTAATAACCCATAAAACATGCTACAGCAAGGTTTTGAGCTACAAGGATCTGTAAAAAAGGTTTTAAGTACATTGTAATGTCCTTTTGGGCTGCCAGTGCAACTAATGAAAGGGTTTAGACGATAAATTGGACTAATTGTTGAATTACAAAGGCCTTTCTTTGAATTTTTTTTCTTTCTTCTTTTTGTGTTTCTAGAAGCTTTCCTCCCACCTGGCAATCTTGCTTTGTCATGAATTCCTGTCCTTGATTCTATAATAGCCCTCATAAAACTTTGCAACACTGAGCATTTGTTTAATACAGAGGAAGTTTTGCTGTCTATAGCTCAGATATTTGCTGACTCACTGCAGTACCATTCTTTGTATTCAATTAACTGCAAAACCCAAGAAGCAGCAAAGTTATTAACTGATCAGAATTTTTCTGAAAACAATGTGCATTCTTTCCATCTGACAGCTCTTGTCTGTACTGTGCAATAGAGGGCCACACTCACATAGTCCAAAGACCCCCTAAATGTCTGAGCAGAGCCTTGTTCTTTGCTATCTCCAGGCAGACTGATTAAATTTAGGTAGAAATGCTGCAGACAAGAGACTAGTGTGATCAAATACCTATCACACGTCATATTGCTTGCTAGGTCTTTAAAATGGTGGATGGTATGTAGAAAAGAGTTTATTCCTCTGTTGCCTGTGTGTTCTGTTGGTTTGTAGAGGTAGTTTGATTTCTGCACCCAAAAAGCTGTTTGGGCAAGTTTCCCTGTTTGTGACAGGTTAGACTTCCTACAGCATTTTTATCAGAACTGCCTGGGGCCTCAGACTAGCCATGATGCATTTCTTTGGCACTTAACGGGGATGTATTTATCCTCATTATTACTCACCCATAAATTTGGAAACTTACAGTACATATCTCTCCATTGCTATTTCACTGAAATGTGAAAACACTGTGGGATTTCCCTTTTAGGCCTCTTATTTCAAATGTTTTACTCCACAAACACAAAGAGAGGGGTAGAACATCTCTGACTTACGTTGACCCGGGTCTCCACTTGCTCTTGCCTTCTACACACCAAAGTCAGTAGAGTTACAGTGACATAAACCAGAAGAATACAGTCAAAAATCAGATCCTTCCTACGCCAAATCACCTTCCACATCTGTTTCCTATTTGTCTTATAATGACACAAGGGATTATTTTGGATATACTCTGCTTTAACTGTCAGGCCACTGAGTCTGTAGGCTTATCAGATATCCATTGGTGTGCGGGTTGAGCAATTATCATCTACTAAGAAGAAATGCCAAGAAAACATAGATTGATAATAACATTTTTCAATGATAGCTTTTAGCATTAGTGCCATCTTCAATTATTACAATTGAAGTTTAGCATTCTTGTCAATTTACTACTTTTATTGTGCAAGTTCTAGATATGGACCCTACAGTAGAATTCCAGAATTGTTTTTCTGTTTGATTATTTATTCATCTCTTGTTAGAAGGAGCAAAGTCAGAAAACTGTAGAGAAGTAAGGAATGTGTCTAGATTATTAAGAAACAGAAAAAAAGACAATAGAAAAGAGAGAAATGTAATACTGTGTCAGATACTACAGATATAAGATGACTGTATAAATATAATCAGGCAAGCTAAATGTACAAGAATGCCTTAGGAGATTGAGCTTGAATTCTGAGATCAAACTTCACGAAGCTGTGTCCAACCTTTTTATCTTACAATGCAGTAAGTCATAGAGGTTTATCCTAACAGTTCGTTTGCCTTCAGTGAAGGGAAGGAAATGTGAAATCCAACTCATGTCCTTTAGAAAATATGTGATAAATGCACAGAGATATGTGCTAGCATGGTGTAATTTAACAAGCCAAAATCTGTAGCCTGTGACTTACAGAATCATGGACACAATGGGTTTAAAATAACAGCATTTGGAAGTGCTTGGTCACTAGCCTGGCCCATGCCTGAGTTCAGTATGGATGAGCAATATTGGGAAGGCAAGGTGCCAGGGAGGATGCTGCTTCCAAGGTGGAGGTTGATCTCTTCTTTTGGGGCTCCTTGACTTAGCTGTCAGTGCAAATTAACCACAATGCAGGTGGGACATGGAAATCCCAGGTTTTGCTGGGATGTTCACAAATCTTCTGTGAATGTTGAAGACTTCTGTGCAAAAAGCATCTATTCTTCTGGTTTTATCCTCAGTGCAAAATGTAAGATAGACATACTATTCAAATTGATTGGCAGACTTGGTTCCCCAGTTAAAGTAATTAAATGTACTGAAAAGTCCCTTGCTTTGGATTTATTTACCTTCGTTTGACTTGGTGTTGACTGAGGTCTTGGTGTTGGTCTTTTAATCTTAGTTTATATTCCCCTATGATTTGCTCTCAGCCTGTATATTTTAAAAGTTTCATAGCAAGGTACTGAACAGTAATAATAATAATAGTAGTAGTAATANTGATACAGTTGAAATTGAATTTGAGGATATATTTAAAATGGTAAGTCACTAATACTCAGGCTAGGAAAAGCAGAATTTAGCACCATGTTATCTGCACAGGTGGTGCATTTCAGAAAGTAATAGTCAATAAAAAATAGATTTTATCTCTTTTTCAGATAAAAGTTTCAAATTCCTTCTTCTTCAGTTACTATTACTCAGATGTATTCTCAATGAAAGCCAAAAGAATTCAATAAACCCATGAAAATTAATATGAAAATAAATTATATGTGAAGTGGAACAGAATAGACACAAGATGTTTATGTATATTTTTTGCCTTTGACCAGCATTCAGCACATACTGATTGGGATATGGGCACTTTTACCAGATCCTCACCTGGTGCAATTTGACTTCTCTGAAGCCACAAACCCCACTATGACTCACATACACTGCACTCTTTTTAGTTCAAATTACTTCTTAGTGTTCTTCAATCAAATAATGTTGCTTTTTCCTTCTTATATTTTTTTTTTAATTTTATTTATTTATTTTTTTATTTCACAGGACAACATTTTTAGAATGGAAGAGTCACATTTTGAAAATGGGCGGGGGAAAAGCCCTTATGATCCCAAGCTGCTGACAGCTTCACTTTTAGTAGGTAGGTGCCACGTAACAAGTTCAATGAGATGTGCATTCACTGTAAATTATTTGCCAATTTTCTGCTTTTTTTTTTTCTCCTTGCAGCATCTATGATAGCTGTGTGTTTTATACAATTTATTTCCAGGTTAAAGTAATTCTGGTTTTTTTTTTAATAGTTGACCTAAGTGTCTAGAGGTGTAAACCAAGATTCAAGTGTCACAAGAGCTGCTTTATACCCCTGCAAGACCTTGATTCTGCTAGGTGTTTTTCCTCCTCATATCTTGGTGGAGGCATTTTAATCACCCAGTTTACAGGCTGGCCACACTGGTGGTCACGCAAGCACAGCTGAGAGCTGAGTGAAAACAGGAATAAATAACTCCTTACATCACTTTTTCTGCCAAGGAACGTCTGTCACTCAACTTTACCTTGCATGGGAGCTGGAGATCAATGAACAGCCACAGGTCTAGGTCCTAAGCTGATGTTTCAGCTGAAGAGATCTGTCTGACAGTAAATAAATTCCTGGCCAAAACAAAAAAGATTTAAATGAATTGTTTCTGAATTGGTAATGTTTCATTTCATGGAATATGTAAATTTGGAGCAACTGGACTGTGTCAATCTAATTGAACTAATGCAATTGATTGAATTTATCTAATTGATTTAACTAATCTAATTAAATTAAATATGTTTGTTGTTGTTATTGCTTCACAAATAAGGCAAAAAGATGTTTTGTGAGATTAAATTAGGAGGAAACAGATTCTTCTTTCCCTACACCTCTGCCTAGGTAGCCACAGCCTTGCATGTAACTTTCTGGCAATTTATTACGACTTCCAATCCAACAATAGTTTCAGAAAACTGGAGATTCCCTTATCTCAGGAAGCTTCAGGAAATGACCCATAATGAGATACATTGGTTTCTTCAGGCCTTTGTCCATATTGTTAGCCTAGGGCCTTGCCTACTGTCTGCCCTTATTCTATTTAAATAAGTAACTGCAAAAAAGCAGTTACTTTATTGCATTTAAAAATTAAGCTATTCAAAATAGACACCAACAAAAATGTAGTCCTTAGCGTGCCTCATTTCCTGATCTTAGAAGCCCATAATGATCCCAAGTGATGAGCTAACCTGGGGACACACACTTTTTAACAGGAAAAACAGGAAAGACATCCACATCTTGCTCCAACTTGCACCCTGTAGAAACAGAAAAGAAAAAAAAGAGTGTGTGTAAAAGGCCAGTGTATAAATTAGAGCCTGGAGCAACTTGAATTTGTGGCAGAGCTACTCTCTGGCGAATAGCTTTACTATTTACTTTAATACACAATAAAGAAGAGAATGATGACAAGCCAGTATTACATGGTACCCCCGGTATGCAACTGCACAAAGTCAACAGCATCTAGCTTTTCACATTCCTTTTTTTTTTCCACTCAGTCTGTCACAAATATGATTATCTTACTTCCCTTGGTTTCAATTTCATGTCTTTAAAACATCTTTGCTTCCTTGAGCCCACTAGAATTTTCAATCCATGCATATTTCCTTCTAATAAAGAATAGACTGAGCATGATCATTTGTTTTGAATCAGGCCTTAGTTAGAGCCACTGAGTGTAATAAAACAATAGAAAATGGTGCAAATGAAGCATTCAAAGCCAGCTACGAATTTCTACTTCAGTCACTTACACAAAACTCAGGGTGAAGCTCAAATTAACATTCCTGAATCCTGACCACAAGCAGCTTTCTTTCTCTTCCTCCTTATAGTTCCCTCACAGCCACACTGCATTACTGACTGTGGTGGTGCATTTACTTTGACCCTTTTCTGCAGAGTCTGTATTGCAGAGTGTGTATTTCAGAGCATGTATGCCAAATTCGCTGCTGATTCATTGCCTAAAAATAGCTCCTCTTTGCCAAAATCCCCTTGTTTTTTATGGTAAAATAATGAGCCAAGGCAAAATAATTTTCTCCCCTCAAAACAGTTGAGAAACAAGGGATGAACTGGCCAAGCAATGACTGCATGGAGGGGTTTGATCCAACTGCTCTCCAGAGCAGGGAGCACAGGAGGGAAGCAGCAAGTGTGGGCAGGAAGGCCAGAGGAGCCTCCTAGCCACAAAGGTGTCACACCAAGGACAGGGATGCCCTGCTGCTTCTCCTCTCCTGGGCTCAGCTGTAACTCAGCTGCTCCTGGCTCTTCATGTGGCAGAATATTTGTCATCCTAAGTGATCGTGGCTTGTCTGAGATTTAAGAGGGCAACTGTGTAAAAGAATTCCCCAGCATTCATTAAAATGCAATTTTATAATTAGTAATTCAAAGGAACTATCAAGAAAGTAAAAAAAAAAAAGGTTGAGAAGAATAATTTAGATGGTTACACACAGGAGGGAAACATTATCTCCCTTCTTCACCAGAAACACTAAACAGATATTTTGCAAAGTGTGGAAGGAGAATATTTTGTTGACACCGTAACTAGAAAGTAAATTTTAGGTAAGTGAAATGCAGGTATTTGAGCAAGACTAGAAGGTTAATTTGCAAAAAGTAACTTCAGGTCTTTAAGAGCCATTAGTACCCAGGAGGCCTATTCTAAATTTCAACTGAAACAAACTCTTAGTAGTGTAAAAAGGATCTTCAATTTTCCCTCTCTCCTAAAAAAATCAATAATATTTGAAAAATAAAACAAAAAACCACAGTAAAGCAAAATGAAAATAAACAGTTCATCATTTATGAATTGTTCCAGTATTTTTCGAGTATACATTCCTTGTTCCATCCACCTGCAAACATTTTTCATTATTTTTTTAACAGTTGTTCATTAAAGTTGGTTATTGCTACCCTACTCTAAAGTAAATGCAAGCTGGGAACATGATATAACTTTCCTAGTAATGTAAGACACTCTGCAGCCATTCCCTTCTGTTGCTGCTAACCAAACAGTCTCCCTTTGAGTGGGCTAATGCATGAAATGTAGAGACTAAGAAATCCCTGGGCACCACTCATGAGTATTCCAGTGCAGGATGAAAATGAGAAGCAGCATGGTTTCCAAGGAATACAATCACGGGAGAAAATATCACTAAATGTGTTAGACTAAAGGAATTGGGATAGCTGAAAAAAAAAACCTAAAACAAAATAAACAAACCCTTCATAGAAGGAGGCAGCATTGTCAATATCAGTTTGTTTAGGGAAATGACCTTTTGGGATTTTCAAAAGCTTTGATTATCCAGAATCCTCAAGGCTTTTTATACTCCTCTGTCTCATTGATTTTTTTAAAATTTTCTTTACAATTCACAATTCATTTTAGAATTTAATAATTATTTAGTCTTCCATTTTTAAAAATCAGTTTAGGGGCCTTAATGTGCCCAAATATGGATCAATATGATCTGAAAGACAGTGGCTTTTCACCAGTTAAGAACTTTAGTACTCTATTTCTTAGAAATTAGCTATTAAGTACATATGAGGTTTAAGATTTTTAAATTACTGTACTTTTGGGGATATTTTAGTTATTGACTTCAAAAGAAGTGAAGTCAAACCATCCCTGTGTCTGAAAATCTTAGCTTTAGTGAATAAGCCTTTTAACCAAGGATAGATTTCATTTGTGAAACCTTTTACCATTGACATCAATTGTGACATTCAAGGCTTGATTTTGCCTATATTCCTCATTCATTCAACTTCCTTACTACTTTGAAAGAAAACTTTACAGTTCTTTACTCTCCACAAATTATTTTCTTTCAGAATGGAATCTTATTTAAAAGCTGAATAGAAACAATTTATGAAATAGATACATATTGCTTAGTTTTCAGCATGTTTGTATCACATGACTTTGGGGAGTTATTCAGAGTTCTGTGCTGTTCATGTATAGTACAGGCAAAAATGGTTCCTCCCCTCCAAAAATCAGCATTACTATGGACTTTAATTGTTGCCTCTTCATTTAGTAAAGTCAATATATGTATTTCTGTTTACATTTGTGTGTCAGCATGCTACTCTTTTACAGCAGGTGATTTTTGTGCAAAACATATTTTTACCTATGCAAACAAGTGAAGGCCATCCTTTAGTTCTGGGCTGTTTTTCCTTTGCACTGCTGGTGGAAATACAAAGTGAATATTTTTTTATTTTCTTTGGTTTTGTTTTCCTCTTTTTTTCCTTCCCTTCAATAAATGTTTGTCACTTTTCAAACTATTAATTTTCACTTTCTTCTTAAAGTTTATAAAACTTCTTTTAAAACTGCTGACAATAGAAATTACACAGTGGAGACTGTCCATCACATTAAAGAATCATTTTCCAGACTAGCAATAGTAAACTTCAGTCCAAAAGAAGGTATGCACAGGGAAATAAGGATGAATGTACTTCTATCCAGACAGGAGGCAAAATCCTCATATAGCTTTTGCATAGTACTAACTTAAAGGATGTGCACATCTGGGACATGACTTGAGGTTCACCCTGAATTTTGCAAAAATTATCTAAAGCCTTACAAAAATAAATGGTATTCCTTGGTATTTCTGTCTGGAAGAAGTCAAAATCCCCTTTTTGCATGACTACAGCAGATCAGCTCAAACTGCAGGCACTGGTCTAGGTATACTGAAACTTGGAGGGGCTGTAGTGGGGATGATAGAAAGGTCAGACAGTTTTCTACAGACCCTTCCTCATTTGAAACATGCTGAAGCCAATTATTGGCAAAACTTTTATCCTGTCACCACTGAAGAAAAAATATCAGCCACAAGAGCCTTGTAGTGTCCTCTTGGGTTGAGCTGAGTCCAGCCTGGAAAATATGTTCATTTCCAGAAGTGTTTATATATCAGGCTAGAAACAGAGGTGTCAAAAAAATCTTACAATTCTAAATATTTCACACATATAATTTAAATTTGTTTTTGAACTGCATTTGGTTAATTTTAGCAATATAGAATTAAATATAGTTTTTTTTTCTTGACTGATTGACCTTTAGATCTGTTGATAACTAAGAAGAAAAATAGGCCTTGTTGGTTTTTCCCTTCCCCTTTGATTTCTATTGATTTATCAGAACTCACTAGGGATTGAAAGACAAGAAAATGAAGATAAGGTTAAAGAAAGGTTAAGCATAGCATCAAAGCCCTTTTCACAGGCAAAAAGGTTTTATGATCTTTAAAATCTCAGCTGCATACTCTGTACATAATAATAACTATAATTAAGTGATTGTCTCCCCTTCAAAAAAAGTTGAAAATTACATAGAAGAATGGTAAATCATTAATTAATGATATGCTGTTCTGTTTCCCTTCTGATTACACCTCCTGCTGGGCATGACTGGTCTATTTGCTCCTAATCTCTGCTGTGAATTCATTCAATTCCATGCCTTTCCACTATCATGTTTTCACCCTTCCTGACTTTCATGACTACCATATGGTACAGAGCCACTGTCAGTGATTTCATGGTGTCAGTGTTCAGGGGAAAAGATGCCAGTGATATCCAACAGGCATGCTTGGATCTGGTTGTCCCACCGTGGAAGTACCTAAAATTGCCATGAAAATGATAAACTTGTTCCTAAAAAAGTGTTTTAAAATAAGGATATGGTAGAGTTCATCATGACCATGAAAAATGTATTACCTTAGCTAAAGAAAGAGTTATTTTATCCTCAAACTTGTATTTTTCACAAGGGACCCGTGTAATATGGGTAGTTTGAAAGTAGTAATTGGAAGAAGTAATGCCTTTTTAAGAGTATAGGGCGGGTTATCTCATTTTACATACAGACGTAGAACACAGTCCTAAAAATGCATTTTTAGCATTTTTGATTCAGAGTGATTTCATGGACAAGCTCTAAATTAATGTCAGAAAGATATGTGTTGTACTTTGATCCCTGGTTCTTTTCTGTGTGTCTCATTACAATGTCCTTATTATTATTGCACTCTCTGCCAGCTGGCAGGTATTTAACTTGACCTGCTCCTTAGAATTTAGACAGTCCCTCTCTCTCCCTTTCTGTCTCCTCTGTGGCACTTCTAGCTGGCTGTGGAGGGACACACTGGGAGGAATTTTGTTTCCAGCTAGGCTGTGTGTGTGCCATTTATGGGCTGAAGTATCACAGGTCAATTTTTAGTTCAGTTGCTCACTATGAAATTCACAGGGGTCAAGGTAGTAGGGAATGACCTCTCCCTTAGCTGTTGCCCCTTGCCAGTACCACAGTTACAAAGTTGGCTAAAGGAGAAAGGCATGTTCTTTCTTTCTTGTAAAATAGACTGTTTTCTGAGGATCTGCCCAAAAAAAAAAAAAAAAGAGTAAAAAAACAAACTGAAACAAAATGGCAATAACAACAAAAAAAAACCCCAAAACAAACCAAGAGCAACAACAATAAATTCCAAACTCAAAAGAAAACAAAAAAAACCTCCTCAAACCAACCAAAGTAAAAACCACATAATTTCTATAGGAAAAACTGAAGGGACCTAAAGACTTTCTGAACTGAAAGTGACTGAGCTGGACTCTTCAGATCCCAGGGTCACATAAACCGAGTAGGCTGAAAGGAACCTCTGTTCTAAACAGAGCAGTTTCACTTAGGTAGGTTTGCTGAGGCTGCATACTCCAGCCTGCCAGGGTAGGTGCACTGGCTGCTACTGTTCCAAGCCTAAGAATTCAAACACATTTTTGCAAAGTGCACCAGCAGTCAGCAGATACAGCTCATTTGTGAGAGGTTACAATTAAGCTCTGCAGTGAGAAATTGGGTCTAATCTCTATTTTCAATGACAATACGTTGCATATGGCTTGTTGTTTTGTAATTTACTCATTATCCCTATTAGTGAAATATGAACATATGACAGCTTTCTCTGACTTACCATGACTGGAAAATTGAGGAATGTTGCTTACAATTATGTCCTCCCGCAGATGGAGAGCTGTACTCTGGCACAGCAGCAGACTTCATGGGCAGGGACTTTGCCATTTTCCGAACTCTGGGGCATCACCATCCCATCAGAACAGAGCAGCACGACTCCCGGTGGCTAAATGGTATGTAAAATGTACATTTCTCTGGTTACATTCATCCAGCCATTAAAGACTAGCACACAGCTCCGTTCCAGCAACATCTGTGACATATACACTCCTCTTTCTTTTGGGAAAGAATTCTGTCTTAAACCAGTTAAACTAATCAAAAGTGATTTATAAAGAAGCATTTTTGGTTTAATTACACTGAGATTTGTGGAGTGTGATTTAAAACACACACAGATGCTATGAGCAGCACAGTCATGCAAGTTGGACAGAAGCTCAAGGCTTGAGGCATCAGCCACATATGAACACAAAGTAGCTCCAGAGCCTTGGGCAGGACTGTGCCTTGTACAAGGTTTAATTTTTCTTGGGTTAAAGGGGACATTGGCCACATCCAGCAGAAAGTCAACCAGCAGATCTTCATGAGCAAGCCAAAGTAGTCTAGAGTTTGGAAATAAAGAACAGAGTCCCGGGGATATCGAGTGGTTTGGTTTCAAAATATCCAATAGTTTAGCAAGGCACAACAGCTTACACTATAGTATGGATATTAGTAATCAAGCCTGTGGTTGTTTATTTGCGTGTCTGAGGAAGGAAAGATAGTTCCAGAGAAAATCTGATTTTGGCTTCATGTACCAAAATACTTTAGAATGCATCTGAGTACTCTGTCCAAGTTCTACTGAAGTCAAATTTCCAATAGCTCAAGTGGAATTACACTTGGCTTTAGCTATACAAGGATATGAGCATTTTGGAAATGAGAATTCATTGTCCAAAAAAGCTGACATTTGAATTAAGTAATACTTACTGTAATTGCTGAGTTAATTTAAATTTTAATTTTTTAAGAGTTAACTAGCTCTACTTCTGCTCTACATACTGCTTGCACCTGCACTCCTGTTTTTGAATTCACAAATTATTTTATTCTTAGACATTTTTTGCTCCCAGCCATATTATTTATGTCTCTGCTGAGGTTCAGGCTTTCTTATGTGGTTTTGCAATTTAGTGCAAAGTATTCACACAAATTTTAATGCGTAAGAGCAGATTATGTTTTAAAACACAGTTTGTTATTAGCTAGACTTTCTAGTATCAAACTGGATATCACATTAGCGGTATATACAATCCATAACAACATCAGCCCCTGACATAATTAAAACCACAAGATGCTATTGCAAGTTGAATTTACTCTATATGTAACATACATTGGAGACACGTATCATATAAGTGTATATGACAAGCATGGAGCTGTATTTTAATATGACAAGTTTATGAATCTGATGTCTATCCTGTTAAATTTTGTTTTGCTGCAATTCATGTGGATTACTATCTGTAGAGCAGATTCAGGTCTACAAAGTTTCAGTCCTACAATCTGTGTTTACCCAATAACAGAAAAATTGTATTCATTGGGTTATTTTATTATGACAGTAAACGAGATTTCCGGACTTCAGGAAACAGTAAAGTACAAGGGTTATAGACATACCTGTCTATCTTGGTACCTGGTAGAGTAATGACGTGTTAAAGATGACCAGCTTCAACTTTGGTTATGATAGTCATGACGACATTTTAAAGCACAATCATGCAAGCAAAATCTGCTTTTGTGCAGTAGATTTCCACAATGACAGCTGAGTCAGGAGGATTTATGCAGTGGGAAAATGCAGCCATTGTCCACGGGCCCTGCACTACACTGCTGAAAATGTGTCATTCCGTTGTGGATCCGGTTATCAGTCTTTCAGCACTAAATGTGAGAACTGCTTCTCCCAAATTAGCACTAAGGTTACATCTGACAGGCTGCAGAAAACCCAACTGCTTTGTGCTCAAGGTGGGGAGCTGATGAACCTCAAGCTTTCATGAATTTAAGTAATTTACCAAATGAGCATAAAAGTAGAAAAATAGCATTTTTTGTATCACAGAGTGGAGGTGATTTCCAACTCTTAAGTAAAGTTCTTGTACTATATTCCTGTATGGAAAGTTTCAAACTTAATTTAAAACAAGATAAGAATCAAATTGAAACATTTAAAAATTATTCTCATAACTGTTCATAATTTAATAGAGAATGATCCTTAAGTACATTTTTGAAATCTCTCTCTCTGCTGCAACTTAATACATTTGCCTTCCTATTATGGAAAGATTGGCCTAAAATCTGCACTACAACATTCCTATTAGAGGCTGTGAGGCTTTGCTGTTAATTTCCCAGTGATAAGATCCTGGCAGACTTTCCACACAGCTCTCCTAATTTCAGCATCTAACATGGAAATCCAAAAATGATAATAGTTTGGGTTTGAAACTCTGCAGGCAAGCCAGTCCTTTGATTATTGTTTTTAATTTGTCATTTTTTCTTTTAAAAATATAATTATAAAAGAAGCTCTGTGTTTGCATATCTTCAAAGTAGGCATACTTTTAATGAAACAAGCTCTCATTGAAGAATGAGATGTTCACTGCTTTTTTAAATATCTGTACAAATTATATTTGAACCTTAAGTTTGCAGACCTTTATAAGTTTTTTAGTAAAGACACAGATTTGTCTGTATTGGTGGGTTTGCTTCCCTAGTTGCTTTTTACAGTGTGCTTAGTCTCAGGTGAAAAAACAGTATTCTAAGGGGCATATACTGAAAGCTGCAAAACAACAGTTCTGATCAAACTTAGAGTCAAATTCTCATCCCTGCAGAGTTTAATAGTTAGGTGGTGAGGCATCCAGTTCTAAGACCTTGTAGTGTTTACTTCAGTCAGAGCAGAAGCTAAACTTCTTTTTCCATACTAAGGCTAAGGTCAGAGCTGACAGGGTGCAGAAAACACAGCTGTTTGGTACCAAAAATGGAGAGGAGAAGACAGTTGCACGTGAAGAGCTTGCAGACTTTTCCCAGAAATTGTCTTGCACTGAACTGGCATAAAAGTAGAACAACATTACACAGAGTGATTAAGTTTTTGAGATTTAAGCAGGAACACAGTGTTACTACAGAGATCACACAGTCACATTCTGGAGATACTGAACCTTACAGAAATTGTTATGTTTTGGGGAAGAGAACTGTGCCCAGCCCAAGAGAAGGTGCTGACCAACAGCTCTTAAAGACTTCTTAAGTCTTTTAGAGATATTAAATACGCACAGGCTTCTAAAGCTTTCATTTTGTATAAATAATTAAACAGTCACCAAGCCAAATAAAACAAGGGAGACTGATTCTATAGCTGTGTAGTCAGGGCATTCATCTAGAAGCTAGGGAACTATACATCAGTCACTGTAGCAGTGTATATTTAATTATTGATATAGAGTTGGCCAGATGTGACAAGAAGGCATTTGCAAAAACACAGTAAAATAAGCTGGTGCTCAGGGAAGTCATCTTGAACATGAAAAGCTGCAGCTCAGTGCCCAGTGCCCCAGACTGAATCACATGCTTTGTTATAAGCCATGTTCATGCACACATCAGACCTTACTGGCTCCTCTGGTACGTGCATGGTGATTTCTCTGCACAAAAAAAGCTTTGGCAATCTTACTCAGTCCCAGTGAGGGTCATGAATTGTTTTGAACTCTCAGAAAAAAAATTCTGAAGTTGAAAAAAATCTTCTGTACAACTTTACTATAAGGAGCAATGGCCTTGATGTTACACATATATCTTACAAAGTCTTGCCTATCAGCAAGTACATGATTCCCTTTAAATGGGCCATTGCCTCTCATAGTTCAGAGGCATAAAGTTATTTTGAAGAAGCATGGATAGTATCCTGCTTCCTGAACTGCTGCAGAAGTTAAAAAAAAAAGATGAGTAGAGGCCTGAGCAGGTGGGAGTAGCTTCTCTTGGTGCCAGGGAGTTCCCAGCTGCACAGCAGGCAGCGTTTGCTGGACACCATCCCCACCACCTTCACCTTCGTGCAAGGGCTCAGGGCATGGCTGGAGGCGAGAAGGCAGAATTGGCAGTGCAGTCTACCAGAGCAAATGCTGAGCAGTGCAAAGGCAATGCACCCAAGGCAGTTTTCAAGCTGAGGATTAGAGGAGTGGAAGGAGAGTGCTTAAAGCTGTTCTCATCTTCTCTGACTTGAGCACAGGGGATATGGCCATAAATTGTTAACATTTTGTAAAGTGAAGAACCATAAACATTTATTTTAAAAGCAAAGCAGAATTGGGCTGAGCAAAATCTGAAAGGAAATGAAATCACAAAAGCTGCATTAGGATAGTATTATGAATCTGGTTTGCACCCCAGAAATACTGGCCTCACTCACCTTCTTTACTAGACCTGGGGTTAAGAGAAATTGTCAGTTTGGATTTCTAGACTTGGCTGGGAATTTCCTTGCTTTTTGTGGGTTTAAACCACTCTATGGTATTATTTTAGCATACTTTCCATGGCTTAATTTTTAAAGTGGAGCATTAACTGTGCTTAGTCCCCTGAGGTTATTGTCCTTGGTAATCTTTATGGTTACATAAACAGCTGAGAATTATAGAAGCTGAGTGACTGTTCAATAAAAAAGAAAATGCCCTCTTAAATTTAACAGGATCCAAGGCAGGAAACACAGCCTTGTTATTCTCCTGGCATTCAAACAGAACTGTAGACATCACTTTGTGTTGTTTCCGCTTATGACACTTTGTTGAATGTCCCAGCATCGGCATTACACGCATGTGATTTTGAGTATGTATGTATTGCACAGTGGACTAATGTATGGCAAGAGAAAGAAAAGATTGCAGATAGTTTACAGGATTGATACCTCTCTAATAAAATACTTTAAATGCATCAAATGTTAGAAAATAGTTTCTCTGGCTGAGACTTGAGTGTGTACATATTCTGACCCTTGAACCTATAATTAGTCTTTGGTCAACCACACCAAACCCTTTTCCTACCCATACATAGCCACTGATGGCCCCCTCTGCTATGCTGCTCCCTTGTCCCTAAATGCCTTCATAGTTTTCCATTTTCCAGCTCACCTCCTATACATTCTCAATCCAGATATACACGTATCAGCTGTGGAAAGGAGCCACAGAACCCAACCATACTGGTCCCTGGGGTTGTTTCATATAATACATCTAAGATCTTACTGGAGGAAGGAGGTGTGGATGCCACAAATGCAATAAATCTCCATCAAGAGCTATTTAAACAAAGGACATTTTAAAAAAAAGTGTGAACTGCATAAGAATTTATTTAGTCTTCAAATAAAAACTGGATCTGAGAGTGAAGGAAAGCTGAAAACTCTTAATACTTAGAAAACAACCACCTCAGACATTCCACTGTGTCTCCTTCACACTCAGATTCAGTTTTTAAAGGTACAACACTTATTTCTGAGCTAAACAGACGAATGGGGATACAATTTTAGCAACAACCCAGGACAAAGTCTTACACTATGATGGGAATGAAATTAGATAAAGCTGTCCCATAGAAGTCAGTGAGGCAGCCTAGCTGGTTTTAAGAGGAACTCAGATAACATTTGATGTGTTGTAATATAGCACACGTGCCTATCATCCCAAGAAAATACAGGGAGCAGACTAAGAAGTCTCTTCCAGGTCTGCATTACCATGAATTTACAAGGACATATTTAAACAACCTTATGAGTGAAAACAGTGAGGGAATTTTTTTTTTGCGTATGTCTTTTTTTTGTTGTTCTTTTGGTGTTAATTTTCCTGTGAAAGAATCTCTTGCATTTAAATTACACATTTCTGTGCTTGAACAGCTGATACGTCCTGTCATGCAGGCTGTAGTGTGGACTGAGTTCCACACCTCCCCACCACGGCTTTCAGAAGCATGAGCAGCTCCGACCCTTGTGGAACAAAACATGTCCATACATGCAAGTCTCGTTTCTCACTCAATAAGTCCTCCCACGCCCCTCATTCCCACTATCTTCATTGCTAAGAATAGTAATAAATAATTTCACAGTGATAAATTCCATGTGTGACAAATGCTAATGTCACCTAACACAGTGCTAGGAAGTGCTCAGAAACTATGGTGACGGTGGCATAATACTGTGAACAGAATGGCACACAAACTCAATTTACAAGGTTTTGGGTTTTTTTCCCTTAAGTCTGTAGATCCATATTTGAGAGATTGAGTATGAATTTTAAGTTGTTTTTCTCATTGCAATCTAACAAGCTTTTTCTATATATATTTTTTTTGTTGCAACCATTTTTTTTTTTTAAGAAATGTAGAATTTATTAAATCACAAAATAAATGACTTTTTCTTTTTGTTATTACTGACAGGATATTTGTTATTATGACAAGATATTTGACATTTATCCTGTCACTAATCTGAAATGGTTACAGGTCAGAAAGCCAGAGGCCCTGCTGCATACTTGACTAGAAGATATTCATGTATTTGAACCAGTTGATTCAATTTCACCTGTCTGATTACTGTTCCCTGTATCTTTATACAAAGTAAGAGTAGCATTTGGTTCAGAAATCAAAGACCAAGTAGCAATTAGAGAATGTGTTTAACAGTTTCTCTGGGTGTGAGAAAGGTCATAAAGATGGTCAGTGTAGACAACCAGAAAAAATAATCTTCCCATCAAGTGGCCTAAATTAAACTATTTGAAATCATTCTAGGAAACAGATCTTCTCATTCTCTATACCTCCCATACCCCCTAGGATTAGGTCATTTTCTTCATTAAATATCAGTGCTGTGGGTGATATTTTGTTCTGCTTAGGTTGAAAAGATGGTAAAAATAAGCAAAGGACAAGTTTCAAGATTGGAGTGTAAAAAGTGTGTAGGAAAGATGGAGCAGCAGAGAACATTCTCCTGGTCTTACTGCACAATTTGAAGACTTCCTGACACTGTAGGTAATATGATCTGGAGCAGGAAGACTTGCATCAGTAAACATATTGGTCTGAGCTATAGCCACAGTATGCTTCAGGAAGTTAGGATACAAGTTAGTCCAGGAATCTGATGTAGGATATGTTTATATTACATGGTTAAACATGGGCTCTTTTTTGGGTTTTAATTTGGTCAGCCTTACTATCCACACCAAAAAAATGTAATAGCTGGGAGTGTTGATTAGAAGTCATGCTTTGCTACAATTCATTAATTCTATGACTCTCTTTATCGTGCATATAAGTTCAAAAATAATGGTAGGTCTTAAGAGTTCTTTGTTCAGTGTTTTCACTGGAGGCCATAGAAGTTTCTCTGCTGCATAAAGTACAATTTTAGGAAAGAAGTTCATAGTTCTCAAAATAAGTGGTGTGGAATATGACCCCAGTCCCAACCAGATCACTGAAGCATAGTCTTTCTAAAAAGAGACTTGCCCCAGTGATGGCCAGTTTGATATCTACCCTCACTCTTGTGCATTGAATTGGTCTATTGATGATAAGCCTTAAAATTTAGCAATTTTATTTCAATGTCAATTGAAAAGTCAACATATCAACATGTATCAAGTTAACAACACAGTAAATCCTGAGGAGTCTCATGTTGGGGTGAAATCTCAGAGTGCAGCCATTCCCATCACCTCCTGTGGAAGGAAGTTGGATGAAAGAGCCAGAACAAGCTCTGGGTAGATGCTGGATGTGGATCAACCAATGTACCTCTGTAGTGAGCAAAACTGATGATCATTTTGGTGTTCAGATAGGAATTTGATGATGCAAGTGAGTTGCTTTCTGTAGCCATCCTTTAGAAAAACCCAATTCTCATCTGCTTCTTTCAGCAGCAGGAGCTGTGTAAAAATCTATCTGCATGAGCACGCTCCAGGAGTACATTCAGTTGGAGGAGTGGAGCTCTGTGCCCTTCTCACACTGATAAAAAACACCTGTAATTTTCTGATTGTCAATAGTCGCAGTGATATTCTATCTCCTATTAAAAGCGTTTTTTCTTTTCTTTTTTTTTACCCTAAAATGGATTAATTTTTTCTATTGATTTATTTCAATGAATAACTGATAGAGTTGGTAGTGGATGGCTTTGTAAAGTGATGGTCTGCCCACTTAAGGTAACAAACTTAGTATATTAGTCAAGCAGAAGCAATAACCTCTACTAGAAAGATTTGTGTACTATTTTTTGTTAATGTATGATTAAAAAGACCATTTCTATCTATCTATCTGTTACCCACATGTATCAGTTCATGGCAAGACTCTCTCTTTTCTCTGAAGATAAATCTCAGTAGGGAAAAAAGTCATTGTCCAGAAAAATGTTCAGGTTCTAAATTGCATTTTGCTTTTCTTTTGTTATAGAAACCCACTTTAAATTACACAAAATCGGTTTCTTTGTAATTATCATTTTTGCAGAGATCCAAATCAGCTTAAGCAGAAGGAAAGTTCAGATTAGGTGGCGGGGCTCCAAAGACAAAGCCTCTGTGTTACAGACCTTGCAAATTCAAGTAGGTTTCCCATGATCTCTGTAGGAGCTCATCACTGCTCTGATGCTTGAAAACCAGTGACTTTTAGCTACCAAATTGTGCCTCCTTTCTTGTTCACAAAAGTCACTAACCAGTTTTTCAGAAAAGTTAAGCAGAAATCTGTTTGTAGGAGTCACACAGCAGAATACTAATTGATTTAAACAAAGGAGGCATGGGTCTGTTATAGCCCCCTTTATTGGGGTATGACATACATCCGAATTTTCTTTTTGCATTCTTGTGTTGTTTTGTGTTTTTTTTCCTTCTGCTCTAGCCATCAATTTAATGAGTGTTGACCCTGTCAATACCAATTTCCTCTTCTCAGACCACCACGTTCAGAGTTTGGTGGGCATTCAATAGAGATTTACTGTTGACTGGGTAATTTGAGTTCATGTGTGTGGTGAAAAATTAGTGAGGAGAATTACCCAGAAAAGTGGATGCCATGACAATGCATGTCACCATGGTGTGACCAGCTCTGCTGACATAGGTTTCAAAAGCTCTCCCCCTGTGAAAATGGGGCCTGTTTGCAAATTAATTAGTTTCTGGCAGCAGCTTGATTGTTGACCCAAAGTTTGTAGAGTGGAAAAACAATCAGATTAGTGTGTTCAATATAAAGGCCCAGCGCGACGCTCGAGTGCAGTTTGCCAAACTGTTGAAGCCATGAATAGAGTGAAACAAATTCTTTTTTGAGAAGCCAAGGCAAAGGTTAAGTGTGATGTGACTGGAGCACGCTGGCCGCGGGGCGGTGGGGAGAGAATTAAAGGTTTCAGCCACACAAAAATAGAGAGTGCTGAGCGAGTTGCATTGAATTTAATGAAATTCACAGCTTCAGACGCAAAAGTGTTTGGCAATGTTTTAGTCTGTGTTAACGGGAGAAATAAGATGGCTTTGTTTTAAGAAGTTTTCTTTGTACATCCATGTGGGACACCAGGGACTGAGCCTCTAAAGGGTATTAGAGAGACTTCCTGAGCCTGCACGCTGTTTCTAAGCACCTGCAGACTGAGGTTTGTACCAGTTCCTCCCACTCCCCACCACACACTAACTCCCTTTATCTCTGATAATTCAATCCAAGCTCGCCATTCATCACCTCCAACATCAGGATAGGGTTCTTTTAAACAGGGCTGGTGTAGGAGCTCATGAACAAATATATTAGAAATCCATACTTATGGATATATGACTGGCTAAAGCTTGCTTTCAAAGTAGTGAGTCAAAAAATAGATACTAAAAAATACAGCAGGCCAGATCTGTAGCTGATAATACATGACAATGACCCCTATAAGCCAAGATCTGATTTCTACTCATTTTTGTGCTCATCTCATTATTCCTCTTCATTCCTTCAATGACAATTTTTTTATATATGTTTGCCCTTCATCATCTATTTTTTGCATTCAGTGTTACTATCACTTTTGTAGTATTTTCTTTGTATCAAACAATCCCTATGCATATTTAAAACTGTTGTTTTCCCACTATGACAAATAGAAATAAAATACCAACTATTGTGAAGGAACCTATGTTCATGGGCAGTTGAGGTATCTTCTCATGAGCCAATGTCATAGCCCTGTTGGCCTGGTTCAGAATGCCTGGCAGACCCAAAGGAATTGAAGGACAGAGCTGCCAAGCTGAAAATATGAGGGGCTCCACACAGCCCACCACATAGCCTCCACCCCATCAATTAACTGAGATGCTCAACAGAGTTAATGATGTGAGGATACAGACTCTTAGTCTGTTCCCACCTTTTTCCCCCATTCCATAAAATTCCAACTCTTAGCCTTCGACCTATGCAAACTCTGTGATTTGTTCTCGGTAATGGGGCTGAACCTACCCCCTTCACACTAACATTCCTGAACCGTGAATTGCTTGTCCCAAAAGGCATTTAGTGTTGCTTGCAATTAACACAACTGATTGCTCAAAGCCAGCACCTGAGGTGGCATGGAGCCAGCTGGAAGCGTAATTGGCTCCTTAGCTGGAGAAACATCCACTTCACAGTGGAGTCTATGGTGACGGAATTATAGCTCAGAGTGAGCCAGGTATGTGAATACCTGTTCTATACATTAAAGCCTCCACCAGCACTAGACACAGATGAATTATCGCAGACTCAAAGCCTCCCTTTCTCTCTGTCTCCGGAACTTCCCCTTCTCTTTGTTCATGAAATCGCACACATTTCAACCTGAATATTTCTAGGGCTGAGTAATTGCTTTTGTTCTTTGGGTTATTTAATTACAAATCTCAGTAGATGACAGGTCCTCTGCTCTAAAGGAAGACATCACATTTGCACAGTTACAGAATCCCAACACAAATGTGTGTGGCAAATCAGTGACTGCAGATTTATTCATGCCCTCTGGGACCTGCACTGCCTTTTCAGCTTAGCATGCAATATGATTTAAATTACAGCTTGTGCAGAGCTGTGCCTTGGGATTACACTCCATGTTTCCAACTGTTTATAGTTCAGTGAGCTTTAACCTCTGTGATTCTGAAAATTAAATAATGTCACGGCTGATATCAAACTGATGGCTGGTACTAGATTGCTAAATACTGTGTAGTATTAAAAGCCTATTTTTACAACAAAGTGGAAACGTCAATGTATTTAAAACATTGATATCACATTCAGGTAGTTGAAGAACACAATTCAAAAGTTACACTAGCAAAGAATGGCAAAGCTAATATTAAACTCTATTATCGAGGATATTGTTTCAACTCCTGTATTTAGCAGAGTTGTGTCTGTGGACTTTACTGGAGCAGGACTGAGCCTAACGCAGGGCTTTGTGATGACACAAAGAATGTGTAAGATCAAGAAATGTAGATAGAGCATCTGTTGTGGTTAAATTCACACTTGTTAATTCCTTGCAGACGTTTCATTATTTCTGAAATATTGTGATATATCAAATGTTACATCTTGAAGACCTTTTTGTGCTGTAACTGTGGACAACTTAATATTTCTGTAGCCTTTGAAGAGGAGCAGAGGAAACACCTAATTAGAAAACTCTGTATTTAATATGACAAGTCATTTCCCTTCAGATTACATTTCATTATTTGCAGCAGTTTAATTGATGCAAAAGCATTTAGATGTTTTTCTCCATTTAGTTCTGCAAACACATGTTTCCAGGATAGAAACTCTTCCAGTCCCACTTGAGCCACTTCACCTTGTTCCTCCCCAGGCTCCATTAGGCAACACTGTGAAACAAAAGGGTGAAACTGATGTCACCAACAGCATAATTTAAGCCACAGAGCCTCATTCATGACTGTAGTGTAAGGAAGAGGGAACAGGAAGAGAAAAGGACAAATGGGAGAGACAAATGGATACTTATTTTTCACTTGTAAAGGCAGTATATTGGACTAAATAACAGAAAATGAAGAGTTCATACAATTTCAGTTATCGGATATGATGGACAGTTCACAGAAACACAAAATGTTTGACAAATGGTTCCTCATTTGATGCCTTTAAATTTTGACCGTGAAATAGATCCTGAACTTCCCACTTTGTGACATTGCCAAAGTGATGCTACTTTTTCCCTTGATCTTTACTACTATACTACTACTACTTATTTCAGGCTTCAATCTCCATCTCTTAGTTATCAAAATGGTGTCAGAAATATCCCATCCCTTTCTATTTCATTGGATTCCACGGGCTTGTATAAATTCATCCCTTTTAAAAGATGCCTATTAAATTTGATTTTTTAAACATGTAGCTAAGTGCTTTTACATACCATATGGTTAAAAAAAAAAAAAGGTAAATTGTAAAATAACATCTAAGAGGTCAAAGCTAATAGTTGATAGTAGTCAGAAGCAGTGAATGCCACAGATGATGTACTGGTGTACATAAAATGTTATTGAAATGTGATAATGTTTCTTTTAGGAATGTGGCAGTGTTGTCCAAAAAACTGTTGAGGGTCACCCACCAAAACTGAGGCTGATAAGCCTTTTTCAGCTCTTTTTGCCTATGTTCTAGAATCACTGTATCTCTGGTGTTTATAGGCTGAATGTTTCTGTTAGTAAGGTGAGCTGCCTGGTGGCATTACCAGGGAAAACTACATCTTTTAGAGGCAAGGGTTAAACTGTAAATCTTTGAGACTACCATTTATTGTACAACATCCAGCAGAATTTGTTGTTCCAGAGCACTTAGAGCTGCCACAAACATACTGAGTAAATGAAGACAAAATAGTTTTCTGTCTGATTTACCTTTTAAAGTGATAAACTGGCCTGTGTTTTCATTAGGTTCCTGGATTATGGATAAGAGTATTTTTAACATATCTTTATATGTACAAATTCAATTTCTTTTTGGTAGGATTTAAAGGTTTCTGTTCAGATAAGTATAGCAAGATTTATAGGAAGATTTTGTTAGAGAATTTGGTATAAGCAGAAACAAGACAACCTTTCAGAGACAGCTTTTTTACAGGTGATCATTCAGAAAAAAACAGAAGAAAAGTTACTTTGAAGACTGGAATACATATTTTTCCCATACACTGCACAGGTCTTAT
Source organism: Thryothorus ludovicianus (assembly GCA_013397245.1). Taxonomy (NCBI): domain Eukaryota; kingdom Metazoa; phylum Chordata; class Aves; order Passeriformes; family Certhiidae; genus Thryothorus; species Thryothorus ludovicianus. The sequence continues at coordinate 397,946 of VZTB01003733.1, forward strand.
GAAATAGTTGCAAGGATTCAGTGATAATACATTATATCTGTGAATATTGCCACATATGTGAGGATTGGTGTTTATTGATTCTTTTATTGCTGTTTGGGCAAAATTCAATATTCTTGTAAGTCAGTAGTGTTCCGCTGATGTCAGTGAGATTATTCATATTTCCTGAGCTCTATAATAACATTTGTCACAATGTAAAATTTGGTAGTCATAGGGCACAGCTCTATTCAGTTACCCACTCCTTCAGTCTCTGTGTCTTGTTCTGCTGTTTCTCTAAAGCAACTTCTAGTAAAGGTAGAAAAAAACTCCATGGGAGAGGAAGGTAAAAAACCTTTCTATGTGGTATTTTACATGGACTTGTGAGTCATCGGGTTTTTCACAAGATTGTGTAAATGGGTTGTCATTATCAATACTCAGTTCTGTTCCATGTTTGACATACTGTCAGCTTTAATATTTGTGCCAGACCTGTTGGTAGAAAGCATTCTTTAAAAAAAAATAAAATTCCAGTTTCCCGTTTATTACAGGGCCTATATTTTTTTTACTGCATTTCTTGCTTTTATTACTTTTAAAATACTTCTTTTAAACTTTCTGCCAATTACTCTCCCTGTGATTTATGTATCACAAGCAAGCATGCTGCAATTCTCCCTCACTACTTTTAAAAAACACAAAACTTTTGAGTCTGATGCAATGAAATTTTCATTCTTAAAAGTCATAGAAATTACATCAAATATTTTTGAAGTACTGTCAGTGAATAATAATAAAAATAAAAATAAGAAGGGTTTGCTTGTAGAGAATTAAAGTATAAACCAATGAAACAATGTTTGAGAAGAAAAACTTCCTGAGAGTGCAAGTACTGTTGCAAAACTTTTCTATCTGAATCAACTACCCAGTTTTCATCTCACCTGTGCTGTCAAATACTTTTTTTTCCCCTTTTTAATAAACAGAACTAAGTTTCACATCAACAGTAAATGAGTGCATTATTTCAGTTGTGTAAAACCCTGTTAATACCTTATGTTGACTGAAGCTAGATTAAGTTGGAAACACATAGTGCTCACATGACTACTGAAAGAGGTTGTCATAACTGATGCTATCACACTGAATACCTCAGGTTGTGCTGAGGGGTTTTTCTTCCTCTTACAGATGCCTTATTGCATTTTGTGTTGCTGTGCTACACTGACACATGAGCTAAAACCAGTCATTCATCCAGCCCTTTCCTCAGTCTTTGCTGCCGTCTCTTATTAATCCTACTTTAATGGATTTTGTGCCAAATTGCTTTACGCTAGCTGTAAAAGTTCATTATACCAACAAAATATTTCTAGTAGTTTGACAAAATTACCTCCATTCTTTAGCCAAATCTAAAGGATTTAACAAAGAAATTAAATTACAGGAGATCAGAAAGGTTAGGAAATTGCTGCAGGAGAATTCTCTGCTGGATGACTCCTTGGGAACTGGCGTGGGCTGATGATCATTTCCAAATAAATGAACATCCCTCACTGAGAGCTGAGACTATGCTAGAGTAGTCCTTTCCAGTTTTTGATGTGACATTAGGAGGAGGGTTTTTTTTTACAGCTACACAATCCCTTCCACAAACTTCAAATTGAAGCTGGCAGTACAAAATCTGGAGTTTTTCTTCCTGTAGATGATTTTTCATCCTGTAGATGATTTTTGACACAAAGGACATATTTGTTCACTTTTTAGGCAGTAAAAAGTAGTATTTCTGTGGGCAAATGGTTCTGGAGACAGGGTTGTGCACTGCATGGAGCTGACAGAGAAATATTAGGAATTTAGCTTTCAGGAGACAGAGGCTGAAAATGCTTGTCAAGCCAATGCTGTTCAGCTTTTGCCAATCATACTGCTGAAGGCTTTCCCATTTTCCCTACACTGGAATATGTTTGCCATGTTAATCCCCAGCTATTCCTCACACTCAGCCAGGTATTTGCCTCCTGCAAAGTGCTGTGTCAGGAGTTTGGCTACAGCGTGTTCCCTCAGCCTTTCTTTCCGGGTGGCAAAGAGGAAGAATATTCCACCAAGATATAAATGCACATCTCTCAGTATTCAGAAAGGTCTGAGAAAATCACATTAATGAAGAGGAGCAAGCAGGTTTTGGTTTCTGACTTCTATGATCAACTGCCATAAACTGCTTTGGCAGCTCCAGGGACTTGTGCTCCACCTGTGAACCTTCAGAGCTTACAAAAGGCAGGCCTGTAGCATGGCTCTATATGCCAAAAGTCTGTAACATCCCAAATCAAAAACATCTTTTGTCTTCAGTGCGTCCACGCTCCACTTCCTCTCCTAATACATTACTTCTTAGCATAAAGACTCTGGTATTTAGTTCTTGTCACTCATCCAGAGCTCTAAAGATGTAGGTTACACAGTTAAGGCACAGGCTTTCTAGTGTTTTTATTTCCAAACATCACTGTCAGAAACTTCAGATAAATGAGTGAGAGAGGAAGAAAGAGGCTCTTAGCTGGAACTCTCATTACCTTTAAGAAACACAGAAAATTGAGATTAAAGTGTTCCTAAATGGAGACAATGTGCTGCAAGCCTCACTTTCTGCTCTGTGATGGACATTCGTTTTCTTAGTTGCCCAATTACTGTCTCTGAGGGACAAGTAAATAAGTTTAAAATTAATTGTGTTGATAGATATATAGCAACCTTAAAACACAGTCAGTAATGGAAAAGAGGTGTTAATTTTGCTTGTTGTTCTGTAGGGAGATAATAATCACCTCTTTTAAATTAAATAGGGTGGATAGATCATAAGCATTGTTTTGTGAGAAATCTAATTTATGTTGAGCATTAAGCTATAATTTTACTGAACTTTTGTATTCACTTTTCTTCACCATATAATTAGTCTTTAACAGAGAATCAAAACTATTGTTGTCTTTTTAGAACAAAGGGTTCAGAAACTGATAATTGCGTCAGAGATCAACATTTTCTCCCTTCTCTTTCCTGTGGGAGCTAAAACATTATTCCCAAGAAATGTTCATGCTGAATTATGCCTCTAAGGCAGAGGAGATGAGGGATTTGGGGTGGTGGCATTGTCTTGGCAGGTACTCATACTCATTTACACTACTCCAGAGGTGCTGAGCACCCCAAATGGAGGTTGTGCTCCTCTTACTTTCCTTTAGCCCTGCATCACTGCCAGCCTCTGGGAGAGCACCCATGGCTCAGTCCTCAGCCTGGCCTGGCCAAGTTTTCCCTTCTGCTTGCTGCCCCCAGCACACAGCCTGAATGTTTTAGGATGTTACAACGCACCTGCCTTTTTTTGCTTTTCCCTCGAATACAGATCAGTAATTCTTTAAGAACCCCATAATTTAAATTCAGTTTTATCGTCTCTCACAATGAGAATGATGCGTGGATAACGCTTATGGTCAAGCCACTGTAAAAACCACAAGGGCTAGACCCCTGTTTCTGTGTGTGTAAGTGTATCATTGAGATATAGAAGAATTTACATGTGTAAAAATATGGTATGTTTTTAATACACGTCTCTTCGTGTGTTACATTGCTGTATTGAAATGACAGAAGAGTGATATGTTGTTGCTACTTTTAATACCTTTCATCCTTGAAAATCTGTAATCTCTTTATGTCACACAAGCCATCACTGAAGCATAGCAGTTGGATTCTGCTGAGGAAGAGTTTGTTGATTTGAGGTAGTTTGGGTTTTTTTTAAATTATGAAAAGAGTTTGGAATAAAATATAATATTTTTATTGAAAAAGTACACTATTGAAATTAAAAGAAGACTTAGTTAAACCTTACACTTATTAGCGTGTTTTATAATCTGTCTCCCAAAAATTATCTTTATTAATCTTTGAAAAATTGATAAAAACCAGGATATCACTTCTAAGGAGAAACTAGCTGGCATAACTAATGCACTACTCTAAGATCATCTTGACTCAAAAATTAACTGCTTGATGAATATCATCAGTCTTTAAAACTCTTTCTGATGGGAATTTCCATTGCAAAATCAGTGAGGGACCATAGGGCTTCTTACCTTGTAACAGCTGCTGACAGCTTGATCATGCATGGCCTTCATGCCACACATCCTCCTGACTTTGCAAACAGCAGCTTTAAATCTCTACTCTGTGGTCTGTCCTTTCTATGTTAGCATCTGACAATAAGTTACCACAAACCCCTCCTATTAGCTCCATAATAGCCACGAGTTATCCCTTGTGCAAACAGCATTCCCGCTTGGAGGATGTGGTCTGATGCCATCCATGTTATTGAGGAGCTTCTCTGGGAGCAGTGAATCCATGAGAGCTCTGCTGCATTTGCCTGAGTCAACAGCAGCAAGAGGAGTGTGAAAGTTGAGGAATTTAAATGAAGGGACTTTGAAAGAGCACCACTAAAAGCTTTGGTGTTTTGTAAACTACATTCGAATGTGTAAAACCACAAACCATCTTAGCTCTCTCATCACCACATATTAACAGCTTTGTCCTCTGGTGACCTTGCTGAGGCAGAAGCTCTGCTCTGCACATTTGTGACTGGGGCTGCAAGTCTTCTCTCTGTGGGTTGTAGAGCCCACGGTGAGAGCAAGTCCAGATTTTGTGAGGACAGTGTTTGGCTCTCTGTGCTGGGTCTCAGTGGACAGGTGCTGTATGTGGTTATGAAGTCTTGAGTAGCTGTCTATTTTTGTTGTTGTTAAATTTTTAATTTTATCTTCTCTAGTCTTCCTCTCCTCAGGGTCCCAGTCACCGTCCAGTACTTTTCATTAAATTACAGTAATTGCAGTTTTACTGAGCATAAAATTTCCCTAGTTTCCTAGAATTTCCTTGCTGTGAACTGATAAATTAGTCATTTTGACCATAAATATACCATAATAGGGGCATCCAGTTCAAACTCTTTACAAAATATTTCCTAAGAGGACTGCCCCTTGGCCCCTGCCAAGTGATGAAGAGATGACCCCAGCTTCTGTTCCTTCAGCTTACTCAATCTTGACAGCTAAAGGTAATTTCTTTGCCTTCAAGTTTATAGATCTTCATTAAAATGCTAATACAATTCACTTAGAAAGCCAATTTCTGACTTTTATTGTTTCTTGCTCTTGGGTGTGTTTGTGTATGTGTGCAGTTGTTGTTGCTAAAGAGTAACATTTGTTAAAGAACCAGTGCAGATCCATTTACCTTCGCTTTTCCTCAACCTGAAATGCTGAGACAGGCAAAACATGTTTCCATTACTTAAATAAGCAAACAATGGCAAATAAATCAGAGAGGCAGCTGCACCAAGGTGTCATTTTCATAAAGAGCCAGATTTCTCAGGAAGGACAGTTTAATGGGCTGCTGGCAGTGAAATGTCTGCAGAGCTGGTAATTGCAGGAGGGCACAAAAAGTGTACAGAGGTGTCATGTGGGATCTGAGAAGTAGCACCATAGCCAAGACAACTGGAAAAAGGAGACTGAAAAAGGTGTGGACTTTAATAATTTGCTTCTTAAAGGCTGATTCTTTTAAATAAAAATCTAAGTTTTTATTTTTAGCTTGTTCACTTTGGCTGCAAGATCAGAGAAGTGTTTTTAGCTGTTATTTTATTTTGATCGTGTTTATGCTGTGGCTTTGTTTCGCTTTTGATCATGCTTAAACACGTTTCAGAAAGGTTTGTTTGATGTATGCTGTTTTTTAAAGCAGTCTTCCACATTGTCTGCCTGTGTTTTTTAAAAGCAATGAATCATTGCAAAATATTTGCTGTCAAATTATTTCTTAAATCCATTTTCCCAAAACAAGCTTTCTGGCCTTTTATCCAATGCGAGACTGATTTCAAACAAGAAAGTGTTGAACTGTTGTAACAGCATTTCTGAGGGCTACATGTATTGGAGGCAGTTTTAGGGTTGCAGAATACTCCACAGTTCATACTCAGAAATTTGAAGTCATTCATCTACCCCCAATAGCTGCAGTGCTCTGACTTTTACAATTTTTATTGGTGGGTCTGGATCAAAGTTGTACTTCCCATTCAGTAAAACTTGCTTGAAGTTCACTCCAGCATTTCTTTTCTGCCTGTGTTGTGTTGAATGTATGAAATAGGTCAACCCTGACTGAATTATTTTAAACTTCCCATGGGGACCCCTTGATACCAAACCTGTTTAATTTTGCAGAGTAAGGCAGGGCAGTCTCGATACTTGAACATACACATTCATGGATGACATTCTTTCTTCTGCTGCATGGGTGAGCAATTAGGAGAGTCAAGGAGAAGTCCCTAATTCCCTCATCTGTGGATATCTCCCTTCCAATCCTCAAAGAAGAGCAATAAAAAGTGCTGTGCAGTCCATGGAGAAGGCTGTGTTGCGTGACTGCCGGCCATCTGGCTGATTGATTCGTCAGGATCCTCAACAAGCAGTAGAGAGCATGGTCTGAAGCCCTGGGGTTGAATGCAAGTGTACATCAAGCCTTGGGCAAGTCAAACAGCCCCTATGCTAGTGACACAATAAAAAATACAGTACAGATCACTGGTTCTTAGCTTTATAACCCATGAAATTGTCAACCACTTTTCTCTCCCTCTCCCCACACATGGTATCATGATGTTGTTTCTGTAACCATTACATTCATTCTGAACAGAAATTAATCTATTTCTGTATGCAACAGAACACGTGTAGCCTGCTCTTCATTTATTTGGTTCACTGCATAGACATCGATCTGTTAGATGGAAAAGGGGAAAAACCCAAGCACCACAAGGGCCCTATGGCATGAAGAGCCACTCTTTTATTGACTAAAACACATTGATTTGACTGGACGGCAGCACAATCCAAGGTGCACTCAGTAAGAACATCAGTGTTCAAGAAAAGCTGTTCCATGATGTACAATGGATGTGTTTCTAATATGAGGTTGTGTGACTACTTCATTTGCAGGGATGTAGTTAGGATTATTAATCCTCCATTGAAAATCTGAATCCATCTCAGATGAGCACTGGTAAGAAGTGCATGCGAAGCACAGTCACACGTGCTTTAGCTATGGCATTAATTTTATCTGCCTGCCTCACAATCCTCTTCTCTGCTATCAGTCTGACAGAATCATTTGAAATACATATTTTCAATTTATTAAAATACTTTTCTATCATTGTTGTGTCAGTTCTGCTTTAATACTAAACTGTCTTACTATTTCTGGTTCACTTGTAAAGTTTTGAGGGGGAAAGAAAAGAATAATAATATGCTAACCGAGGGCAAGTTTATATAACCAGTGCTATATCAGCAATATTTTTGACTCAAATGGGACTCCCCACAGTATTTTCATAAGCCAATGTAAAGTTAGATTTTTGATGCCTAATAATGTAGTGATTTATTTTAGAACTTGATACCTTGTGATTTACAAAACCCATTGCGCTAGAAACAAATCATTCAACCATTTGGGAATATGTTTAGGTTTTGGTTGAATATTATTTTTTATCCTTTTCATTAAGACCTTAAGGATGTAAAAACAACTCAATCAGAAAAGAGGTTTTCCAGATCCAGTAGCCAAGAACAGTGTCTTCAATGGGTATCCTCTTCCTCTGATGGATCCTTCCCCAGACTGCAGTGCAGAAATTTTCAAGCTGTAACCCTTGTTTCTTGAGATTCAGGTTGTATGCAAAGCCCTAGTATATAATATAAAAAAGAGTTGAGATATTATTTGTCTTGGGTCTCATGTCAGTGTAACTTAAAGGCTATTAAGTGCATCCTAGAAGGAAAGGAAGGACATTTAATAGCTTACACCACTGGGGTTTTTGGGTGGAGAGCTTAAGATCTCAGATTTTTCATGTTCTCAGATGTCTAAAAATGTTTATTTTAACAGACAATAGGTGGTAGACACAGTTTCACAGAGATCTGTTTTGTGGCCTGTATTGTTCAACATGTTCATAAATAACCTGAAAAAGAGAGGTTATTTTTTTTCACATGAACCTAAGTTATTCAGCATAGTGAGACAAAGAAAGACTGTGCAGGATCACAAAAGGATCTTATGCAACTGGGTAGCTTAGCAATCAAATGACAAATTAAATTATTCTTGATGAATGATGTAGTGATAAACCATGGGGAAAACCATGAGGAAAACATGCCCTATCTTCATGTGTAAAAGAATGGGCTATGGACAGAGCACTACCAATGAAGGGTGAGATTCTGGGGTTATGGCATATAAATTCCATGGTAATTTCAGATTACTGTTTAGGAGCTGTCAAATCCATATTAACTCTTAGGAATTAATAGGGGAAAAAATAAAAAAAAAGGAAAAAAAAACCAACAAAGAATTCAACAAAGAAAATTGCTCCAGCCGTTGTTAAAGAGCATACTCTGTCCACATCTTGATCACTAAGTGTTTTTCCAATACTAAATGAAGTTATTAAGATCAATGTTCAAAACACAAAATCAGGAGTAAATTTTAGTTCATTGCATTGTGTAGGTGAGGAAGAAATTCCAAAGGATGTGCTGAATTCTGGAAATTTCTTCTTTTCCAGAAGAAATTAGACAGATAACTGGATGAGAAGTCTATTGAGAGCTAACTGAGGACACAGAAAGCAACAAAGCTCAGGGAATCAGCTACACTGAAACCAATTGAAGGAAGAGACCTTATTCTTGGAGAGTATTATTTGTAATCACTATATTCTTTCTTGTCTTGAAGAACTACTTCTGGACAATCTTGGAGGTTGTATATTGATCTCAGTAAACTTTGGTCTAAGCCAATAGGATCATCCTTCTGTACTTATATCTATATCAATATCTATATCTATATCTATATCTATATCTATATATATATATATATATACACATATACACCACAGAGTACATGATAATACACACACATACACACAAAATTGTGGTGTGTATACTCTTCTAATAGAAACATCTAAACTTCTATGTGCATAATCTATCAAAACATGTTGCTTAAAAACACTGTCATCCTTAATAAGGCAATGGATTGCACAGACCAGCAGCAAAGTTCATTATTTCCATGATTATATAGCAATAAACATACACTGAAAAGATGTTAATACAGACACTAAAATAGCTTACAATTTCATATAGGAACAGGACTCTGAGTAGTTAAATATAGTTCACAGTTAATTATCCCAGCAGGATGTAGAATGGTTATAAAACAGATTGGTAAATCTGTTGGATATGCCTTCTTTTTCCAAATATAGTGAAAGATACCAGCTGAAATATCTCTGTAAAATACATCGATGAGCCAGATGCACCACTGGTTTGAATTTTTTTATGTGAATTCTATAAAATTGTCTCTTCCAAAACTTCTTTACAGTATTTTTTATGTAACCCATCAGTATCCCCACGTTATATGTATTTTCATATGTTGATGTATCTTTTTTACCACCAAATAAAGTTGTCACTCTAATAGTTAAGAATTAAAGTTTATGCATATGAAAATAAAACCTTACAAAAACAGCAAAACAAAATATTTCAACAACTTGAGTAGAAATTTTAAAATATATTTCTCTTCTGAAAAGAAGACAAAAATTTGGGAATTTAGGGTATCATGTGGAAGTAGTATTGATCAAAATGTGTTTTTCAACTTAACTTTTTTAACAGTAATATATTAACCATTTTCTAGGTGTAATTTTTTTTAATTGCTAAAATGAGAATTTTACATTTCTCTATAATTATTTAATTTTAATTGTGACTTACAAAGATGAACCAAAATCCAGACATGCAAAGAACAAGAAAAATATCAGTAATAAATACATAGAATTATGAAACCATGCTGTAATCTTATACAAGCAATTGTAAAGAGATTTCATAAACATTTAATTGGTCTAATTATAAATTTAAGATTTGTTCATTAAATATCTGTAACAAACACCTCTCTGTATTAAAGAGGAATGTAAATACCTGTCACATATTAACGGGTGATGATTTACCTAATATAGAAATATTTGCCATGGGATGCAATGATTGGGTCTTGGGAAGAAAAATGACAGTTTATTTATGTAAGGAAGAGAAATGATCCAGTTTGTGGTGTAGTAATGTGCACAATGGCATTGTCTTCTCAGACCCCAGATTTGTCAGTGCTCACCTGATACCAGAGAGCGACAATCCAGAAGATGACAAAATCTACTTCTTCTTCCGTGAAAATGCAATTGATGGAGAGCACACTGGAAAAGCCACTCATGCCAGAATAGGGCAGATCTGCAAGGTAAGATGATGGCTCCTTGGTGTGATATGGAATGCAGTTGCAAGCAATTTTAGAAACTGACTTTTCTTGCCTGTGAAGTATTCAGTATTAATATTGGCATTGCACTACAGCAGGGGTCATCCCAAGATGACATACAGAAATGAATACTATTCAATTCATTTTTGGGGGCAAAATTCACAAACTACAATGTTTGGTTCAAAAACTCACAGCTATCTTCTGAGGCTTTGAAAGTGTGCAAAAGAAAGTCTTTTACAGGAAATGCTATATTTTCAAGTTTGTCAAAAACATTTGAAGAATTTTCTTTTAAAAGGTTAATACTTTTCTATTCCCACATTACTGAAAATCTTTAAAACAGGGGCAAAGGATGGTACAAGAAAATAATTCTTTAGAGTTAGCTGTAGAAATGGGCAGCCACTCAAAGACCCTTGGTGACTGCAAGATGAATCATTTGTCCACACTGATAAATGTCCAGATGGTTTTCTGGCAGACTTTCAAATATATTTCTGCTAATAAAATTGTATTAAAAAATGTTATAACTATGGCAACTATGGTGTTTACAGTAAAATTGTCTGTAAATCCATAAGCACAACCTCAATTTACCTCCTTGAATTCAGAGGTTCCTACTTTAAAACGAATTACCCAACAAGTATGGAGTCCTCAAGGCCCTTTGCTTCTATGTTTTGCAGCTGTACAACTGATCCCACTGTTTTGGCATTTTTATCTACTTTGTTCCATTGCAAGTTTCACTTCTACGTTGTTGCTACCCAATTAGGCACAATAAACACCCTCAGCATTTGCAGAACATGGCAGACTGGGAGCTTTGGAGCAAGATATTCTGCCTATTTCTTTTTTTCCTATGTTATATATGTATAAAGGTATATAAAGAAGGTTGTGGTTTTTAAATTATGGATTGGTATGAAATCTGACACAATATAATGTAAAATAAAAACAATTCATATCTTGTATTTTTGCAACATAATATTACTTTTGTATGTAGAGGGTGAATTCTCTCTTATTTTCTCTAAATGTCATCTTATTTACTGTATTTACTGTATTTTCTCTGTACTCTGTTCAAACAAAGACCGTTGCTAAATATTAAAGCAAAATATTTTTGTTGTTAGAATGACTTTGGTGGACACAGGAGCCTTGTTAACAAATGGACAACTTTCCTCAAAGCACGTTTGATTTGCTCTGTACCAGGACCCAATGGCATTGACACACACTTTGATGAACTACGTAAGTGGCAGAAATGCATGGAATACAGAAATGTCTTCAGGTATTATCTGTATGAATTTAACCTAATTTTCTTTTCTTTTTCTTGTTATCCTTACAGAGGATGTGTTCCTAATGAACTCAAAAGACCCTAAAAATCCAATAGTCTATGGAGTGTTTACTACTTCCAGGTACAGAGCATATCATTTTACTTACATGGAAACTTGGGTGGCTGCTTGTTTTAAAGAGGTCTCTTTGTTAAAAGTGTTTTTAAAAACCACAAAATTTTCTTAACCTTTGAACTGAGAAGTCAGTGGCAGCAAGAAGTAATGAGTTAGGTTTCTTTCTTATGAGCAATGTACATCATCACTCTGAATCCAGCAAACACAAAGACTATCAGTTTCTCAGGCTGTTCTTGCCATTGAATTGGCTTTTTATAGCAGGGATCAGCATTTGTAGCCCGTTCCACACAGATTTGAAAAAGGAATGCAGGCATAAATAAACTTGTTTGGGGGCAGTGTAAAATAGAAAATCTGTGGAGTGAGAAAAAATGGCTAGTCAAGGAGATATTAGTAAAAATATTGCTGAAATCTGGAAAGTCTGATGATCTTTCAAAAGTTCTGTTTTTGAATCACATACAACTGTGACTAGAATGTTGTTGTTACATTGTGTTTTCACCAAGAACAAAATATACTTGTAGTTTTGGCCTGAGGAAGGTTTGCAGTACTGGTTGCATTGCCACATTTATCTGTGAAAGAAACAAGTTTAATTTCTAAACAGAAAGAATGCTTCTAGTGATACCAGGCGTAGAAAAGGGAGATTTACAAGTCCTTACTGTCTTCTGTAAAATATGTCAGGGTAAGAAACAACACTGAAGTTTGCACTTGTGCTGCTCAAGTGGTGGAAGAGACTGCTAAAAAAAAAAAAAACAAACAAAAAAAGAGAAATGTGGAGTGTAGGAAAGAATTGAATAGTTCTCTAGGGAAAGCCTTACTGAGATTTACTCAAATTTGGGCTTTGGCCTTCTGGGGACAAGATGTTTTAAATAGTAAAATAGCAGCCATCTGCTTAGGAAAATGTCTGGGAGATTGTATCAGTTTTGCTGAACTTTCACAGGAGGTGAGTGAGGATTGCTCTGAGAGCATGTCAGAGGTTTGATAATCAGCACATGCAATAAATTAGAAAGCATCAAGCTGCTATTCCCATAGCTCTAGCACTTGATTAAATCGACTGATAATTTAAAGAGACTGATTTCATTTCTTCTCCCCTCATTTTCAGTAATATCTTCAAGGGATCAGCAGTGTGTATGTACAGCATGACTGATGTGAGGAGGGTGTTTCTTGGTCCCTACGCCCACCGAGATGGCCCAAACTATCAGTGGGTTCCCTACCAAGGGCGAGTGCCCTATCCACGGCCAGGAACTGTAAGTACCCTGAGAAATCTGAGCTGGGAAAACTGTGCAAAATACTTTCACACATTGCATGGTCCTTGAGCAGAGATCCAGGAAAGAAACTGACACAGATAAGGAGATGGATAGAGTGGCAGAAGGGAAAACTAACAGTTCCTCCAGGTCCAGAATGTACTGATTTTCTTGTAACATATGAAACTGCTGTAACAACTTCCCTTGGATTTTAATTTTGGCATTCATATTAACAACTTCAAAAGAAGTTTTGGTAATGGCTGGAGAATTTTACTGAAAGTCAAGAGTTTCATAAATTGTGTTGCATTATCCTTTCCTTGGAATTTGTTTTTTTCCAAATATTGGCTGAGCCATTCTTAGTGAGAATGAATAAAAAACAGAGGATTTGCCTGACTGTTAGGAACTTCCAGTCAACATTAAGTCTAGGACAGTGAAACAGATATTTCTGCAACAGATGTTAGAATGACTACAGTAATTTCTACTTTCTACTGGGAATTTTTAAAAATGTCTGCTTTTACCTGATTCTCTGCTTCTAGTTTATAAATGACTAGAAGATCAAACTATATAAGACATCTATATTTCACCTGATATTTCATCACATTCTAGAAATATTTAACTGCCTCTGAAATTTCCAGCAGTCTAAGAAGATGGTGTGTATATGAAACAAGCTTTAATTGTATAGATTGGAGTTGCTCCTTAGATGGTATCAGTCAGCTTGGCTCATTTATGTTGAGAATTGTCATTGCAGAAGATTAAATATATATGTACAAATCTATACATATAAATATATCTGTGTAGATAATATGTATGTCTACAATATTTTCCTTAAATATTAAGCACAAAAGAAATCAAGAATAAATTTGCATCTTTAGTTCATCATATTTTCTACTTTTCTCTGGTATTTGAAATTGTCTTTTCAAATCTGATCTTTTGACTGATATATATGCTCAGCTAATGAAAATTACTTCCTAAGAAAAAGAAAACAATGGCTCCCTGACAGCTGGATTCCACAGCACTCCTCACTCCTTCACTGTGACTAAAGGAATTTCTAATTTTTTCCAGAGTTAAAATATGAGCTCTGCAACATAAAAGAGGTTTCATTTCTCATCTGATGGTGAACCTTTTTTTTCAATTACTATGGTTAATTCTGTTATTATCTCCCTGACAGGAGTTGGTTTGTTTTTTAAGTTCTACAGTTTTACAACTCTATAAAAAATGTGAATGAGTAGATATTTTTGGTATTTCTTGTATAGTTATTCTCACCTTTTCAGTTTAATAGACCTAGTGTTCATCATTCTGTTTCTTTATACTACTCTGATTCTAGTACCAATTAACCTTTCTGAACAAAACCAGATACTAGATACTATGTAGAACTATGGGCAGAGAAGAATATCACATTTCTATTACAGAAATAGACTGAGATGGAGAACTGACTACTGCACACAGGCTCTGTTGCATTCCTCCATCTGCAGAGATCAATTGCAGCTCTGTTGAGATTCTAAATGCACAACTCAAATATTTGTGTCCTGTCCCCAGTTCTGCCTGGGGGTTTCTCCAAGACTTCTCTGAGAGTTTTGATCTGAGTTGCATATGAAAAAAGAATGACTTGATCAACTTCCCCAGAATACGCATAAATACAAGGACCAAAACCCAGCCCTTAAGTGGCAAAGTGAGCAAAGGCACCAGAGCCTTTGTCAAAGTAAGGAAACGTAGTTAGGTTACAGATACTTTTGTTTCTGGCCACCCTATCAGAATGGAGTTATAAAATGTTTTTATTAAGATTCACAAAGTACAAAGATGTTCAGATTCCACTGTAAGCTATTTTCTTGCCTAAAGGCAAGTGTGATCCCAAATTTTACAAGTCTGCTTAGCCCTGCAAATGTAGTGCAGGAGACCATGCCACTGTAAGTGTTGCTGAGGCCAGAAGTTTTTTCTAGCCCAATGCCAGTGACTAATCCTGTGTTCAGCCACTTTGAAAAAAGAGGAGTCTCCTCATAGCTGCTAAAATCATTCTGTTGTACTAATAGGATAAAACTGAATTTTGAAATGAGGTGGATTTCTGGCTGGAAAGAGCCTTTTGTTTATAAAGTGATAAAGTTGCATGTATTCAATGATTTGAAGATATGTTGAGAATAAAAGAAAATTATTTTTGAAGTTCTTTAGATGTCAGACTTTTGGACTCCTTTTCCAAGAAATACAGAAAGAGATGAGAGGAAAAAAACCTGATCTTAGAATAATTCATTTTCAGATTGCACTGCAGTTAATCAGTGCTGAATTATCTCAGGAATTTAATAGGTGAGGTGCCAGTAAACTTGAGCATCTGGTGATTTGCCCATTTATGAGTAAAAGAAAAGTAAATGGGTTTTGAAAATCCGGAAAGCTTTGTAAACAATTCTTCATCAGATTCACATGTAACAAAGAAGTTGCCAGAACTTTTCCTGTAATATCTATAGGACTTGGGGTTTTTTGGTTTGTTTTTTTGGTTTTGGTTTTTTTTTTTTGTTTTGTTTGGTTTTTTTTTTATTTTTAAANTTAAAAAAATTTAAAAGTATCTGGGACAGGAGGGAGGACTTTAGTGCATACCTCATCTTAATTCAAGTACCTCATTCTGAATTCCTGTCTGACTTTCTGTGAATTCAGCTACAGAGCTCAGGTTTTCTCTGCTTCATGGCACCAAGACTTATGATCAAAACCGAAATGTAGATATGCCTAACAAAATGTAGATATTGATTTGTTCTGTTGAATTCCTTACTGGGCCTAGTCCAGGTAATGCACTTTAAACTTCACATGTAAAGACACAGGGTTGCAGTAAACTTTTATTCTCAGAAAAGCTGGGGATCCAAGGAATAATAGGGGTCTCAGAATTGAGAGTCTCATTCAAACATACAGAATTATGACTCTAATTCTAGTTTTATGAATTTTCTGTGCAAAATATATCTTGGTCCCTAGAATGATAGAATATCCTGAGCTGGAAAGGAACCACAAGGATCACTGAGTCCAACCCCTGGCTCTGAACAGAACAGCCCTAAGAATTACACCATGTGCCTGAGAGCATTGTCCAAATGCTTCCTGAGCTCTGGCACTCTTGGTGCTGTGACCACTTCCCTCGGGAGCTTGTTTCATATTGCTGCAAGTAAAATCCTTTGTTAGAAAATGAGCCAGAAAGTAAATATTCAAGCAGTTGAAACACAGCTGAAATTCATTTGCCTAAAATTGAAATGAAAGTTCATTTAGTATTTTTTCAGTGTTTGCCCAGCTGCAATTAACAATACTTAGTTCTTGCCTAGTGATTTTTATACATAGGGTACTTTACAGCTATTACCTAATTAATTGTTATCTAATTAATCCAAGTAGTTAGTATTGAACTGTAGTTAGAATATTAATTAATAAATAAGTTAATAAAGCAAACCAAAGTGTAGCATTTGAAACACTGGTTTTGAGACAGACGATGGTTTGTCCAATAATTATGAGAAGTCCACCTGATTTTCTCTTCATGATATTTTTTGTACAGAAGAGAAAGAACATATAATAATAAAAGTTTGAAAAATCCTGAAAAAATAACATATATAGGTAATTTGCTTTCTGCTTTGTCTGCTCCATATGCCTTAATCAAATATTCTTCATCCCCCCCTATTCTTCCCTTGCATACAAACTGAATGCAGGAATTTGCTTACTAACAAATATACCAGCAAGGGACAATTTACACTGTATATGTCCATGCTGGAAGTGTCTCTTTGCTGAGTATAGCAACTACTCTTTTTGACAATATTGATTTTTAAATTTCATTTCTGTTGAATTATTAATAATTTGGATCAAGGTGATAGCAAAGACAATTGATTTCTTCTACTGAGCATCCTGCAAGGTCGGGATTCCTGCTTAATAAGATCTTGTCCGCTAGGATTTTAATATAATTGGAAGGTATTTTATACCTGGATATAAAGGGCAAATTATCTCGGGGATTTTAACGCCAGTTGTTTATATTTGAAATTCAAGTATTGCAAAATATTATTTTCAGCTAGGATTCAGTGTTTTATATGTCTTCAAGAGTTAGCTGAACAGAAATAGTACTGATACACTACTAATGCTTATGGTAATCGTACAGCTAACTGTTTGTAAAATACCTACCAATTCTACGGAAGAAATGAGGGCAAATGGTGATGATCAGCCACAGTTCTTGAGTCTCCTGATGGGGATATGTAATAGCTGAAAGTGGAGGAATAAGTTTGTGGCTACCAACACCATGGTCTTTCCTTTCCTTTCCT
>VZTB01003734.1:0-42784 GCA_013397245.1 Thryothorus ludovicianus
AGTTCTGATTTTCTCATTATCATAATTTTTCTTCTTTTAGCTTTGTTAATAAAGTTTTTTTTCTTGTGTGTTTTCAAGTTTAAATCTGCTTTGTTTTCTTCCCTTTTTAATCCTATCTCACAATGAAAATAAACCCACCACAGTGTTGTAGCCTCTGCTCCAGCTCCAGGAGTCAGAAAACCCACAGCCTGATTTTTATTGGCTCCTGTTTTTCAAACAGTTGAAGCTTAGTCTACTTCCACTAATTAAAAACCATAATTTCCTGTCTACTTCCACTAATTAAAAACCATAATTTCCTGAGTGTGACTGCCTTGCTCTCCTGCCCAAGGTGTCAGTGGTGGGGGCAGCACTGGCAGACCTGAATCCAGCACACAAAATAACCTGGAAGCTTTCCAGCAAATGAATGAAATAAAGAGACTGCACCCATTTTTTATTTTTTTTTTCCAAACAGTTCACATTTATTGATAACAATAAAAAAATCTTTTAAAGACTATCTGTATTTTATTACCAAGAATGAGGTATTATGTATACAAAACATTTACAGATTTTGATATGCAGTTCATGAGGAGGGACAGGGAAGTGAAGGACACTGCTAAGAGGAAAGTGCCAACAGAAGAGTCACTGGCAGAGAGAGTATCACACAAAGAAAGACCAGGGTATGGGAAATTAATTATTTAGACTGCAGTGATCAAGTCATATTGCCACAGCACTTAGCTTACAGGGAGATTAACTATTGTTTTTCTGGAATTTCATCTCCCTGGCTGTTTGTGCTGTCATGTGCTTTGAGCTCTAAAAGATGTGTTAAGATCAACATCAGGAAAAACCCAAAGTGCCACTTTTGAGCCAGCTCAAGTGAAAAACAAAAATATAGATCTTCAGACTTGAAAAGGGACTGCAACTCAAAAAGATCTACAAAGCCAGACACCTGGACAGATGTGGAGTGTTGAATGGAGCAGATTCTTTACAGTTCTCAGCAAAATCGCCATCTGAGAGAGAGAGAGAGAGAGAAAGGGACCATCCTCAGCCCTTACAGCCTGGTGAACAGGAAGAAATGAAGAAGAGTCATGAGTGTCAGCAGGTGACCCTCACTGTGCTCCAGCTACACTCCCTGTGCTGGGAATGCTGGTTCCTGGGGTCAGGAATTCAGGCAGAGCCCCTGGGAGCAGCTCTGGAGCCACAGCCTGTGCAGGCTGCTGGGCAGACACTGGGTGGGAGTTGTGTGACAACAAAGCAGTGACCTGTGTCACTCTGGCAGCCTGAGTAACAGCCAAACCTCCAGCTTCAGCTTCTGAGTCCCAAAGAGCTCCAGAGCAGAGCAGTTTGGTTCAGTTCAAGGAGGTTTGTCTCTGAGCACCTCTGCTACTAAAATATCTGTCAGCTCTGCCATGTGCCACAGCAAAGCTGCTGTCAGGGGTTTGTCACCTGCCTCTCCAGAGCTCTGCAGGCATAAAAAAGCTTCACACTGAGTTCAGAACCTGCTTTCCTCAGAAGGGGGATCCAGAATCTTGAGTGAGTTCTGCTTTCCAAGTGCAACACCTCCATAAGCTCCTCCACCACTTACCCAAACCACTCCCTAGTACAGAAGCTCCTTGTGCCTGCATGGACAATTTCTCTCTACAAGGGTAAGGGAAGATCAAGAAGAGCCCAACTGTGCAAATCCTGCTGCATTTCAGACTTCTCTGCTCAGCTGCCAGGCGTGGTCTGTGTTTGTGTGACAGTTCAGTCTCTGGAGCCTTTTGCTGTGCATAGAGAGAGGGCTCGAGAGGGAAGATCAGAGTTCAGCAAGAGTCCAGCCTGGCAAACTGGGACAGAATCCCAAGTGACAGATCACCTCTGGCAGTGGCAGCAGTGAAAATGGTGGAGAAAATCCTTAGGGTATCTTCTGTGTCACTCAGAGAGAAGATCCCTGTGCTCCCTGCCCACACAAAGGCTGACAGAACTGAGGTGCTCCACTTCTGCCAGGCACAGGGAAGGACTGGAGGCCCCAGGGAGTGAGAAGTGCTCAGGAAGGATGGAAGCCACACCTGCTTTAAGGAGCAAGCTGAAGCTCTGCATAAATTCCTGACAAGAAGAGAATCTCAGTGAAATCCATTTGCCTACAATGCACTAAGGAAGCAGAGTGAAGCTCCAGCACAGAGCTGGGAACAAAAGCTCAGAGCAGCTCTGGATGAGCCCAGTGTGACACAATGAGGGACAGCCTGCTCTCTGCCTCTCTCTCCACAGTGCTCCACACACAAATCCAAGGAAAGAACAAACTGCTTTAACCCAGCAAGACCCAGAGCTCAAATTCCCCAGAAATGTGCTCGTACAAAAAGGTATATTCAGTGTTACAGCCTGGCCACAGCTCTGTGGGCATGCTTTGAAAAAAATGGACTCACAAAGTCAAGTATCCAGCAACTGCTGTTCTTTGTCTTGGACATCATTAGTGGCAACAGGAGAACAGTTTGCAGCACTGGAAGATCACAGGGGATTTCTCAGGATGGCAAGGAATGTCCTGACAGGAGACTTGCAGTTGATCTCTAATGCACTACAGAGCATTTTTGGTAGGGTTTTTCTTTTTTTTGCTTTTTAACATCTATACAGTTTTTAAAAAAAACATTATTCTTAACTGATGCACTGGTTGGTTTTCCTTTTCAGTAAGAGCCCTTGTGTTCAGAGTTAGGATTTGTGCAAGCACACTTGCAAAAATATTTATGGCTGAGTTAGGAAAAAGGGTTAAAGTTAAGAGACAAGCTGTTGGATCTAACAAAGACCAAAACCACTAAGTGTAAAATTCAAACAGCTACTTTACTATCTATAAAAGGCTTTTTGGGGTGGGGTTTTTTTGCACAATTTGCCAGTTGAATATGCTGTGTAGCAGTCAGCTGCCACGGGCGAGGGTCCAGCCATCACATCCATTTGCTTTTCAGCTGTTGTGGCACTACCTGGAAATCATGGAGCTGGAGTGGGACTGGCTAGAGGAGGTGGTGGCAGCACTGAGCTGGGAGAATCCACTGTGGCTTGATTCAAGGCTGGTCATAGATCCCCTGTAGATTAAAAAAAAAAAAGAAGAAAGCAGTTTTAAGCTTCAGAACACACAAAAATTTTGATTTCTGCTCTCTATCTATACTGTATTTGTTTGCATACGGAATAAAAATCAAGTGACAGCTTTGGTGCAGATACCCAAAAGCTTTTCTGCCTCACCATATAAAATAATGAGGACACTGCACCCTTTTCAAAAACCAGCTGCTGTTCAAAGAGACAGAGATTTAATTTCAATCAAGTTAATCCACTGGCAGAAAATGAAATTCAACAACTGCCATTTGACTGACATTCCCTTCTACAGGACAACCTGCCAAGCCCAACAAGCTCTCAAAGCAAGTGACCAAGAGCCAAGTGACCACTGATATTACCACGAGACAACAAATTAACCCCTTCTATACATTAGCTGCCCTCAGAGCAACTTTCTAAGGCCCTCACAATTTACTTGTATTTATGTGAAGCTGATGTTGATTTGATCATCCAAACCATCAGAGAAGTTTGACATTGGCTGCCCCTGGCCAGACATACCTGAAATCTTCAGATCCTATCACTTCTGTATAGTACATGACTTTACATTTGTGAGAGGACACCTGTAGAGATGCCAGCACATCATCCACACGAGGCAGGTTGGTTGTAGCACAGGCAGGCATGCTGTGGAATTTCCACTGTAAAATGTAGAAGCCAGGCCACCTGGTCACGTGGGAGCCCTGCAAGCAGACACAACAAAAATCAAAAATTAAATAGGTTAACAGAGATTTGTAGGCTTGGCATTTCTTTTCCAAGCTTACAAAAAGTGCCTACGTGCCCATAAATTTTGCTCAGTGCCAATATTTCAGCTCCTCAGCCAAATGGCTGTGCTGGGAGACTCTCCCCACACAACATCCTTATCAAATCTGGATGGAACACCAGCAGTTCCTCCAAGGTTTTGACAGGGTTGAAGGGTTAGGATTTAATATGCTGAAAGGACAAGTTCTGCCTTAAAACAATATCCATTTTTCAATTTATTTTCATTCACAGCTGTCCTTTGAGACTGTGAAAAGAACAACCAAGGCTTCCACTCACAGTTCAAGAGGTCACTGCCCACATTTCCAGTTTAACACTTCCAAGGGAGCTGCTCTTTCAGAGGCTGTTTGACTCATTTCAACAGGAACAGCAGTGGCAGTGTGTGACCATAAACATGCTGCATGTTATATCAAACTTGGAATTAAAGGACAGATTGTAAATGGCATAAAAAAACCCTTCAGGAGCTTTGGCCATCAGGAGCTCTTACACTGCCCACCAGAGGGCAAACACACAGAAGCTCAGACTCGATTTCCAGCCTTCTCTTAGTACTGAGGGCAGGCACTGTGGTATTCCTCAAACATAGAATATTTGCTTAAGTAAATAACTGTCAGAACTACAGCACAAAGCATGTTTTGTTACTTTCTGGATGTGCATTTTAGGTGGCCTCTCCATGCTCCTTGCTGATCCACCTCAGTCACTAGTGGTGATGCCTTAGGTTTTAGCTTTCATATTTTTTAGATTCTTTGCTGTTTCAATGGGTAGTTTTAGTTTCATATTAAGTGCTACTGAGTTGTCTTCACAGAGTAGGGACGCAAAAATTTCCTTCTCTAATTTGATACCAAAGACAACTTTGGAAAAACAAAGAAAACAGCAGTGAAGTGAGAAGAAAAAAACAGGAGGATGGAGCTTCATAACCTGAACAATTGATTCTAATATGCCAATAGACCAGGACTTTAAAAAGTGTGAGACCTCGTAGCCAGGTGTCCATTTTGTGACCATTTTGGGGCATCTTGGGCGTGGTCTGGCTGGACTCTTGTGCTGCCCAGGTGTGCCCAGTGAGGGCTTTTAATAAATCCCTGCTTTATCCTCTTGCTCTGTCTGGTCTCTGCTCCAGGCCAGCCTCCAGAAGGCATCAGTGGCCCTGATGCAACTTCCCCTCCCACGTAAATCCCACCCCAGCTCCCTGCAGCAGCCAGCCTGGAGCAGCAGCTGAAATGGTGGCCAAAAGCAAGCAGGCAGCCAGCACTGAGTCAGCACTGAGCTGTCAGGGCTGTCAGGACAGGCAGTTTGGGCTCCATCAGCCCCACAGGCTCTGGCTGGCTCACCTGCACACTCTCCCCTTCTTTGCAGATCAGGGGAGACTCCACCATGCTGTAGTCACGCCCCAGCTGCCAGACTTTGTCTATCAACTGGACGTTGTTCCCACCAGGAGATGTAATACTGTGAGCTCCCAGAGAGTCCTTTTTGGGAGGCTGTGGGGCCCTTTTGGAATGGAAGATGTTAAAAACAATGTCCCCCTTGCACACGTCAAAATCCCACGTGATCACAGACGAGGCGTCCACGATCTGGATGAGAACCTGAGGCAGGAAAGACACATCAGACAGCAGCAATTTGCTCACTAAAGGCAAACTCCTACAGGAGAAAAAGACAAAGAACAGAGCTTTTTTGGTGCTGGGCTTAGTTTCTACTATTAAAAAGGGTTTTTAATAGTCAAAAAAAGGCATTGCAGATACAAATTCCCCCCCGATGGGGTGTCCATTCTAACACACGACCTTCAGAAGCCTTCAAGCAGCTTCTGAGGGTTTTGCTTGCTTTGCTTAGAAGAATGAAGCTTTGAATAAGATGAAAACCAGTGGTATTCTCTAAATGGTAACAAAATAACAGGAGGAACAATCACAAACTTCAGCTTCTAAAGCATCACCGTGCACCAGCTCCAGAAGGTGGAAGCACAGGAACTAAATAAACACACAATAAACCATTGCCAGGCCAAGAGATGGAGCTCAGAGCAGAGGGCTGAGATGAGAATGAAAGCAAAGGGCAGCTGGAGCTGTACCTCATGTGGAGCTCCTTTGAAGACACTTGCAGACTGGTAGATTGTTTCAGTCCAAAGCTTGATGTCTTCATTTTCCAGCTCTTCTGCTGTCCGGTAGAGGGACTTGGGAACCAGCCCACCCTCTGGAACTTCACACTAAAACAAAAAAAAATTCAAAATTATCTCCTGTGACCATCCCATCGTGTTCTCTGCCTTCCAGCTTCAGAAATAAACATTCAGCAATACTCTGGAGAAGGGAACAGTCTGAAAGTAATTTTATAGCTGGTACATGATACATATGTAATTTTTTTTACAATTATCTCGGTGAGCAGAACTGCACACCAGGGGAACAGATCTTGTACATACACAGCAGCCAGCACCCCAGAAGGGGACTGTGCAAAGGCTGTAATTATCATTTACACCACCTTACACTGAAGAAAGATGGGAGGCACTTCAGAATCCTGAGGGAAGTGGCAACAGTGACAACCTCTGGAAAACAGAGCTACAGAGACCTGAAAGAACAGGGGTAGCTAAACTGAAGGATGGATACTGGGGAGACACAGAAAGTTTCCAAGCAGGTAAAAGGACACTGCAGCCAGGAAAGTTAACAGTTTTGAAGTTACAGCTGTCTGACTGGTCAGTCCTGGAAGTGATTACACAACTTCCCCAAGCAAACTTCTGTTTTAAGAAGGCTGCAGCAATGAAGCTGACAACAGGTTCCACAGAAGCCTCTGAGAAGTGGAAGTGTTTGGAAACTGCATTACAACAGAGAACTGAAAAGATCTCAGAGAAGTCATTTTAGTTCAAATACCCAGAAGTAAAGAAGAAGAGAGAGACTGCCACTGCCTGTAACTGGCAGGAAGTATTGCAGCAATTTGCTTTCTGGTAACATTCACTTTTGCTTATTTAAGCAGTGGATTTTGCCAGCTTTAAGCTCCAAATTAGATAACACTGAAAGCTACTGCTGCAACAAAAACCAGCCCACTGGAGATAAACACATGCTCTACTCCAACACATCCAACTGTACTTCATTATCCTGTGAGACTCTATTGGAACTGGCACAGATGAATCTTCAAGAACTGCACAGAAATTAATTTAGAGAGTGTACAGGGGCTGAAAACACACCCAGCCTGTGCTGTTAAAAGCATTATAGGTGAAACAAACTTTACATTATGAGATGTTAAAATGCCAGATCTGACTGACGTCCAGGCAGGAAACAGCTAGCAAGGCATGTGACAAGGGACTGAGAAACCACAGCATCCTGCAGTAAAAGCACTTTTCTGGTTTGCTGGGGGTAACTGCACACCCTGTGTGGGCAGACTGGGCTGTTTGCTGAGCCCTCTTAGCAGATGTGCCACATGTTCCTTGGGCTCCTCATGGCATCAGTTTTTCAGGTGACACAGACTCTCTGGATCAGCTGAGGGTGACAGCTCTTGCTCAGAGCTCTGCTATCATGTTTGCCTGAATTTTCCAAGGAACAGACTGTGGCTTGAGCTGTGCTTGGCTGTTTTGAGAAGGTATTTGATACTCATCTGAGAGAAGCATTGTACTGCACTTATTAAAGTGGATCCAGAAAACAGCACTGAGCCTGGAATCCTACACCATAGCTCCCACCTCCAAACTGTACCAGGAATCACTCTGTGCTTGCAGACTTCTTTGGTTAGAGGAGAGGAAAAATAATAATTAAAAAAAAAACCACAAATAAGTTGCTATATGTAATAGTTTATATTCATACCATGCACTCTCCACCGAGGAAATCAGGGATAATTTCTTTATCAATGTAATCCAGCAGTCCCCCAGGACCCTGGTAGTCATTTCCAGCATAAATAAGGAATTTCTTTCTAGTGTTGTCATCAATGAATGGACTAACCTACAAAGAAAGAAAAACAGATCAGATCAGGCCCTCACATTTTTCTCAAGTCAATTTACATTGTTTTCAAGTCAATTTTAAAGGAATCAGTTTTGATCACAATGAGTGTTACCATTTTGGTTATTCAAAGTCCACACCACAAAGGAGCCAAATGAACCAACTGTATAATCAGGTTCTTAGGTGGTGTTTTTTAATCCACTCCAGGAATCCTATAAAAATGACATGCTTCCAAATGGCAACATTTGCTGCACATACAGCAAATCTCTGAGGTGCATTAAAGACTGAGAGAACTGAGGAGCACCTTGGATTTCACACATACCAGTGTCCAGAGAACTGGGAATACTCGAGGGGCTCTAAGGATAAGCAGACGACCCAAGGTCTCAGGGTAATTGGCTTCAACCACCTCGATGATTCTCAGCAAGGCCTTGACACCAGGTCTCCATAAATGCCTCATGTTCAAGCCTTCCAGATCCACCAGACAGGTCCAAGAGCTGAATTTGAGAGACAAAAAGAAAAAAAAAATCTCAATAACATCAAAATCCTCCTTGCTTATGCAAGTGCCCAGCACACTGAAATGTGGGGAGCCTCTGCATGTTTTGGTTTCTTCTGTTTTACCTCCTTGCTTTGTGCTGCCTGTAGATAACTGGAGTTAAAGGGGTGTGCAATAATCACTCTGCACACTCCCCCACAGATATTTTGGATTCCAAATAACAGTTCAGTTCATGTGAAGCCTAAAACAGATTCTGTCAACAGTCAGCCCAAACATTAAACCATTGCTTTTACTGGGAGATCAATTAAGTGGCCACGCTGCTGCTCTGAGGCAATTTAACATTCACAGTGCAGATTTTCTACTGCACAATGGTGCCAATACATGTCAAAGCTAATTCTGTTGTCAGATCTCAGGGAAGGAAGCTTTTTCTATAGGAACAGATATGTTCTTAATACTAACAACTGAGCTGCAGCATGTGTTTCAGTTCCTTTCCAAGTTCAGGTCTTGGCCTGGGCAGGAATTCAAGATTTGCAGCTGTGCTGCACCAGCCAGCAGCCATTACATTATGCATAAGGCTTCTATGAAACACCAAACCCTTCTTTGTTTCACTTTAAATGTTTAATATGCAGCCCTTTAGGATTATGGCTGCAGATGAAGATGCAGTAGGCAGCACCATTCCACTGCTACAACCTCTCCCTTGGATTTAATCTCCCTTGGAGAGCTGGGGCAACAATTTCTGTAACAGGGAAAGGACAAACAGGCACACCCCACATCCCTGGACCTTACAGATTAGGAGAAGGAGGCAGAAACTGGAGAGAGTCCAAGACACATGGCATCTTTTCAGAGCTGGTTCTGCCTTCATTCCACACCCTTAAACCCATTTTGCAGTTACCACTTTCACAAATGACCCCTACAATGGCAAAAGATGGGCTAGCAAACCACTTTAGACTGAATTTCACATGAAGTCATGCCAGAACCTGGAAAAGTAGATCCCAGGTTTCACATGAGCCTCATGACCTCACCTTGGATCAACAGCTGAGTAACCACACATCATAAATGGAGAATGCAAACCAGAACTGAGCATAATGAGCCTTGGAGTGGACTGTGGATGAGCAAGTGACATGGAAGCCACACCTTAAACCGCTGGAAATGTTACACATGATACTCTCGTGGCCTGATTTTTTGGCAGCCTGCACCAATGTCCAGTGCCTGTAAAATCCCCTCCCAAACACATCTGGGAGTGAGGCTGCACTGCTCTGCAGACATCCAGCAGTAGCAGGGAGCAGAACAGGAACAGCCCCAACAGAACCATTATGAACACGAGACCAAGGCTGCTTGGTGTGACCCTCAAGCTTCCCCAGGCACTTTCCCTCTAGGCCCACTAATTGAGGAGGCTCTTAATTAACTGTATGATTGTACCTGCATGTGAGACACAGCCTCTGCTTGCCCCCTGCACCCCGTGAAAGCAGCTAATTCCCACAGACTTTACCTTATGGGCCTGCCAAATACTTTTGTAAACTCCTCACATCGCCTCAGCCCTTCTTCATTTATGGAAAGAACCTGCACAAGGAAAGAGTGGGGTTTAGAACAGACAGTCTCAAACTCAGTAGGTGGGATAAAGAAAATATGTTTTTATCCAAACAAGATCAAACCAGCATAAACTTAACCCCCCCAACCAAAGAATGAACTAGAAATCACTATAATTACCCTTAATTAATCAGAAATTAAAGCCCCTTTCGAGGCCACAGAAAGTAACCTTGGAACAGAACTAGGGCAAGCAAACAAAAGTTAGTGTCTGCTTGGAAACACCACTAGGAGAGAAAAATAAAATCCAGTCCCTGTTTTTAATAGTCACTATGGCTACTCCTGTCATTACTAGGAGTCAAAAAATGTTAGTGCAAACCTGGGATTCTGCCAGCTCTCTGCTTGGAAGCTGAGCAGATCCCAAGAAAGTCTGAGTGATGCTTTCAGGGAAGGCAGAACTACAAGCAAGCACTTTTTCTTTAAAAATACATGATTCTTGTCCTAGGGGTACAGGCTTGACAAAATCCTGAGTGTGGCTTTTTCTCTTCTGGCCAAGAGCAGAGACTGGAGTCTGAAGCCCTGCAGGAGTGCAGAGAAATCTGTGCAAATGCCAATCAATAACCAGGGGAGCTGCCAGGGACTCTGCTCTGCCAGAAGCCTGCAGAACACACCAGGAACAGCTACCAGGGGCTTCCAGACACAGCCCAACCCAAAACTGATGGCCAGAGAGCCCAAGAGAACAGCCAGGGGGGTGGATGCTGTAGCAGAGGGGATTTCTAAATGAAAACTGAGGCAAACTTCTGTGCTTTATTTGTTTATTTGGCTTTTTTTCAGGGTTAGGATTAAAAAGGGCAAGAGACAGAATTTTTGTTTGGATGTTTTGGATGTTTTGTTTTGGGTGTTTATTATTTTTTATTTACTTTACAGCCTTACTTATTGTGAGTGCTTTTACATGTTAAGTTAACAGAGTAGAAATGGAGTCTAGAGTTATGCTTTTAAGGTCTTTTAAAGCTTAAACTATTTAATTATGAGATGCTAACTAATTTTTCTTTACTTTTAACTCAATAACTAACTACTTATGTCCAGCACTGTGGATTTTTGTAACCAATCATACAAAATCACTCAGACTTGTCAAGGAGGAGAAGGAGAAGGAGAAGGAGAAGGAGAAGGAGAAGGAGAAGGAGAAGGAGAAGGAGAAGGAGAAGGAGAAGGAGAAGGAGAAGGAGAAGGAGAAGGAGGAGAAGACTACGCCCTAAATCCTCCATCTTGTTACATATATATCACTATATCCCAAAAGCCCAAACTCTAAATTTTTCACTCTGAGAGATAACACACTTCCATTGAACTACACCCTCATGATTTCAGTGCTATCACTCAGCTTTGGAAGCCTTTGCCGTGTATCTTTTCGGATCAGACCCTTTCAGCACAGAAAGCCTGAAATCCTGTGCCCCCAGGGCTCTGCCAAAAAGCTGCTGATGTTGGGAACTCTACTCACATATCTCAGCAAGGCCTCCTCCCCCAGAGCTCGCACCAGGCCCTTGGTGTCCATCTGGCCCAGCCTCAGCACGTACAGCGGGCGCCCGTCTGCACAAAGAACACAGCAAGGCACACTTGAGAGAGCTGCTTCCAAAAAATCCACAGGGAAACAAACCCTAACAGTGAAACCTGCCCTGCAAGAGGAAGAACCAAGAGCAGAGTGGCAATATAAACATCGCCACGCCGACAGATTACCTGCAAATGAGCTGCAAAATGGAGATATCCTGATTCAGAAATAGCTCCCTGACCTTCATGGAAAGTTCAAAGGACTTTGTGTACATCGGAACACTCCAGACCTTGGTATACACAATTAATGACACAGACTATTCTTAGCTTCCAGGACAGCTCAGGTACACCAACGAACTGAAGCTTTTCCTGTAACTGCAGAGCTGCAAGGAAGGCTGTAAGGCTTTTAGCACACATGATCCAACAGTGCTCTGGAGAGTTTACAGCAACCTTTCCGGAAAAACAGCCATCCTGACATCTGGGAATTAATGAAAACAAGTGCTAACCCAGAGCCTGCCCTCAGCAGAGTCTGCAGGATGGAGCCACACTCCAGCTCTGTCACTGCATGCTGTGCAGAACTGGCACCCAGCCCTGCCTAGGCAGGCTGAGCCTGGTGAGAACAGACCCTGCTCCAGAGAGCAGCTTCAGCTGGACCCTCTGCATCAGAGCCCTGCCTGTCCACACTGGGGCAGCCTGACACTGCCAGGATACTCAGGCATTAATGTGAATTGCTGTGTTGGCTGAAATTGAGATTCAAAGTTTGCATTTCTGGCTCTTAGTTGTGCAAAACAGCTCCCAGCCTCTTCCCAAAGCTGTGATAAACTTGTTTCTATTCTAATACACAGGCTAAACAGTCACCAGCTTATAAAAGTGAGTATGTTAGGATACAATATTAAGAGAAGAAAAGAAGGAAGCTTTCTACATAAAAATCTCCTTCAAGTCTTGTCTGTGCAGCTTCCCTCCCTTCCAACAGCTGCAAGAGAGGTTATCAAATTAACATTAAGTCCTTTGGGACACAAGGAGACAAACTGCAAGAAATACACCATTAAAAAAGCCAACAAACAACCAAAACTGCAGAGTCAAGGCAAGTTGTTTATTTGGCAAAGACACTGCCCCCATGGAAGTTCACAGTGTTTTATGTTTTATCAGGTGGACTAAAAGAAAATGTTATTTTAACATCAGCACACACTTATCTTGGAATGTACTGTTTAGCTTTTGAAACACTAAACAAAAACAGCTATTAAGCTTCATAGCAGGTCTCCCTCCCTCCCTCCCTCCAAACCCAAACTAACAGCTCAGAAACCCTGGTCCATCCAAATGACACATGAAGGAGAGTCTTGGCTGACAGTGCTTTGTTATCACTGTACAATTTATATTCCATTAAAGCTCTGTGGTTTTAAAAAGACATTAGCTTGAAGCATTCCTGTCAAAATAAAAGCCATTCAGATGTATAGAAATCTGTGCTAATTGCAAGCCAAAACAATAACTTCTTTTCTTCAGCACTGATAGCTCATTCTAGACAACATGCTTCTCTATTACTGCTGCCTTTGCTGGAGCACTGAAAGCCACACAGCATCCAGCCAGCTTAAGTTTGGCACACTCAGCCTATGTAGGAGGAAAGAGAAGTGCTAGGAAAGAGGGTTTAAAAAAAGAACCTATCACTGTAAAGTTTTAGATTATAGAGAACTGCTCAGTTCTGAAATGGCGTTTCCATTATTGACAAAGCCATGCTTTACTTGTGGGCATGCTGCAAGAGAGATCAAAGGAACTGCAGGGGAAGGGAGGGGGCATGAAGTTCACCACAAGACTGCAGAACTTCTCAGAAGAACATTAAACAAGTCTTTGATGCATTCTGCACCTTTCTTCTAACTGGCAGGAGCCAGTTGTGTGCTATTGACAGAGGGAGTCTTTGCAAAGGACAGACAAGGAACGGGCTGAAAGGGAGAACTTATTAACTGGTCTTTTCCCCTACAATCTTTACAGGCACATTCTCATTTTCCATTTTCTCAGTTTGAGGTCTCTCAAACCCAGAGCAGCAGGGAAGAGCCATTCAAGCTCTGTGATTAAACTTCTGCTGTGTCCTCCCTGTCTCCTGGCCACTACTGCTGATAGCATCCTGCCCTGTTTCATATGCTGCTTGAAAAAGGAAGAGCTGAGCAGAAACAATGGTGCCTGGTGGGAAAAGACTCAATCAGAACACAGATCGCTCACAGTAAGAGATCATTTCCTTATCTAAAGAGCCCAGCTTGCCTCAAGCCACAAATTCCAACGTGTTTCGTTTCTATGTGTGTATTAGCAAGGAGATCTGTGCACGATAAAGCAGAGGGACAGGGGAGTGTGTCAGGCTGGGGCTCATAGTACAAAGGGAATTCAGCCAAAACTGCTTCTCTTCTTAAACAAACCTGCTCTATTTGATGTTTTTGCAACATTCCACTTCTCATCATTAAGCTGATTGTAATGCCAAATAAATATTCATTTATGCCATCAGCAGACTTACGCAGCATCAGAAATAAATTGATTACAAAGATACAGTTATTTGCAAACACCTTTTAATCACTGAAAGAGCACACTCAGCATTTGCCTAACACCCTTCTAAGCACCTCAGAGCACTACGGAAGTGCAATTAATCACTTTTTTTAAGCTCCTGGCAAAGCAGATTTCAGTATGTCAGTATCAGTCAGAAAGACTCTGATCCAGGACTCTGCCTCCAGCAGCTAAGGGCTGGCAAGGGCACTGGAACAGGCTGCCCAGAGAAGCTGTGGATGCCCCTGGAAGTGTTCAAGGCCAGGTTGGACACAGCTCTGAACAACTTGGACTAGTGGAAGGTGTCCCTGCCCAGATGGAAATAGATTATTTTAAATTCCCTTTTAACCCAAAACATTCTATCCATTTAAGTGTCTTTAGTACATAACTGAGAAGCTCTAACCAGCCACCTCTAGTTAACAGAGGGACAACAATCACCTCTGATTCAAAATGGAAAAAGGCTCTTCAGCACATATTTTGTACTGAAATCATACCTTTGTCATGGTGATGCCAGCCTCCTGCATAGTAATCCTGGAGCACTTGGGGAGGATTCCAGGTGTCCAGAATATAATCCACCTGGTGCTGCTTACGCCAGGTCAGGGACTGGCACAGGATCTCTCTGGCTTTGTCAATGTTAAAGTCCCGGGCACGCAGGAATCTTAAAATGTGCTCATCCTTTGGGATCTGTTAACAAAACCAAACCCAATTTTGTATTCAAGGTTTGAAACAAGAACAGAAACCTAAACAATAGAAGCTGGAAAATGTGCAGCCCTGCACCAATGCAAGAGGATGGTGTGTAACACTGGGAGTTACTTATTCAGCCTTTGTTTGAAATAAAACCATGAGCCCTGTCAGGCACTGCAGCTAGCTTCATATGGGATATAAAAATTTCATGAACTCTAATGTAATCATTTCCACCTGTATGACCATATCAAGCCATTCCAATTTAAATAAATCAGGACAGAACACAGACTGTGTTTTATTGTTAGGTTAGAGGAAGCTGAGACACACATGCAAATCACAAGGCACTGGGAAAAACCCAGCCTTGCTATCAGTGCTCCACTGCTACCAGTGTTTCAGTACTTCAGACTATGATGTTTGGCCAAAACAAACAAATGTAAAAATAAGGCCACTGTAGAAACCAGGAAGACTTATAGAACTGATGCTATTCCCCTGTGGCAGTTTAACTGACAGTCTGAGAGGCTTTCATGCTAATTATTGAAGCATCTCAGCTGCAAAGCGAGCTGGACAGTCACAATGAACTCCTCCTATTGCCACTGCTTAAATGTAGGTTTTGATCATGGAAGGCCACTTAGCAGAAAGAGTCAGCCCCAGGGGGTGTGGCAGGACATTTCCTCAGGCCCCCCTTGTGTGTCACGCTGAGCCAGGGGACAGCCCCAGGAACTCACTTTGCCTTTGTGCGTCTCCTGGAGCCACTGCCGCAGGCGGATGAGGCAGCTCTCCTGCATCGGGGTCAGGTCCCCCAGGTACCTCTTGATGTAGTCTGCATCCAGCTTATCTAAAAAAGACATTACAGGTGATCAGAGGGGTCCTGACCTGACCTAGGCCAGCACCAAGTGATCTGATTTGCTGCTGTCTAAAGTGGCTGCTGTGTTCGGCGCAGTCAGAACTGAATAAAGTTCCTTTGAATCCCTGAAAACATGAGCAAGGTGACAAACACAGTCATCTTCATGAAGAAGATAAAATTCTCCTCCTGCAGCTGAGGAAGGAGCAAAAGCAGATGCTTGTAAAAGCATTTTGCCAGTATGCTCAGATTCATCAATCCACAGCAATACTGGGCTTGCTGCTTCTATAAATACTTAGAGAAGCTTTGATCCCCAGTGCAAGAATTTTTCCTAATTCCCAGCAAACTGTGTCTAGAGAAGTTTCTCCCCATCATTCCTATAGTTATACCCATCCCTGTATTTCAAGGTAAGAGCAGACTGTTCATTTGCAACCCAATGAACATCAAACAGTTTTTCTGCTCATACCTGAGCTGTGCCATGTGTCACTGCTTGGTGAGCCCACACTTTTAACACTCCACGTCCCCAACTCAGGAGCCAGCGGGGAGCTCCTCAGCTGCCCAGGAGAAGATGCCCAGTGCTGAGAGCCTCTCCAGTACAAAGTTTCCCATTAAGACACACCAGATCCCCCCCTCATACCATCAGGTGTTCCTGCAGTGGGCTCCGAGGGGCTGCTGGAGGTGTTGAGGATCTCCTTGTTGCTCAAGCCCTCCTTTGTGGCAGACTCTGGGATATTAATGGCAGGTGACACTGGTCTCCTCGGGTGGGATGTGCTGCTCTCTGATTTACATGCAACAGGAGGAGTCCAGCGAGGGACAAAAGTTATCCCTTCTTCCTCCAGCTGCTTCAGGTAGTACTCTATTATTTCTTTTCCCTTCAAAAAAAGAAAATTTACTTCAGCTACTGAAAAACCCACACATTTAGACACAGAAAGGATTGGGCTGGAAATTAAGTAATCAGGTCTCAAAAGGTTTCACTTGAAACAGCCCTACACAGACACACTGCCCCAGGCCTTCAGCAAGGCAGCCCAGCTTTCTGAGCACAGCAGCCTGTTACTCAGCAGCAGCCTCATTGTCTTTTGGTAACCTGGAGCCAGGCACATCCTTCCCAACTGCAGGCTCACCTTTTTAATATTGCTGGTGTATTGCTTCATGGCAATCTTTTCCACTGTGCTTTCAAAACCAAAAAAAGATTTGATATCCAGACTTGCTGACTGCTCAAAACAGGTCCAATCTTCATTGTCAGGATGAACCTGCAAGTCAAAAGTTCATACAGTTCAGTTATCCATTCAGGTTTTTCTCCCTCACAATATCTGAAATGTTTCTTGTTTTACAGGTTCACACAGCCAAAAACATTCAAGTGGAATTTGCACTGTCTTGCTTCACAGCTGGGAAGAGACAACACCAAAGGACAAAAAGCTGAGAAGCCTTTCCATGGTCCCACAGTCCCCTTTTTTTTTTGTCTTAACAAAAAAGAGGAGGGTGGAGAAACACAAATGCATCAGCCAGGAGCCAGAGGACTGCACATTTCTGCAGTGTCTCAGTCCAGATAAGAGCTGGGGCTGCAGGGAGTGTGTGGAACAGGGTAAGAGCCTCCACAGGGAACTCTGCTGTGGCTGACAGCCCAGGGCAGGCTGAGCCTGGCAGCAAAGGCAGGGGCAGCATTCCCAGCACACTTCCAAAAGAGCCAAACCACTGTTCCCTCACTGACCTAGGAGGTGTTTTAGCATTCTGTAGAATGAAAACCTTAGTTTGTTCTCCCATGATGATGGGAGACAGAAGTGCACACTCCTCACTCAGCTGACACCTCTTAGCTTATCTCCTGCTCAAACAGATCTTTAGTTGGACTCCATCTTAAAGGGCTTTTCCAACTTAAACAATTCCAGGATTGATGCTGATACCGTTACAAAAAGCTGGTTTTTAAACTCTCTTCAGCTGAAATTGATTTGTTCAAGCAAATTCTAGGCCAGGCTCTGGATTTGTCATTATCAAAACATCAGGAAAGGCTGAATTTCTGAGCATGCAATTGGCCTGATGCCTTAGGGTTCCCCTCCCCCTCAAAACATGCTAAATTTGGCTAGGAACAGGATCAACACTTTATAAGGAGATAACTACAGAATAAAAAAACCTTTTCCCTTCATTTTCTGTTTCTGCATTAGGGAATAGGAGGTACAAGAAAAGCTTGTAGAGCCTCAGTAAGTATAGCTCATAATAATATAATTTAAGAATCTTCCTGTATTTTCATAAATTCAATTATAATTTACCTTTAATAAAAATGAACTTTTAGAAACAAATTATTCTTCCATTAAAAATTTGGTTTTGTATTTACCTAATTTCTTGATTGAGTAGAGCAAATTGGCATAGAGAGGTGCTGTGTTTTGTACATATTTACCACATGCACTTTTCTGTACAGCATTCCTCTGTTTAAACAGAGCTTTCACATAAAAACTGCAGGTAAGTGGAAGAGGATTCTTAAATTTACCCTGGAAGTTACAGCAGAAATAATTACAAAAATATTAGATAATAGTGTCAAGTGGGTTTGGCATCCAGTGCTCTTTTAACCACAAGTTAAACACAACAGAAAATGTTCTGACCTAAAATGAGTGCTACAATACAGATAAACCAGTCACATTTGTTAGCTCTGATCTGACCTTTAACATCAATTTGAAGTTCTACTGCTACAGTACGTGTGGTAAGAGCCCATGAGGATGGACTGAGCCATCCAGAAACAAACCATGACCAGAGCAGAGCAACAGGCCTGCCACCAGACTCCTCTGCAACACCACTTGCACTGAAGACCAAGAATAACAAGAAAAGATAGGTTAAAACATGGCTGACTCAGTGAACTTCTGTGTGAGCTGAGCAGAAGGCAAATCAGCTGAACTTTCCTCTGGCAGTTCTGTCAGGGTGTCATCAGCCTCACCAAGTCCCACTCTGCTGCTACAAAGCACAGATTTGCCTAAACAGAACTGTCAAACACAGCAAATTATGTTGTGCTCTTCTCTCTGAGAAGATGCACAAGCAAGAGGCTGCCAAACGTGTCTCAGTTCTCAAGGCAAGTGTGCTACATTTAACACTAACAATCACCACTCAGGGTGGTGTGTTGGTTATTTTTTCTTGCAAGGCAAAAGGCAGGTACAGCCCAAGGTCTGTTTGAGTCCTGAGATGTGAACAGTGCCTGCCTCCACCTGCAGCCCCACCAAGGGCCTGCTGTTACTCACAGTGTAGGAGCAGTGCTCATTAATGATGACTCTGTTAGAGAAGGTTTCATTGTAGGCTTCTATATGCAGAGTCCTTTCTCTCCTGTTCAGGGAGTTCTTCTGGACAAAGTACACGTAGTCCACTCCTGCAATCTGGGGAAGAGGCACAGGTTCTGTTAAGGCACAGTGTGGAGGTGAAGGGATAGCCAGAAGCACAAAGCAGGCCCTTCAAAGCTCATCACCTTTTTCAGCAGCCGTGGGGCATCGATGTCCAGCTTGCAGCGCCGCTCGATGACGTGGATGGCCCCATCCTCACTCCTGTACTCGCTCACAGTGTCACTGGCCACAAACATGGGGATCAGAGGGCACGTGGGAAACCTCCTCTCGTACGCCTGTCGCCGTGGGAAGAGAGCAAACAAGCACCAGCATTAATTCCAGAGGGTGTGCACAGCTCCTTCATTGCCATCAGCAGCATCTGAAGGCTCAGTGCCCTTCAGAGCTTCCGTGGAAGGGGCTGAGCCTTCCTGAGCCCACAGCAAGGCTGAAAGAGTCACACTGCTTTCCAAACAATCCATCTATTAATATGTTCCTTGCCATTTGTTATGGTGTGTCCCAGATACGCCAGACCCCTCTCAGATGATTCCCTGCCAGGTTTGTCAATCATTCCTCCTTTCCACATCCTGAGCCCTGATGAGTGCTGCCTGTCAGCCCTGCCATTCCAGAAGGGCACAGAGTGGTTGGCAGAATTCAAAAGATGCTTCCCACCCTTGGAAAGACATTGGGCCATCCAAGTGTCCTCTGTCCCTTAGGACTTCCCCCATACCTGGTTGGTGTCACCTGTGTTTCTTCCCTCCCCCTGTCCCTGGTTAAAAGAGCCAGCAGCCATGTGCTCAAGGATTCTGTTGGAGCAGTTACTGGACTCAGAGGCCCTTGGGCCAGGAATAAAACTCTGAGTCCAAACCCTCCATCAGGATCGGCTCCTTTCCTTCACCCTCGCTTTGAAGCCTCTCAGTGGAAGGCAAACCTGAGCCTTTGCATGCCTGGCTTGTCTCCAAAGCTGTAACATCCTGCTAGCCCGGGGTACCAGTGGGGTGAAAATACCAGTGCTACCACACAGGCAAACAGCAAGGGCCAGCCATCACAGGCACAACCTCCTGGGAATATGGGACTGAACTCCAATTTTGCGTTATTTTTAAACCATGCAAAATAACCCATTCCTCCCCTCCCTCTGAAAAGGAACTTATTCATTCTGTACCATAACAACCCCCTTGATAACAGGAAAATCAGACCCTCCAGTTTTAAAATACCACAAGACAAAACAATTATGTCTTGGATTAAAAAAACCCACTCACTAATTACCGGTGTTTCACCAAGCTGTCTAGAGGGATTTCATACAGCTCCCCAAGGCCTAATAAAAACATTTCAAAAGCTATTTCTTAAGCTAATACAGCTCTCAAGCTCCCTGGGCACAGAGTGTTCCTAATGATTTTACTGCAGTTTATCAGTTCACAGTTTTGTCCAACAACAGTCAGACTAATACAATGAGCTCATTTCACACTTCTGAAAATGTAAAACTTCTTGCAATAATGCAGAGCCAGCAACAGCTTTGATTTTGGTTAAAGAACACAGTCATGTAAATAACTTCATCTCTTAAACACTAACACACAGAGAAGATGGTATTAAATCAGACATAGGATAGTTAAGGATTTGGAATCAGTAAAACAAGTAAGAGGGTGTTATCCCCACTAGTAAATTTGTTGGATTTTGATTTTAAAACCACTGTGGCTGGCGAATACAAGACAGCTTTTTTTTTTTCCATAGTCTCCAATGTAGCTCTGGTTCTCTATGGCTTTTTTTTTTCTCATGGGGTAGCAGTGAAGCAAGTAATTCTTTAGCCTGCTTTCCATATTGTGAATTCCTCCATTTTTGCCTCATTGGTTTTGGTGAAGAGGTCGGATTTTGCAAGATGTCCCAATGCAGAAGAAAGCTTAGATAAAATAAATCTGAGAGAATATCATGAAACAACTCTTTAAAAGAAGTAAAATATGCACTCTGTCCTTTTAGATGAATTTCAACTGCTCTGAAAACAGCTGGNTGAAGCAAGTAATTCTTTAGCCTGCTTTCCATATTGTGAATTCCTCCATTTTTGCTACTATCAGAACCTCACTGGCTTTGGTGAAGAGGTCGGATTTTGCAAGATGTCCCAATGCAGAAGTAAGCTTAGATAAAGTAAATCTGAGAGAAACAACTCTTTAAAAGAAGTAAAATATCCACTCTGTCCTTTTAGATGAATTTCAACTGCTCTGAAAACAGCTGGGCTGCAGCACCAAGAGGGAGAGGGTGGGGAACAAAACAAGCAGCAGCTGCACGAAGTATGCAATGGTGGGGCTGGAACAGAAAAGGTCTCTTAATTCTCCCCTTAGAACAATTAAAATACTTCAGTTTATTACCAGTGTTCAAAGCTAGTTTGAAGGCAGTGTTGCTATGGAGACAGTGGTGTAAGGCACTAAAACAGTGTCAGCTTTTTTCCCCCTTGTGCGTATTTTTAAACCCATTTTTGCAGCGTGACTGTCCCGAGTTGATAAAGCTCCCCTGTAAGAGAGAAGTGCAGCCAGGGAAGGGGTCACACACCCTGCCTGTGCACAGCTGGCTGGGTTTGACTGAGCAACAGCAATAATTCCTGGGCTCAGAGATGTGTGCACAATGGCAGGGACACAGCATTAGTGCTGTAACACAACAGTGAGTGCAGGGGGGGAAATCTTTCAGAGCTCCCAGACAAAGGGAGGATGGGTCCTCCCTTTAACGTGGAATAAGAAGTTTCTTTTGCCCCATTGGTGTGGCAAAGAAATTCTGTTTCTTTCCCAAGGCTGTATTTCACTTGCTCACGAGTATCTTGGCTCTCTCCTTGAAAAAGGCTCAGCATTCTTTCTAAATTAATCTCTGTGTCAACTGCAATGACTGTAGTTAAACATTGTTAAAGTCAGAAAAACATTTCTAGAAGAAGCAGAATTTAGAAGTATTTCTTATTTTTTCAGATTGCTTCATTTGATACTTTTATTTTGAGGACCTTATGTTTTGAGAGCAGGGGCAGTAGGAATCTAACATTTTTCTCACTTTTTTCAAAGTCTTTTTTTTACGTTTGGATGACAAATTTTCCCCGTCTGAACAGCCCCCTTTACGCCAAAGCCTTTGCAAGTCTCCTTCATTGCACATATTGATGCTTTTCTCATCTCAGTCCTCCAAACACTTCATGTTTGCCCTGTGAACATTTGCAATTCAGAGCATTACCTGCTCCTGAGTGCTTGCTGAACTGTGAACAAAAAAACGCCCAAGAAGAATGTGTTGTTTTAAATGGCAAAACTGAACTGAATGTGTTCAATTTGGACGAGAATGAAATAATTATCTGCCAAAAAACTGGCAAGCTGAATGCTCACAGCAAAGTACTTGAGGGTTTCCAAGAGATGAACAGCAACTCAGGATTCTTTCTTCCTAAAGAACATACACACAGAAAACTGTTCACAGTCAATTTTACTGGGCTCTTAAATTGGGC
The DNA here is from genome assembly GCA_013397245.1 of Thryothorus ludovicianus. Classification (NCBI taxonomy): domain Eukaryota; kingdom Metazoa; phylum Chordata; class Aves; order Passeriformes; family Certhiidae; genus Thryothorus; species Thryothorus ludovicianus. The sequence goes on from VZTB01003734.1 coordinate 22,058, forward strand.
TGCTTTTATTTCTTTATATCCTTGCAGTGCACCATTTCTCAGCACAGCCCAGTTTGAATAAAAGGTGATTAGAGCATGTCCACATCAAAATATTCCATCTGATTTGGCTGTGTCTCCCACAAGGGACAAGCTGCTCCTTTTCACAGTGCGGGCAGGAAAAAGTTGCTAAAGGCTACAGGACACTGACAGATCTTTCACCAGGAACCAAGAGAGCACAGGAACAAACCCTGTAATTTGTGGTACAACACAGCAAGAGCCACGTGAGTCAGAGCAGCACATGCATGGCCAAGGCTGGAGCTATTCAAGGAGCACGAGAAGATTAAAGAAAGATCAAACGCTGCTTTTATTTTTCAAGAGAACTGAAGGGACTTGGCTTTTTTGAAGTGTTTTGAACCAGAAATTTTGTTTCAAATTCAGCTTTGCAGACGGGAAATAACCAAACAGCATTATGCAGTATTCCTCCAGCACGCTGATGAAGCAGAGTTTATTATAAAATGTTGTCCCTTCCTTGTATGACAGCGTTGTGGTGAAACCTGGACAAACAGGTCTCTCTTCACAAATAAAATCAGATATTCCACACTTTTGTCTCAATGTTCCAATTTCACTGTACAGGTACAATCAAAGACAATTAGATCCTCCAAAGAGAAGCAGCAGCAGGAAGTCCTGAAGGGATTTTACTCCGTGCAGGAGTGAAATGCTGCTGCTGTGGCACTAAATGCACCCAAGAATGATGTTTCAAGGACGTGCCACTGTCAGTTTTCCCCTTCCCATTTAACACACAGGGTGTGTGGAGACTGACACCCAGCACAAGTCAGGAGCACAGATGTGCTCATCCTCCAAACTCTGCAGCTGCTGCTGGGCTTGACGTGAAGTCACAACACCTCCGTGGCTGAGACACCTGTGCACAGATCTTTCAAAAAGTGATTTTGGAGCCTGCAATTCTGCAGTTCCTCAATAATGTACCTCCACATTTCCCACCAGCTTCTGGAACATTTGTGTACTCTGATCCATTAGAAGCTGCATTGTGCATCAAGAAAAACAGAGTCTGGGGAAGCAGCTTGAACTGCAAATTTAGGTTTCTTAATGCATGTTAACAGCAAGAGCACTGACAAGCATAATTTCAACCAAAATAGCACTGTAATAAAGCTTCTTTTCCAACTGCTTCCCTTAGCAACTCATGCTCAGAGTAGAGTCAAAATAACAGGATTTATTCCACTTTTATCCTTGCTAGTATTTCAGCTGAGTATGAAGACATGAAAGCAATTCAGAAGTCAGACTATTTTAAACCCATTGCAGTCGGTTTTCATAGCCAAGGGAATTGTACTTGCTGCCACAGCCCTTAGATTTTGGAATTCTAATATCAGGAATAATAAGTTCCTTTCAAAATGCCACCTTTAAAACAGCATTTAGGTATGACCCCCAACCCTGTTTTCAAAGATTTCTGGCTTTTTGCTTCTCAAACCCTGCCTAGGGCTAATAAAATACCTTGATAATAAGCATGTGCTCAGTCCTCAGTAGGGAGTCAGTCATTCATGCAAATAAATTACTCAGCTACTCTGGCCAGATTAATATGTTCCCAGTCTCCTGCCTTCAAGGACAGGGATTATTTAGTATTTCCATTAAATGATTCACAACTAACGTCTACAGTTGAAAGAAGGGAAAAAAAAAAAATTCTAGCCTTATGCTGTGCTGTTCTAGCAGGTGAATCCTCCAAACAGAAATTCTAACTGGTGAAATATGGAAGAATTTCAATTACCATTCATAAAATTAAGTATATTGAGTGCTTTAACAGCTTAATGGCATGAACCAAGCTGTTAAGATGTTTTATTTCTTTTTGATGCTTTCTATCTGAAATTGCTGGCAGAGCAGCATTCCAAGAGCAGCACCACATTCTCCAAGGGCACCTCAAGGGAGCCCATGAGCAGATTCATCCTGGCAGTCCAATCTCGTTGGCAGCACTCAGTGCTAACTTTAATTTCTGCCTGCAGTGCCTGACCGTGCGTGGGTACCAACGTGCAAGTGCCTACCAAAGTTCACTGTGCTCCCTTAGCCACTTCCAGTGGGTGGGATTTCTGAATTATTCATAAACACAAGAAACAAGAAGGGTCACTCAAGCAGGATGCTGCCCTGGCTCCACAGGCTGCATTCCAGCAGCCTGATCATTCCTGCAGAGCCCTGGATCCCTTCCTCCCCTTGCATTAGAGCACTGCAGATCAATAGGAAAAGCAGTGACTCACGGCAGGGCAACCAAGGGGTTTCAAATTCTTGGCAGCTGAACTTGGAAAGAAACAATTCTGGATGAACCCTCCCAGATCAGCAAATAACTTGTCATGCCCTGCATTCTGCTGTTCAGAGCTCTTTATCACTCCCTCTGTAACCCATACATATGTATAAAAATCATGACACTTGTTCAGAGCAGTATAAAAATCGTGAGACTTGAACAAAGCAGTGTGAACTCGGTGTGAACAGCGTCTCTGAGGGATGTCAGCTCACATGGGAGCGAGCAGCTCGGGGGCGTGCATGCCACAGAGCAGATGGTTACAGTGGATACACCTCAGAAAGCTCCAGAAATAGGTTTTGTGGTAAGGTAACACTCCCAGGCACTGGGAAGAGGGAACGTGAAGCAACTGCACGTTGGGGAAGCACAAACATCTCTAACACACAGGCAGCCATGTCTCTGGGAAGAGCCAGCTCTGGGAGGACAAGAACACGGGCAGGGTCCCAGGCAGGCCCTGCTCCAGCTCCCCTTGGCTCTGGGCAGTGACCTTCCCCTCAGAGCAGCTCTTGCTCACCAGGATTAAGTGGTTTTTCTCTCTGCTGTGTTTTCACTTCATTAAATGTTCTCATTTACAAAGAGAGGAGTTATTCTCTTATTGCTGGGAGACAAAGGCTGCTTGGCAGGCATTCAGTTCTAGAACTCTCTCTGGAAAAGATGGAGGAGGCCTCAGTTACACAGACTACAGCTGAGGCTTGTGGGGACTACAGAGAGCCCAGCAGGAGAGGCAGGGTCAGGCCTGTCAGGGAATGGCTGTCTATCATCTAAACAAAAATTTTCTTTATTTTCACTTCTGGTCCTTGACAAATATGAGGTTGTTTAACAGTCCTCTGCCTTCTCTGTAAATCTGAGCACAGTCTATGCCACCAAGGTATCACCAGTCAGAGTGTAGACAACATTATGACTTACTTTTAAAGGGAAAAAAAAAAAAAGGGTTCAAGCCTTCTGTTGCAATTTCTGCTTTAATGAAGTGTTTAAAAGTGTTCAAACAGAACCAGAATAAATACACTACTCTATAGCTTTTCCAGCAAGATTCACCAATCGTGAACCTGCTGTTATCAGAGCAGGATCAACAAACAAAATGTTTGCTTAACAATTTATCACTGACCTGGATTAAGCAATTAGAAAGTACATCAGGAAATACCTTATGTGGAAGCAATTTGAATTAAAAATTATAACTCTTCACCTGAAAGAGAGCTACTGCAGAGATTTTAAGAATTAAGACAAATGAAGTAGGCAGCAAGCATTCATTAAAAAGGAAGGCTCTGTTCCATCTTGGTTTGTTAAAAAAGAAACTAAATCACAGTGTCCCACGTTCAAGTATACCTTTGTTCAAATACACTCATTTTGCAACAGGAAAAAGCTCTTCCACTCCATGCAGAGCAGAATTCCACAGAAGAGAGGGAAATCCTGCCTGTCCAAGCAGAGCTGTGCTTGGGCAGAGTGTGAGGAGCTGGCTGCAGCTGAGAGCCATGCAGGCAGCTCTGAGGGCAGGCTGTGCTGGGATGTGTTCTGCAGGATTCCCAAAATAAGAGCTGACACTCACCTGGCAAATCCCAGTGGGCCCTTAGTCTAAGCTACGGGGGAAAAAAAAATTAAAATAAAAAAAAATTGCACAATTCTCCTTTCTCCCCATCACATACAACTGCATCCTGACCTCCTTCTACTTCATCCCTTTTGTATCCTCCCTCCATTACTGTCCAAAAAATCATTTCACCCTGTGTGGAGTGGCACGAGTCTTTGAAAACACAATAGATTGTCTTCACCCTCTGTTCCCTGGTACAATGAAATTCGGCCATCTAAGTATTAATGATGGCTATTAAGAGTATCCAAGATAAATAACCCTTCTGTAAGTTACATCTAAAAATCAATAGGACAAGTCAATATCGGTAAGACAAACATTCTGTTCCACTTTAGAGGCTGAAGAGCTCCTATTTACTGCACGAGTGTAAGAAGTGACCTGGAACTTTCTAATTAAATGATCTTTAGTACATTAAAAGTGTAAGTTTACAGCACTGTTCATATCCAGTCTTCCAAAGCAAAGCATTCCCAGATAATTGCCCAAAATGGCCCAATTCCTCCTACTTCACAGAAGTACATTCCTGCCTTAAAGTTCACAAACAATGGAGTTAGTCTAAAATTTTCATCAAGGAGGCTGTGAAAGTTTTATATCATGCATCAAAATCATTGAACTACAATTACAATGGCTTTTTTGTTTTTGAAGTTCTGAGGTTTGTCTTTTTTTTTTAATAGATCACACAAACACATTATTATACGAATCAGACAAGTACTAACAAGAATCTACTTTGCACAGATGCTGTTCATGAGTTGTAATTGAAGGTTAATTGTTTCTCAAACAGCAAGAGAAGCAATCTTGAAAAACAGCCCTGGATGTTCTCCAAGACAGAGATCAGAGCTTTCAGGGAGAGTATCTGGGAAGAGAAATTGTCAGTGGTTCAAAAACTTACTGCAGCATGATATTCAGATTCCTCAAATGCTGTATTTATGATACTGCACTGAAGTGGTGCTCAAATTTACAGCCCAGATCTCTATCTCTTCTTCTCAGAAAATCCAGGAGAGACTTCCCACACTGGATGAGTCCTGACCTGGCAGACATGACAGGATCCTGCAGAGTCTCCAGGCACTCCCTGGGCTTCCAACACCCACAGCTGTTAAATAACCCCTGCTCTAAGCTGCCCTTACACGCTACCAACACTGAAGGTCACTGCAGAAACCTTTTCATTAACACCACCACAGCTTCCCCGGGCCTTGCTCAATCATTAAGTGCTACAAGGACTGGTTCCTTTCAGCATCCTTGTCTCAAGAAAGTGTCTGAAAGCATAACTGGCTTAGCAGCCAGCAAATTGAGCTTCCTCAGTTCACCTCTCCTCCTGTGGAATGGAAATGAAGCCCCTGAGAAATTCTCCACGATAGCAGGAGTTGAGGAAAATGAAGCCATCTGTAAGCAGAGGTGAATGGGAAAACATTTCCTGGCATTTACCAAAGCCATTAATCCTCACCCTCAACAGCTCCTCTGTCACCCAAGAGTCCTGCATGGAAGAAAAGGTTTTATTAAGTGTACAGAAGAGCATAATCTCTACTCGTCCTTGTCTTCACTTGGTGCCTATCCTTGTTTAAGGGGTTCTCTTGATTTAATCAGGTTTCACTGGAAAGGATTTCAGGCTCTACACTGCTATGAACAACCCACTTGTGCCTTACAAATGTCCATAAGGAGGAAGAAAGGATGAGCAGATTTATTCCAATACATTTAAATTCACTCCTATCTTAACTATATAAAGCCTCAGATTTTATTACTTCCTATAAAAAGAAGAGGGCAAGACTGCTGTGTCCATTTTTAGCTGTATTAGAAGCCCACAGTACTTCTGAGTTATGTAAATATCCAGTTAAGTTTCTTGCACATTTCAAATAGACTCTACCTGTTAAAGTGATCTTGTTTTCAGTGGATGTCACCACTGAGCAAACAATACCTCTTTGTTCTACCAAATAGGTTAACAGCCCTGCCACATCCCAAGCAGGCAATTTGCTGCTCAAATCCTAGAAACAGAGCAAGAAACCTCTCAGCTTCACATCCATTCTGCAAATTCCTGAAAACAATGAGGACATTGCCCATAACCACTACAAAACAATCCAGCATACAGACTAAACTCAAATTCAATAACTGCTTTGTGATCTTGTATGAAGGGCTTTGATTCAGTCAATTAAAAATCCCTATGGAGACAGGAAACAGCAGAGAAGTTATTCTTGTGCTTTGGCTCCACTAAGCTACTCTGAGACCATAAAAATTTAGAGACAATTTTTTCTTGGTTCCTGGCTTCAAACAGCACTTACCACCACTCACCCAAAACAGGAGGGATGTGCATGGGGAAGCAAAACAACCTTTCAGAGCAGAGACAGAACAGAGCTTTATCTCCACCCAGCTCTGCAGACACAATCCAGGCTACTCACACCTATTTCATCTCTTCCAAGTCTTCTGCAGTGCAAAAGGAACAGCTTCATGTTAAATTCCAAGCTTAACCAATCACAAAAATCATGAAATACCACTGAAATGGTGTTCTAAAGGAAACTGCAGCTCCACAGCTCAGAGGGTGCTGCTTACACAGCACATCACACACCAGCTTGGATTTCTGACAGCAGGACCTTTCATCTGTTAAACTGCTGCAAAGCACTTCCAAGTGAAAGCAACTGCATCAACACACAAATACTGGCATTTCTGTTCCTCTCCGTGGTTCAGGCAGCATTTCTATGGTTACACTGTTGATTACTTATTGCCTTTAATTGCATTCCAAATCCAGACCAAATGCATAGTTTGGCATTTTAAACGGCCCCAAAGGCAACCCTGCAGGCCAGTTCTTGTAACCTGGCTTTGAGTCCCATGAGGTGGAAAGCACCTGGAATCATAAATTCATTCTGCTTGGAAAAGGCTGCTCAGACCATTGAGTGCAACCATTAACCCAGCACTGCCTGAAAACACCACACTGCTCATTGCATCCTCTGCAAAATGTCACTGAAACTGGACAGGTCTCCAAGGAAACCCAGCACAGCATCCACACCACCTTCCCAAACTTTGGTACCCATTTCAGTTTGCCTTGCTTGTGTTGTAACTTGAGGTCATCACACAGAGAAAGCACCAGGAGTCCTACTGAAACCAAAACATTTTTACTGTACAAAACATGACCTCAAACGATGTGGATTTTGGGACATTATCTCAGTTGTCAATCACAGGACACTGCAACAAATTCACCTCTGGTAGCTGTTGCACAAAACGTTTTGGAGAAACTCAGGCTAAGAATCAACTAGATAGGATTATGCATATTAGTATGACTTTCATGAACAGTATTTAGAATTAATTTTCTACTGCTGTAAAGTTACAGCAGACATCAATCCCTGCCTACCATCAAAAAGATAGTAACAATTTCAGGGAAAAAAAAAAGCACATTTCCTTGTAGTGATTTAAAAACTTAACCCACATTTCAGAGTTTTAGATTACATTCCCTGCAAAGTAAACACGAAGCAAAGGAATGCTTGGTTTTCTACCAGCACACAAACCAGAAATCAAAAGGATTTCAGAGGCAGCTTATTGAAAGAATGCTCCATTTAGACAGCACCTGCAACTAAATCTCAGTAAAACTCTCAGCTTATCCAAGGAAATACTTGACAATATATGTTCATTAAGCACTCTTGACAAATCTGAGTAATATTAAAAAAAACATAGATTCTTAAGACTCGCCAAAACCAAAAGCAATAGAAGAAAAAGCAAAAAGCAGGAGCAAAAATAAAGGAGTTTCTGGGGGACAGGAAGGTCTGCAGCAAACTCCCTCGGTATGGCAGCATAAATGTGTTGGCTACAGAGCTAAGGAATCTCAGCCTCGGAGTTCAGGGCTTTCAGGCATGCATAAAGTTACTTCAATACTTTAATATTTCATTAAAATTATTTAGGCCTTATAAATAAAGCAGGAGATTCAGAACAGGTTATGAAGCAATCTTCTAGGTAAGTGGAATTTTACTGGGAGTTCATTGTTGAGTTATTCAGCTGTGGTCACCAACTTAGCAAAGCAAGCAAAGAAGTCTCTTTCTGCCCCAGAAAGAAACAGCCAGACACAGAAACCTCAATCCTCATCAGGGCTGTGACCAGCCAAGCCACCCAAGCAGGCTCTTTCTACACAGATCACTACTCTATCCCCTCCTCAGTGCACCCTTCCCGTGCAACACCTGGGATTTTCATTTCAGAAAAGTGCTCAGAGAGGAGTTTCACCAGCAAAATCACAGTGGCCTGATGCTGCATGGAATGACACTGGAAGGGAATTGGCTCATAACCACTTGGGAACCACTCTGCCACACACAGAGATTCCATCTTCTTCCAGATAAAACTTAAATCTTCAATGATTTAAAGCCATTTTATTCAAAGATTTGATGGTAAAAGGTACACCAATTTAGAAGGTAGAACAAATTGGGGACAAAGGAGGCAACCTGAAGACAAAGGCTAACATTCCATCTTCTATCTGTAAAAGATGATCTTCAATAACCACAGGCATGCCTCAACATGAGTTTAATTTGAAGAGTGGCTACTTTAAAACAGATCTGAGTCATCTGTGGTTTGCTTAAGTAAATTTGCACAGGTGGAATTAGGTAATAACTGATTCTGGTATTATCTTCAGAGGACACCTTAATATGAGGGCAGGACAGAGGAGAAAGTGGACAGCCTGTGTAGGAGTTACACCTGCTTTGCCCTCCAGGCTCACACAAGAGAATCATTAATTCTCTTCCTCCCTTTGGGAAGTCCAGAGAGCCCAAAGTGTTCAAGTGCCAATCCACCAGAGAGTGAGCAAGACAAACTTCAACTGCAGCCTCTGCACAAGTTTGAGACATGAATCTCTAAAATGAGAAACTGGAACAGAGAAGTTGGGCGAGTACCACTCCTTCCTCAAGAAAAACAAAAGGTTAAGGACAGAAAACCCAACAACCACGCTGAATGCAAATAAAATAATTTTAATCTTCCTTTCTTTTGGAGGAAGCTGGGAAAGCCTGATCATTCAGGTTAGGCTGGCTTATGACTGGTTAGAAAAGAACTGACATTGCTCTGGTCTAGACTGAAGGTGGAACACCGAGGACAGACTTCACAGCTGTGCTGCCCCAAATTGCTTTTCAACACCCACAGATCCTACCTGGCCCCACGGGGGGAGCAGCGACACCAGACAGCCTTGCAATGTCACTGTAACCTGCTTGTATCAAACGCATTTGCAACACGATTTTCCACTCAGAGAAAAATGCCCGCCCTGCCCGTGTTCCAAGCAAGACAGATGGAAATCAGTCTGGCCCAAAAGCCACTTAGCTCCGGGCACAACACTTTGTTTGACAGAATGTGCCCTGCAATTAAAGTCAACTTCAGTAGCTCCTGCGAGAGGAAACTTGGCTTCTGACCCCAATTGCACAGGACACGACTGTTTTGGCTCAAGGTTAAAGCACTCTGGAGAAGAGGCTGACCTCCAAAAGAGCATCACAGCAAAGGCTGGCGACAGGCCAGGGGAAGCTTAAACGCCTGGAGACCGACAAGCGATTACTGAGGAATGTGAGCTATTCCCAAGCACTTCCTATTTCTCTGCAATACCCAGCCCTTTACATAACGCAGGACCGTATCTTCCTGTGAATTTTTGAAGAGGCACACATAAAACCAACTGTAAATCATTAAGCTTGTCCTACCGTTTGTTCTAATTACCATTTCTTGTCTTACAGCAGCTGAACAATCACAAGCAAGCTCTGTGTTGCCAACAGGCATTTCACAGGCACTGGGTATTGTCACACTGAAAGCAGAATTCGGTGCTTGGCTTCCCCTTTCCTTTTCCAGTTAACAAAATTGCATGCCTGGTTTCTCCGCAGTCAGGTTTTTTTTTAAAATTCAGCTGCAATCCCTCTGTGTCCACTGAGGATCTATTTTTAGATCAGTCAAATATTCCTTGCTGCTCCATTGTACCACGCTTAAGTCTCACTTTTCTGAGTCCTATAATTAGTATTCGTCACTTGTTTGGTCTTAGAATCACAGACACTCTCAATAAGAAGGTCTGTTACAACATGTTTAACATCTGGAATATGTTAGGCTATTTTAAATAAAATTATTACTGCGCAGACAAAATCTAATTTATGAGTGGAGGAGGACAGGATGACTACAGCACTGCTACAGTGTGGGCTCAGAATTCCTCATTAAACCATTGCCAGAGAGGTTAAAGACTTGTGCTACCACAAGGAAAAAAAGTCTCCAAATCTTTCCCTCCACCTCCATGAAGGTTCAGTGGAACAGGTTTGACTTCATTACCTCAGACTTCACCCACCAGGTTTTCATTTAGCCCAGAGGCAATTGGCCTCTAAGCACTGCACCAGTGATTTCAGTCTTCCAAGACTTTCATTAGTACAGCGAGCTTCACCAGCAGAACACAAAATTCCAGACAAATAGCAAGGCCTTGGTTTGGCTTTTGGACCAGCAAAATATCAACTTCCAGGTAGAGAGCAGCCATAGTCTGTTAAGCAAACCAATTAAAAAGTTTTAAGTACATCACTTTAAGTCTTGGCCATTCACTAATGTCAATGGAATGTCATCAAAATGCAGCATGATAGGGTCTGGAGCCTGAACACTATTTATCCCAAACTAGGAAGTGCAACCCTCAAAAAGGCAAAAAATTGATGGTGGAAAACCAAAAGTACAGAGCAGCAGTTCCTCACGTGAAACCATGAACCCCTGAACTAAGCCCACCACCATGAAAAGGAGTCATTTCAGAGCTGAGGGATCCAAGAGGGCAGGCAGCACAGAGAGCTGAGCCAGGCTGTGCACAGGGAGCAGGAGCTGTGAGGCTGAGCCAGCCCTGCCAGGCTGGGGGAAAGGATCCTCGACAGTGTCATGCATGGAGAGTGTCACCACAGAGCTCACTGGGCTCCAGAAAGGAACTGGGAGCACGAGAAATCAAGCACGTGAGATGTTATTCCTGAGATGTTATTCCTGAGATGTTATTCCTGACAACGGCACATTCTGGACCAGAAGGGCTGTCAAGACACATTGCTGGAGGATGAGGGAGTATCCTAAGAGAGTGTTACCATGTGTTTACCTCATATCCTCTCCCCTAGAGGCAGATACTGCCCTTGGCCACTGCCTAGAGAGGCCTCATGGTGCAATCTGGCTCTGAGACAGAATAAAAATCCAAATTCATCACCCAGTATCAATCAGGTAACACCAGTGCAAGATCCATCACTGGCACAGTACAACTTCTGCACCCCTGCATTTGCTCCCCAATAAAACATAGACAGAAAACACCACCTAGCTTCAAAAGATAAGCCAATAATAATAATAAAAGAACAGTCAAGAGTAATTTGATTCTTTTCTAAAAAGAAATTGAAGTCACAGATTATAGACAATCACTTCTTTGTTCTTCATCCTCCTTTACAGCAAAGAAAGGCAAACAAAAGCATGAATCAGTTTAGTCAACACAGAAGAAACAAGTTCAAGTGAAATTGCTTTAAATCCTGTTCATTACAACTTCAGTGGCTGCACCACACACACCACAAAACACTTCAATAGAAATAAGCAATTTCATAGAGCCTTGAATTCAGTAATGAAGAACTTATCTACAAGCCAATGAATTGCACAGCAAAGGGAGTTTTGCAAATTATACAGTATAATTTATACATTGAATGAAACAGCCTGAAAAAAAACCATTCTCTGGAAAGGCTTCTGCTGCCTGGTATGCCTGAACTGGACTGAATGTCTGTGGCATTTGAATTTTACACTAAATGAAGGGACACAATGCACACAAGAAAGGAAGTGCTCTCATCAGGAAGCTGCTCCCCTCTGCTGTGGCATAAACAACTCCAAATGGCACAGAGCCACCCTGACCATCACCGGGGAAATGCTCGTTTTCACAAAATGACATCTATTATTGTCACAGCCATATGATCTAATATCACAGCAGCAGTAGGCAGCAGAAAGTATCAGACAGGCTGAGATGGTGAGGTTTGCAGTGGAGCTTTCAACTCCTGCACAAATTGATCTGTATATATTCCAAAAAGCATCTGTACTCAAGTTATGAGAGCATAAATACCAACAAGATGAAAACAGTTGTAATTATCCAGTAATCCATAACCCCAGAGATTTAGATATTTAACTTCATCAATCTGACCATGACAAAACCTTGACACAGTAATTTAAGAGAGCCCAAACATGTATAATTAAGAATGAAAACAGTTTAAATAAAAATTCATTTTTAATGCAAAAGAATGGCTTCTCTTTCCTCCCTCCCACGATCCCTCTGCTGTCGCCAGAGTTAAAGCTGGTAGCTCGGTGATATTTTTATTTTCAAATTTTGCTGATATATAGAACCCAAAACTAATTATAATAAAGTAAAACCCAAGAGAAGTCCAAGATGGAAAATGCTCAAACGTGAAGATTTATAAAGGAATGCAAAGCAAGCCACGCAGCCAGTCTGTGCACATGTGATCCTGTTCCAGCATACAACACGTACATTTTTGATTTTCATTTTTCTGAAGCAAGGACAGAGCCCCCTTTATCCCAAAGCAACTCACAGAATCCACAACTCCAAGCCATTAATTACAATTTGTAAGTACTTTGCACTGCTAAATAATACCTGAAGGCTGCTGAATCAGGTTTCTAATGGCCCCCTCATTTAGCACCACAGCAAGCAGCTTCTGCATTTTTCAAACTGCAGATCCCTAATTATTCCCCAACGGAATCCAGGGCTCCCAGAATGCAACCCTAGTGACAGATGCCCTGCTGACTCCTCTTTCTTGCTGCCAGCTGCCAGCAGCTCACCCACAGCACAGGGGGGACGAGCACCTGCTCCCACAGGGGGGGCTCAGCAGCCTCAAGGGAGCCCAGTGAGGAAACTGGGCTGGCAAGGAATTTATCTTCCTTTTTCCCCAAGACAGCTCTGGCCCAGCCTGTGGCCCTGGGCTGGCTTGCTGCTGAATGTGTCTTTGCAAGAAAGCAAGAGCAGCAGCCTGGTGCATCAGCTTAGCTACAATGGGAAACCACACGTTGGTGACATTTCTCTGACCCTTAGAAGACAGAGGCTGTGGACCACAAGCTGAAAACCTCTGTGGACTGGGCTGGAATCAGCATGACTTGAGCAAAAGCTGTGCAGAGAGAAAAGTCAGAGCTCGAGAGCTGATCTCCAGTTGTGATGGCTCACTCTCTCTTGGCAGTGCTGCTCCAGGCTGCAGTGGAGCCCAGGGGATGCCAGGCAGCCCTTCCATGCTGCCACCAGCTCAGCTCCTTGGCAGGGATCTGATCTCAAACACCACTCACTGAAAGCAGCTGCACTTCGACTGTGAGGAAGTCAAATTTTTAAACTACCTGTAATAGGCCCTACTTACCATTTTACATGAGCTGCTAACCTAACCTGTCTTAACTCTATCACAAAAATTAAACAAAGTGTTAAATAATTCAGCTTAACATCCTAGTTCTTCATTTGGAATACATGCACAGTATTTTAAAACTACACGGAAAAACTGGAAGACAAATTCACTGGGGAGAAAAGGAAATAGACCATTTATGACCAACCTGTAATTAATTTCAACTTGAGCTAATTAACAGCTTTCCTTGCAAATTCTCAGAAGATTCATTCTACATTCAGAAAGGAACGGCTTAAAGATTCCATCCCTGGCCTCCCTCCAGGAACATGCTGACTCCAAACGAAGCTCAAACCAAAAAGCAATCCTGGTTACAACAAACACCCCTCAATTCTGGGTTCCAGATTCTGCACTCCCACTGAAGGTGCTTTACAGGAGCCCTCAGGAGCACAGACTGCCCAAGCAAGGAAACCCCTCATTGTAATCTCTGAGCAACCTCTGGCTTCTTTTTTTCAGATTTTTTTTTTTTAATCAATCCCAAAAAAATTCACCCTCCTTCCCACAAGGTTTTGAAGGTTTTTGCACATGCTTCTCACTGTCTAACCCCACATGAGCATGAAGTTATACCAGACTGTAACTGAGTGTCCAGGACTCTGCAGGATGTGTAACCTCTCCTTTTCTGCCACATTCCCACATATTTAAGAGTTTTAACTCAAAGGCAACATCACTTGGCTGGATCAACAGATCCTGGAGCAGCACTTCACTAAAACACCTGCAAAGGGTGAAAAGCTCAGAGTGCTTTCAGAGCAAAACACAAGAACTGTTTTGATACATATTTCCCTTCTTCTGACACCTTTCAGAGTGTGACAGTAGTGGTGGCTTAGCTTTTAAAGTGTAAAGGACTTGTTAGGAATTGACTCAAAGCTTTCAGTGAACAACAGAACTGCAGCTGTCAGCTACAGTCAGGTCATGAGTTTGCCCAAAAAAAAACCAAAAAACAAAACACCCAAAACAAAAAAAAAAGAGAAAAAACCTAAACAAAAAGGAAAACCACCAAACAGGAAACCAAGTATGGAAATAGCCAAGCAGGTCACAAAATAATACAAAATAACACATGAATTGCACTGTTAGCAGGCTGCTAAATCAATATTTTTCCCTAGTGCTTGAGAGAACTCTCCCATTCATTACCCACAGCTCATTCCAAACAAGTGGCCAAATAATAATTTGTTCTTACACTGTGTGCTAACACAGGAACCACCACCATCAACCAGCAGTGAAACTGCAGGTATTTCATATAAATTCAGAAATTCCACACAAGGCTTTACCAACACATTTCCAATAAATAAGGCTGAGTTTTCAACCAAGGAAGCAAAGCAGATGAGATTCTGGGATTTCTACAACAGAAGGGAAAACAGCTCAGAGGTTTTGGGAGCACACTCTCAAGTTTATTCCTTTCCCCAGGAATTAAGCATCCAAGACAAATTCTCAGCAAAGTGCAGTACAGCAGGGGAATAAAATACTTCTCTATATATTTAAAGCCTACTTTGTGCTTTCAAAAGCACTTGCAGAAGAGCTCCCTTTTTCTCACCAGGCTCTCAGCCCCTCTTCACATGATGTGTGAAATTCATTTTTTCCAGAAAAATAAAATAGGACTGGAAAGAGTAAAAATGGCAAGTATTTATGAGCAGGTGTGGCACTTACCTTGATACAGTTTGAATTTTTTTTAAAAGGCTTTTAAAAGTAATAACTTTTATAGTGAAATAATAATGTACTGCTGATCAGGAAGCTCATTTCAATCTAAGTCAAGGAATTATACTTTGATTTGTCAACCTGGAAAAACAGATAATTTTTTTTAATCTACTCTTATCACTGAAGCATATTTATCCCATTTACAATCTCATTACTTACCTGTCATTTAGGCACACATAAATTCATGAGACATACCTTAAGAACTATTTTTTAGATCTATAAAGCCAAAGAGAATCAGTCAGCCTGATGTCCAAAGGCAGCAAATTTGAACCATTAAAATGATAATCTAATCAAAGGCACTACACATTACACTTACTAGGAAAGATTCATGCTGGAGACACTTCAGATATTCCATCAGAACAGTGGCGAAATGTGAGATTGATTTCTTAAAATTCACATTATTTCTGAAGCTAAGTAATTTGTGGCTGTAAATAGGACATTTTCTAAGTGGGCTGAAGAGCAATACATTTTCCACAGAGCTTTCAGAAACTTAAAAAGAAAAAAATCTCGCTGGTCAATGCTTCAATCCAATGTGTACTTTTCAAATATCTTATTTATCTTCCATTAGCATAAATTCCACCCTTGAAATGCCATTGCAACTGATTATTCATTATTTAAATTTACTTTGGAAATTAAACTCAAGGGGAATTATCTAAAGTATGTCAGACTGAAAATGAGCTGTGAATCTCCAAAGTTAATTTTAGCCTCATGTGCGTTAAGGAAGATTCAAGTTCTTAACTGCCTTTTAATATTAAGAACTACTTATTCAGCAAAGTCCCCTGTATTACTTTAAATGTAAACCTCTTTAAGCTAATATATTTTTAAAAAAAATTGAATCTGTAATCTTTAGAAGTTTTCTAAAAGCAGCTTCTCAGTTTTTCTCCAGCATATTTAACCTTGGTAACTTGACAAGTGAGTCTGAGTAAACAGCCATTTTTTCCACATTTCAGCTGCTTCCAGCATTACGTAAACTGAACAGGAGGAGAAGGGAGATTCAATTCAGTCTCCTGAACAGCTGGGCAAGCTGCTGCTCTGGCTGCTTTTTTAAAATACATATCCACTAACACACAGAGATTCCAAGAGGTTAATTATGACAGATATGCCACAAAGCAGCCAAAAATCATCGGAAAGTATTTGGTGAGATCATCTGGCCTGTGTTAGGTGTGTCACACTGAAGTGTGGTAACTTCCAGCCTACGATTCTAGAATCTTTTCAAGTTTGGAAAATAGTTTCATTAAAAGATTTACATCTAAAACATTATCTGGAACCACACAATTTGCTAGTGGAAGGCAATCTTCAAGGGAAGCAGCTTGTATTAGATTTTACAGAGCTGGGCTTTAATGATGAGGGAAGGTAGGAAGCTTTGAAGTAATGGATGTCCCCACTCCCTCACCAATTCCCAGCTGGGAGATAAGGGGTCATGCCTCAAGGATACTGTCACAGAGAGATATTAGGGCCCAACACATGAGTTTTGGATTTCAGTGGAGGAAGCATAACACAGAAAATTATTTTCAACACCAATTTAACTTAGGAAAAGGATTTTGACTCTTGTCTATTTTAAAAGTCCTTATATCATAATTGCCTGCAAAACACTTTTGTCTTGACAATCACGGCTTAGATCGAAGGGGAAGTAAATTCAGTTTTTTGTCTTAATATAGAGCTGCAGTCACCATTCCCAGAGAACCAAGTTCCCTGGGAACACTAGAGCTGCATGAATGGAATGCTGATTGTGCTCCACTCTCCCTCAAGTACCTCTTGGAAACCCAGGAAGGGGGAAGTGGGTAAATCGGAAGTTTGCACTCTGAATGACCCACTCTGCAAGTGGCATTCTCTCCGTGCCTTCTAGAAAAGAATTAATGCTGATTTCTCCAGCTGAAGGCTGAATATTAGTTTGCCTTAATGAGTTTAAATTTGCAATTGCAACACGTCATCATCCAGGGAATCTTCCCAGTGCACATGGGCTTCATTGACACTGGTGAACTTCATTATTACTCCAGAGAAAGAATTACCCCTGGAGTTCCAGGGAAGGGAGGGCAACTGGCCAAATAAAAGTCTTAAAAGTACCCAGCACCTGAACACAAAGATGAGATCTCACACAAAAGCCAGGCTTGGAACAGGGATTTTTGTTAAGACAATTCAGCACACAGAACACTGCTCCACATTGACCAAAGGTTCCTCTAGAGATTTTTTTACTGACAGATGAGTATCTCTGGGTGTGAGTTTAAATCTCTACTTGAGGACACATTCTCTAAAGGGCTGGGTGCAAATAAAAGAGGGAGACAGAGGAAAATCAAACACAACACATAATGTTAAGTCATTTCTTGGTGCTTTAAATTCCAGCCTGGTATGTGCCAGGCTGTTCCTCCTTTCAGAAGTGCTGCTGGCACTGCTAAAATAACATTATAGCACTTTTTGAGAATATGCAACCTAGTGCTTCCACTTTAGGGAGTACAGAATCTGACACAAGTATTCCTTCCAGAAATACTTCATCAACTTATGCAACCACTGTTCAACCAAGGGGAAACAGTAACAAAAAGGATCAAGCTTGCATATACTGTTTATATTCCTCACAGAATTTGGCTCGTGGACTCCTCTACACACTTCAGAAAATGCATGGACAGCTTTGATGGATCACCAGCAGGAATTTTACAAGTTTTAAAAATCAGTAACAGCAGCAACATGGCAGGGGGAGGATGTTCATCCAGTGCTCACGTTCTGAACAAGTACAAGTGATAACCCACTGTCCTGACACAGACTAAATAAATCAGATGTTTTATTGCTCAGCTAAACTTCCAGTCTCAGAAAGGATTCTGTTTGGCTGTTTCTTTTTATAAGCATTCTTCTCCTCTTAGCTCCCTTTTAATTTTTAACTATTATTTTATCCTAGTTGCATACCTACTATAGTCTCTTGCTTCCCAAAGAAAAACTTTAATGTAAGGGAAGATTTTATATTTGTTAAATATTATTCTTCAGATATTATCCCCAAGACCCAGAATAGTTTGAGAACTCTCAATTAATACTAACAGTCAGAAATGTTTCTAATTACACCCAGCAAAGCATTGTGGACAATCCTGATGTCAGCATTTTGTCTCAAAATATCCTTGAACAAATAACTCAGGGGAAGAATATTTGCCTTCAATTCAGCAGCAAGGTAAGGACTCATCAGTTCAGCAAAACAGGCAGGGAATTTCATTTAAGAAACTAATTTTGGAAGACTGATCTAAGAACCAGCATAACTTCACTGAAGACTGAAGTTACAGACACCATCAAATTTCACTGAGAGACCACCTGAAGCCCAGCTGCCAGAGTTACTGAAGTCACAAAAGACCTTACACATATCACAGCTGGCTTCTTCACTGCTCAGCAAAATAACAACTCTGTGCCTTGAAGTGTCTGCAAGAGCAAGACCTACATCTGTTGTTACACTGCTGGAGGCAGCCTTAGGGGAAGATAAAAAGAAATGCAAGTATTCCCTGTAGAGTGATCTAATCCTTTTTTGCCCTGTGACTGCAGAGGATCACTTCTGTAAGGAACCCTGCTCTCCAAACCATGTGATATATCTAAATATTTACACTGTGAGCACTATTAAAACTCTCCTCTGAAGCCATTAAATATAGTATTTTCAGCAAGTGAAATCAAACAATTATGTAGATTACAGTCCACTTTTAACTGTTTTTATCAGGGAAAAGCTCCTTAATTGCTCTTTGTAACTCAAAAGAGCCCCACAGCCATGGTTTCAACTGAATATATTTTAAAATGTCAAATACCTACTTCCACTCTGTTTTCTAAAAGGAAAAAGGGAGGAGAGGAGAAAGAGGAAAATAAGGGAACCTAATTAAGCTTCTTTCTTTTCATTACTATTTGCACCACTATCACACCATTTAGCAGTGTGCACCCAAAAGGCTTTTTTGTTCATCTCTCTGGCCTCCCTACCAAGCTTTTGCTTCTCTTCCCTTCCCTTAAAATGTTCCCAGTGTCCTTTCTCCCTTTCCATTCAGGCACATCCTTGCTTTCACTGCTTTCTCTCTGCTCTCTAATCCTGCAAACTCTACACTGATGAAGACACAACCACAACAATGTTTTAATCAGTGTAGATGACATTTCCTCCTGTTCTAGAAGAGTCTGCCCCCAGTAATCAACCTCCAGTACACTTCAATCCTACTTCTGCTCTAACTTTAAAGCACATCTGTAATCTAAACTTTGGCAGAAAAGGAAAGCACAGCACATTAAGAAAATAATCTGGGCAGAGAAGAAACCATTGAAACACACAGCTCTCATATTTTGCATGTTGTTTTCAGCTTTGTATGTTCTACAATATGTATTAAACAAAGCCCAGCAAGTACTCAGCAACACATGGAACTGGCAAGGAGGAAATTACAGCAAAAATTAATACTTACAGCCATAATTAACTCAAAAGGGTGTTTATACACCCGCACGGGGGACTGGTACTTCTGCACCATGGCTGCAGTTTAGTGAGATCAACTCAAACCTGAAAAAGAAATTTTTAAAACCATCTGTCAGACGTAGGAAGCCATTTTCAATTTTCTCTTACAATTAGCCTGTGCGTGGTACCACGCTAAGCAATTCCACAGGAAATCCTTCACAATTCCCTGACAACCTTTTTTAAGGCCCAACAGGGGCCCTGAAAAGCTATATATATATATTTCTGTCAGAAATGACTTATCATTTCTTCCAAAGGCAACATAAAATTAGCACATTTTTAGTCCACTTTTAGTAACAAATCTTCAACATATTTTATGACTCTTTGTCAGGATGGTGACACTTCCTGTGCTGCTGCTGAAAACCAAACACTGACACATCCCAGCAACAGGCAGAGAAGCATTTCTCAGTCCCCCAGCAGGGTACGTGGGCTGCCCTGCTCAGAGCAGGGACTGGGAAAAAAAACCAAAAAAAACAAACAAGAAAGAAACACAGCGAGCGCAAAAAGAGGTTTAAAAAAAAAAAAGTGTTAAAAAATCTTTGTTTAAGAAAGAAGGAAAAAAATTTGATTACTAAAGCACATTGATATCACCTCCAAAAAAATGTAAACTTTTGGGAGAGAAATTTATGAGATAGCTGGGGAAGAAAACTTCGAGAAAAATTCCACTCACTGGCAACACAGAGAGGAATTACTCCAAAGGCTTCGTGCCTGCTCTACCCAGCAAAGTGCTTGACCCGAACTCTCTCGACTGCAATTACGTTTATTGAAAAATTCTGGCAGTAGCACTCGCGTGTGAATCGCGGGCTGCGATCCAGCCTCATTTTAGCGAGAAATGGCTTTGCTGCAGAAAGTTCGGTTCACTTTTCTGTCCGTGAAGCGCCGCGGGAGCGCTCCCGGGGCTGGCGGCCCCGGCCGGAGCCAAGAACAACCCCCGAGCCACAGGAAAAGTTCTCCGACATCCCAGCCACGAGAAGAATTTACCCATGACTACCCCGCTTTTTAAAAAAAAAACAACAAAAAAACCAAACCACCTGAATCAGCACAAACAGCCGCAAATCCTCTCTAATCCCCGGACAAAAAGAGTTACACAACAAAGAAACTCCGCGTTCCTCCCGCGGCGGCGGAACCGGGATACCCCGGCAGGGGACGGGATGGGGGGACACCTGTGACAGCCCTGAGCTCTCCCGGAGGGACAGGGACAGCCCGGGAGGGGACGGGACACCTGTGACAGCTCCGCAGGGACAGCCCGGGAGGGAAAGGACACCTGTGACAGCTCCGCAGGGACAGGGACAGCCCGGGAGGGAAAGGCACCTGTGACAGCTCCGCAGGGACAGGGACAGCCCAGGAGGGGACGGGACACCTGTGACAGCCCCGCAGGGACCGGCAGGGAGGG
>VZTB01003734.1:43735-65394 GCA_013397245.1 Thryothorus ludovicianus
GAGGGGAGATGGGGCTGGGCTGTGAGGGGAACTGCAGCTGTAGCGTGAGGGGAGAGCGGGCTATGGTGTGAGGGGAATCCGGCTGTGCCTTGAGGGAAGAGCGGGCTGAGCCGTGAGGGGAGAGAGGGCTATGGCATGAGGGGAGAGCGGGCTGTGGCATGAAGGGGAATCCAGTGTTGCCGTGAGGGGAGAGCGGGCTGTGGCATGAAGGGGATGCAGTTGTGCCATGAGGGGAGAGCGGGCTGGGCTGTGAGGGAAGAGTGTGCTGTGGCATGAAGGGAGAGCCGGGTGTGGCATGAGGGGGATCCAGTGGTGCCATGAGGGGGATCCAGTGGTGCCGTGAGGGGAGAGCAGGCTGTGGCTCTGGGTGGGTTTCAGGCTCCATCAGGGGCAAGCTCAGCTTAGGGCAATGGCACAGCACGGTGCTCCAGGGCCATGGTGCCATGGGAGCGCAGGGACCCACCTCGGTCACTGCTGGAGCATCCTTCTGCCTCTTCTCTGTCTCCAAAATCTGCCAGCGTTCACCCAGCTCGGGGTGTTTGCCCTCTGGGATGCCTCAAAGAGCTTTGTCTCACACCATGAGTGGTTTAACTGTGATGTGCTAAAAGCGAGAAGTACAATTGCGGTTTTTACAGTACCAGAATATCAGAAACTGTGTTAAAATAATAGGAACCCATGACTATGCTCCCTTCAGAAGCACTATTGAGACATTTTGTTTACCCACAATATGTTTTATTAATGGCTCGCTCCCTCAGAATATAAACCTGCTAAAATTCAGAGTCGTGTCCTGACATTTTGATGCAATTCTTTCCCTAGGTATTACCTAGGGAATTTGGTGTTTCCACTAATGAGGATTAAGCTGCCATTCTTTCTCATACAAACCTTGGGCCTTTTCAAGTTAGTCAAGCATAGCCTTTTCTCTGATCTGAACTAGTCCTTACAAGAAGTTGTTTAACGTGTTGAGAAATTGTTCCTCTAAATCTCATTTCTGTCGTGGCACTTGGCCAGTTGCCTTCATGTAGCTGGAGTTAACTAGCTCACTGTAATTAGGTTTAGTTATCTGATTGATATTCCGTGCCATTATGCCTGCAACATCCTTTTCCTGCTCTGAAAGCCTGAGATATAATCCTACCGGCGTAGCAGTGCGAGGAATTTACGCCCACTCAGATTCCTCTTTGTTCATAACATTTCCCTCTTTAGATGCCGAGAAATGTTTTAATTCTTACTGACTGCCTCTATTTCACCAAATGGCCAGGTAACCAGAAAAGCTGTATTTGGACTTTTAAAGCTATTTGGAGTTTATTGATAGAGTGAAAAGCCGTAATTTAATGTCTAAATCAGTTGTAGTCTCAGCTGGTTTTGCAGAAACAACAATCTTAGCAAGACAGACAAAGAAGAGGAAAGTAATATTGGTTTAAATTTTTCTACTGTTATTTTCCTGTAACATCTTTTATCTTCTTTTATGGAAGCTCCAGCCAGGCATGGTTAGGAGGAATATAATGAATAAATGTGTGGGTGAGATGTTTCAGGAAAGCTGTGAGGCATGCTAGAGACTGAAGCCCAGAGGACACGGGCCAAAAGTGCAAACCGTTCCATATTTTCGGAAAATTAGGAACACAGCCTGCTAGATATGAAGGGAAGTTTGGCCCTAGGGAGGTTATGCAAGGTCGATCACTTCCCTCCATCTGAGCACTTTCCCTGGATTGCATTCCTTCACGTTGTGAACTTTAGTTACACAACTCGAAGCAACTGTTATCTCAATTCAGGCAATATTGCCATGGAAATTAATGAGAACTATTGGTAGTCAATCCTTTACCATTAATAATAGCTAACTGAAAGTGCAGCTGCTTGGGAGCAGTGCAGGGCTGATGCAGATGAGAAAAGATTCAAAATGCCTCTCAGCCGTGCTGGAATGCAGCTCTCAAGCTCCTGGAATTTCAACAGGCAAGAACTTGCTCTGGTTTCTTTTGTTTGCATCCCAGGCAGTGAAGAAAAGTGAAGTGATCCTGATTTCTTCCTGTCCATCAAGTGTCATCTTCAGAGCTGTTGTACTGAAGAGAGGAGATTGTCTGCAGCTCATGACAAGAGAGGACGTGTTCACTCAAGGTCTTGCTGCTAAGCTGTACATTTATTAAAATATGTGGAAAAGGGATGAGAGTTTGGGTACAGACACACTGAAGTGCTTCAAGAGCCGTTCCCTAACAAATCAGTCCTGTCTGAGTCAGTGGAATTTTTTATGTGCTACTGGCTGCATTGAAATAAATACCTGCTTCCTGAACCTTTCAAGCCATGGAAATGGTCCCAAATGATAACACTGCCAGCATGATGGAAATAATAATAAGCACGATGAGTGACAAACAGTTAATGGAACAGAGTTGTGCCCTGGGGACATTGATTCTGGTTTGCACAGGGTTTTTATTTAATGCATCACAGGTATTTAACTAGGTGCCACCATTTTTGCTTTCCCTTGTCAGTCCAGGGAGAGACAAACTGCTCAAGCTGAGTGTGAGGATGTGTGAACTCCTTCATCCCTCTTCTCTTAAAAGTGACCCCCAAGTTCAGCCCTCCAGACACAGACCTCAGTGTGCCAATCCATTACAGTCATACATATTTTCATAAGCTCACTCAGAAACCAGCACTGGGGAAACAGTGAACAGTAGGAGAAATTTCTCCATGTAAAAAAGCCCTTCATAACAGCAGGGAAGATAACAAGATCCCAATATGCAGTAGAAATACTGAGGCTCACAAAATGCCATAGGAGAAGTCACACAGTAAGTCAGTATGAGTAAGGAGACCAGAGCTCCTCACTTCCTGGGTGGTTCCCCTATTTCCAGGTATTCCTGCCTTCTAGCTCAGCAGTAGTTTTCCACTACTCACGAGATTGGGATAAGGGTAAAATATCTCCAGACTGGCCTGTGTTCAGAGAGGGGATGTTGGTGTACCCTACCTAGAAGGTGTTACATTCCCTGATGAGATTTTTTATCAGAATTAAACCAGCCTTGGTTTACTGTAGCTTATTTAAGAGTGAGGGTATGTTAACTTTATACCACAATTTGATTTTTCTGAGCTTTCCCACAGAAAAGCCTTAAACGACCTTGTAGACTGGAGCCCTTTATGTCCTGATGCCACAAACAGGCAGAAACATGTTTTTTCCTGTCTTCTCAAGTGACTGGTAGGAAAATTGAATTGTAGGCTGGGAGCTGGCCAGGGACAGCAGCTGCCAGTGCTCAGAGTCCAGCAGCTGACATCAGAGCACCGGCCCCATTGACAGCAAAGGTTACACAGGCAAACGCTAGCAAATGGGACCAAGTCCTGATTCATAAAATAGATGAGTTGGGATGAGCCTGTGGCACATGTCCCAGCCCTCATTCTCATGCCCTCCCTGCAAAGCCTGTACCCATCCAAGGCTCCCTGCCTCGAGTTCACTGCTCAGGAGCTGTGCGGAGCTAAAACAAAACTGAGCAGGTGGTGCAGGGGGGGCTGCCCGTGCCGAGATAATTAAATGTGAGGAGCTGGTGGAGTGGATATTCTGGATGGAGAAATGGATCCAATGTTTCTTCCAATGCCTGTGTTGGATGTCTGTAACACCTAAAAGCCTGATAGCACTGTTTTCTTTGGGGACTGTGAGGAGCAGGGGATACCCTCTGGGGCTCCCACCGGGTTATTTTATCCCTCAGACATCGGGAGGTGGCACAGGTTAAAGAGAACTCATCCCCATGACCTTTTTTCCAGTAAAGGGAATAAAGGGAAAAACACTTGGGTAATAACTAATTTGCTGAGGTGTTTCATTGACACTGAAGATATCAAGATCAAAATACACAGAGCTGGAGCTGTGAGTGAGGAAGGGTTCCCTGGGCTGTTGAGAACACCCAATTTTTCTGCTTGTCTTTGCAAACAGCCCTTGCAACCACGTGCCACTGCCTGGGAGCTGCCTGGTACCTGCCTTCCAGGGAACAGCCTGTTTCCAGCTGTCTCTTTAAATGAATTAAAGCACTGCCAGGATCTGATCACTCATTCCTTAGAAAAATAGGAGTCTCAGCCAAAGGCTCAGCAGAAACGATGAGTAAATTTCCCATAAAAATAAAAACAAAGGCTGTTTACCATCCCTCCTTTTAGTGAGTCTGACAGTACAAATACTCTCAGCTGCTTCAACAAGCTCTGAATCAAGCTGCTGGGTCACTCACTGGGTAGAGACTTTGTCCCTGTTTGCCTCTAACATGCTGATAATTATTATTTTTTTTTAATACAAGAGGAGTAATAAGAAAAAATTACTTACTATTAAAAGTATTGCACAAATCCATCTTGTTTTAAAGAACACACTGACTCCAGTGGAGCTGGGCAAACACAGCACCCTTCAGTAGAGCTCTGTCAGGACAAGTTGCCCTTTGTGACTGCTGCTCCTCCAGCACAGTGCTTGTGTCTGTACAGCTTATTCCTGTGCCTGGAGGAAAACAAGGCATTATGAGGCAAATACAAAAAATATAAATTTTGCACCTCAAAATAACCACCAGTATTGCTATTTTAAGGTTTATATTTTAAGTTTCAGCCTGTGGATCAGGCCCATGCTGGCAGCCTCCCGTCCACGTGTGGCTCAGAACTTGAGAACACAAGTTTTGTGACGCTGTTTGCACACCCCAGAAATGCCGCTTATCGTCTCCCATCAGCATCACACTTTGCATGAATTCCAGTCCTGTAACCAAGGCAATCTCATTATTTGCTATACACGCTCAATCTGCTGGCTAATTCCTTTCTCCCTGTCACAGGGGAGGAGCCTTCCTGTGCTCCACAGGCGCGCCTGTGTTTAGGAGATTAAAGAAAAGCAGGCAAGACGTATGAAAAATGTGAGCCGGTGGCGGCGGCGGCAGCCTGAATGGGAGCACGATTCCGAGACAGATGTTCCCTGCAATTGAATTGTCTGTGTCAGTGGCTGCAGAGTTCAGCGCCCAGGAGAGGTGTGAGAGGGAGGGCACGGCTGAGCGGAGGGCTGGCTGCTCTGCTGATCCTGGCACGGCCGCAGCATTCATCTGTCTCGGCCTCGAGCAGCGCTGCCTGCCTGGCCCGCAGTAAATTGGGCTGAGGGAGCGCGTGATGGAGAGCCACGTTTGCAATCTCTTTGCCAGGCAGGGCTGGATTGATAGCATCCTCCAGCCCTGGTTACGAGAACTCATAGCAGAGCTCGACTGAAGGGACACCCTCTGAGAGTGTGGCTGCATCCCCCAAGGGCTTAAAGAGAAGATCTTTAACACCTGGCTCTGGTGACTGTCAGGGAGACAGGGAAGAGGTGGCATTGTCGCAGGGATGGCTCTGCAACCCCTGTGCAAGTGGGAGGTGTCAGAGATTTTTCTGAGGGCAGGTTTCAGTGTCAGTCTCCAAATAACTTGTTTTGACGAAGGGGATGGTGGCCAGCACAGGAAGCCTATTTGCAGTCACAGCTTCAAGCTGGTGGCTACAGACTAAAGTGTGACCACTAAGTATTTAAGTTATCTAATGAACAGCTGTTTGATTTGCTTCTGGTCACAGTCAGGCTGAGTCTGATTTAAACAAGAGCACAGGGATGGAAAGGACTGAAATACCCCCAGACAACTCCCCGGACAGAGACTGGAAACGAGCCCAATGCTTTCCTTGTGCCCCATCCCCAAGACCCCCAGTGCACATGGGCCCTTGTGGGCCTTTGCTGCACCACTTCTGTGGGGAGCAAGAAAAGAGAGGGTTCTGGAGCACCCAGGAGGAGGCAGGAGGCAGGTGAATATGGCAGAGGTGGGGGCTGAGGCAGAACCAGCCCAGCAGAGGCTCCAGAGAAGCAGAGGACAAATCTGCCCAGCAGTTCACCCAGAGATGACATCCAGCTTGGAAAGCAGATGAGGGTGCACAGTAGGATGATATGAGAGACCATCACCCATCCACCAGAGCCCCAACTAAATTAATTTTGTGTCACAGTCAGCAGGCAAGGACTTTCTGATGGAGGCTGAACACCCCTTTACCACCAACCACTCCGTGAGAGCAGCTGTGTGCCTCCCCTCCCCACCACTGCACTGGCACATCCAGGAGCACAGAGAGAACTGGAGCTGATTGCAATAAACCCATTAGCACATGGATGTGAGCCACAACACGGCACTGTGCAAACTAACCCAGAAGGAGGTTTGCAATGTAGGCAAGTTAATTGCCAAAAATAACCCCCAGCCCACCCTGGCTGCTGCGCTTTGCCATGGGAACAATCTTGTGCATGTGATCACATTCAGCAGGACACAAGCAGCCTGAGGGTCTTTTTACATTTGGCTTGAAAAGGCTAAAAATAGACCCCAAACCTCATTCCTTTTTTGCATTGCCATCTCTGCCTCTTCCTATTCACTGGCACTTTTACATGCAAAGCAGGATTTGGGATCCAAGGCCCCATAATTAGACTCCAGCCTGGCAGCTGCAAGTGGAACAGCTGGAGGTGTTATTTTTACGGGTTATTAATTGACTCCATGAAAGCCCAGCAAACAGAGAGCCAGCAAGCTCCAGTCCACAGCCACATGACAAGGTCTTAGTGACAGGAAAAGATAAAATAAAAGAGAGAACGCAGAATCCTAAAGCCGATTAGTTATAGCAATTTCTCTGAAGCTAAATATAGGGAAAAAATCCTCTCCCATCTTCAGCTCCGTTGGCGGAGATGAGAAAGCACCAGGAAGGAGATAGACAGAAATTTCATTTTTCACATAAGCCCCCATGGGTTACAGAGAGAATCTGCTGCTTTGGTGACACTCCCAACACTTAAATCCAACTGTCCCTGGCAGCTGCCCCCTGCCCAGCCCTTTGCTCAGCACTCACAAGGGCAGCTGTGTTTGCTCCAGCCTCACGGACAGGGCAATAACACAGGGATGCTCCCAATGCCATCCCAGCATGGCCAGGCTGGCACAGTCCTGGTGCCTCTGTGCCAGGCACAGGTGGGTGAGCCTGCAGAGCCCCTCTCAAAGGGGCTGGACCACCCACACTGCCCCAAAGCAAAGCAGAACACAACCAGGACACTTTTTGCCTCCAACTCTCCTTCCTCCCTGCCTTTCCTGAAGCTGGGGACAGGTGAAGCCACCTGGGACTGCAAGAGAAATCCCTCATCAAGAGCTGGAATAAGGAAAGGCTCTGGGTGCAATGGGATTGGGTCATCACCTCTGCAAAACCAATTGTACATCTAAGACCTCAGGGAATAATTAACAGGCAACTCCAGCAGAGATGCTGAGAGCTGGGAAACAGGCAGAGCATTTCAGATTTGTGGGAAATTAATGTAGCCCCAGTCTGGACGCTGATAGTCAGCAAGGCCCTCTCCCCAGGACAGCCCAGATTGCTGGCCCAAGCTGTGGGGTCTTTGTCAGACCTCACGTTTAATGTATGAAAATAAATCACAGTTGTACAAGCAGAGGTGAAGCAGCACCTCTCCCAGAGCAGGGGACAGCCAGGATCCTGGCACTCAGCATCCAAAGGGGATGGGAAGGGAAGGCAGTGGAAAAGCTGCTGCTGCTTGGAGGCCGTAATTCTCAAGAAAAGCCCCTCCTCATCAAGACACAGGACAGTTCCACAGCTCCAAGGCAGGAATTTCTTCCCCCACTTTCATCACATACACAGCAGGAGAAACACCAACCTGCCCCTCCAGAAGTGTCTTCACAGTGTTCAGTCATAGACAGTGGTTAGAAGAGGGGGATATTTCTCTCCAACCTCCATCCTTGACACCCCTCTGGCTTTGGGGTATTTCCAGTACCTCCCCTGTTCCCAGCTGCACAGGCCCTGTATCTGGAGACAGCTGAGGGAAACCCATGTTTTGTAATCTCACCCTCTGGAGACCATTTCTGTGATAATCCCTTTAGACATCCCTTCAACATGAGCGTGCCCTCCTGGCCCAAACCCACCCCTGGGCTTGCTGCCAGGGCTGTTTTCCATGCCAGCCTGGCAGTGCTGGGACTGTCCTCGGGCAGGAAAGCTCCTCTTCAAAAGCCAGCTCTGCCTCGTGCTGGGAACTGGGAAGAGCTGTCAGAGCTCCTGCAGGTGCCAGCATTTCATTCCTGCAGGATGGGGTTGTGGGTTCAGGTTTTATTTCCAGCACAGTCTGCCTGCCCCACACACAGTGCCCAGGCTGCCCAACCACCCAAACCACAGCAAGGTCGTGGGGCTTCCAAAACTTGGGTTTCATGGAGCCTTTCCTCAGGCTGAGGGTCCCCACAGGAGCAGAAATGCTGGGGCAGAGGGACGGCAGCTGCATGTGGTTCCCATGGGGCAGCCAGGGCTGGGTATCCAACCTCAGGGCTACAGGGACACTCCACCTTCTCCTCAGCCAATAATTCAGCCCAACCAGGGCTCTGTGTCTGACAACACAGAGCTGAACCCCACCACTGCAGGAGAGAAACCAAACATGAAACAGAGACAGCTGTGGTTCTACACCAGCCTTGTGTCCCTGTGGTGCTGCACAGAGCCCCTCTCCACTCCCTTTAACCCCGGCAGGTGAGCTGCAAACACACTGAAACAGGAATGGAGCTCAGCATCCCTGTGTGACCCTGGGCAGCTGCATGTTGCTCCTGCATCCACAGGTGTGGCAGCCCCGCCTCTCCCCAGGCTATTTTCCCTGGTGAGGCTCAGTCTGTGCCATCTGTGCTACCATCACACCTCTCCACGAGATCCAAAGCCGTGGTTGCACAGGGATAGACAGCACTTTGGGGACAGCAGGAGGGGAGGAGGCTTTTTCCAGGGGGTGGCAGAACCACAGGTGACGGTGCTGGAGAGCAGAGAGCTGCTGGCAGCTCCCAGAGTTGCGAAAGTCCTTGGCCTTTGTGGCGTGGGATGGGGATTTGGGAGCAAAGCACATCAAGCAAGCTGAGGAGAGTGACATTTTCCTTCCCAGCTGCTCCATCCGTGCCCACGCAGCCGGTGGGATGGCTCCTGCAACTAATGATGCAACGTGATTAGTAAACAAATGATGCATTTGCACCAGGAAACAAAAAATAAAAAAATAAAAAAAAAAAAAGAGGAAGAGGAGAGAAAAGAAAGAAAACGAGTCACATTCTGGGCTGGCAGCATGCAGCAGTGAGCTCTTTAAAAATCTGCTGAGGAAGGCGCTTGCACAGCACATGGTTTGGGCAGATCAATGAAGCTGCAAAGCAGCCTGGCAGGCACACAAATCCACTTTCTAATGAAATTTACAGCAAGTGGAATTTAGGTCACTACTCGGAAGCATTCAGTTTATTCCAGGCAGCTTTTAAAATATTTAAGAAATAGCTGTCAAAATAATCCTGCTCACCTCTGACTGCAAGGTCCAGCTTGGAGCCATGGCAAATTTCTTAGCTATGGCTTAAAAGTAAATTCTTTTTTTAAGCTTTCTTTGATTGTCCCCTCCCTTCATCACCACAGCACAGAGACTGGCATCAACTCCTGCCATGCAATCCTGGCTCTGGCAGGAGCTGTGAGTTCCCAGGACACCCAGGCTGTGCCCAGCCCAGCCTCATCCTTCCCAGGGTCAGGGCAGTGAGACACAGACACGTCCTGCAGCCTGTGCCCAAAGGACATCAGCTGCTGCTGAAAGAAGAGCAGTGCCACAGCCAGACCTAAAAACAGCTCTCGAGGGAGCAGCTAAAAGCAGCCTCTTAGCAGAGGGGAGCGTTCACCAAGGCTGAGTGATGCTGACTGGAAGGGTCTGGGCTGCACTGCGGGTTCCAGCGCCATTCCCAGAGCCCACACTCCAAGAGAGCTGCCAGAGCATCCTCAGTGGGTGGTGCAGGCAGAGGAAAGGTACAAACAGGCAACTCTCTGCTGTTTACCCAGCTGAAGTGGCCACAGCCCTCAGTCTCCACGCTCACAATTCCTGCAGAGATCAGAGCAGGCCAGACATTTCCGCTTCCAACAGGGCAAAGTTCAAACCCTTACATAACACAGACAGTGTGAGCTGGCTGCTGCCCCAGCTCAGGGTCCAGCCAGGCACAGAACTCAAAGTTCTTCCAGCCTCAGCACAAACCAGGAGCAGAGCAGTGGAGAGCAGAAGGCAGCCCTGGTACGGGGCCAGGCTTAGCGTGAGAGGAGACACCACAGGCACAGCCAGGCCCTCTCTGGGCTGTGCTTTGGAGGACAAAGAGGTTTTCCCATGCTCACCAACCTGCCCTCAGCTCGTTCCCCACAGCCTGGGCATCTCCCCTGCCCACACGGGACCTGCTCCCCTTCCACAGGGCCTGTCCAGATCCCAGC
This sequence comes from Thryothorus ludovicianus, assembly GCA_013397245.1. Classification (NCBI taxonomy): domain Eukaryota; kingdom Metazoa; phylum Chordata; class Aves; order Passeriformes; family Certhiidae; genus Thryothorus; species Thryothorus ludovicianus. Next base: position 53,936 of record VZTB01003734.1, read on the forward strand.
ACAGCCCCAGCGCTCGGGATGTGGCCTGCTGCAGTTGAGGTGTAACAGAGGTGCCTGTGCAAATACCCCTGCCTCCCTCATTATGCACACAAATACCCATTTCACACTCAGCTGATGCAGGGTTCAGCTGGGGTGTGACCCTGGCTGCTGCTCCACAGCTGGCTCTGACTCGGACACCATCCCTGCATTCATCCTGGGGGGCCTGGCCCTTCTTCCACCTCATTGTCTCTCCTGACAGCTCCATGTCCATCCCTGCAGCCCTCCTGCCTCTTTTGCTCCATTCCTTGCCCATAGGGATGTTATTGAGTCTGGAGGAAGTGATCCTTGGATATTACCCAGCTCCCTGGGACCCATTTTCCCACAGGATTGCTCCAAGAAGGTCCCTGGAGAGGCCAGTTAGTTCTTCCCATGCCCAGGGTTCTGACTGGACATCCCTGGAAGCACACAGAGGCCTCAGGCCCTCCTCACCCCACAAAACTGCACATCCCAGACAGATCCAACTCCAAGATGTCTGCAGACTCACAGCAGGAGAGGAGCCTGTGCTCCTCTACATCCCCAGGCACAGCACCACCTCCTCACCCAGACACCCAGCTCTCCTCTGGGTGCTCCCCCAGGCACTGAGTGCTGGAGCAAAGGCAGCACTGCTGGGTCCAGCTCTGCTCACGATTTCATTCTCAACGAGGCAGAATTTAGCATGGAAGAAATCCCGTACCTGGCCAAGGAGCCACCGTGGCCACCTCGAGCTGAGCAGCACATCCTCCGAGCACAGGGAGCACACACAGCCCAGCAAGCAGCACGGGCTCATGGAATTTCACAGCACACGCAGGAATTCCCTCTGGGAAGGGAGATGTAGGAGCCAGGACACCGCAGCTGCTCCTCCTGGCTGCGGGCTGGCCGGGGCCACCCCCCGGCACGCCCCGAGCCCGGCTGGCAGCTGTGTAACACACAGGGATCTGCCGAGGGATGAAATCCTGCCGGGAACAGCAAGGCTCCCGGTTTGCCCATTCCGCGGAAACGGATTCTGCGGAGCTCCACACCCTCTAGCGGAGGTGGGAGCTCGGCACGCCGAGATGCTCCCAAATCCCTGAGATGCTCCCAAATCCCTGAGCTCGGGTCAGGATCCGATGAGAGCTCCCCAGGCAGGGCTGGACACTGCCCATGTGCGGGATGAGCAGGTAAACACCTGCCGACCGAGCTCAGGCACAAAGTATTAAACAAGAAGAAAGAAAGGCAACTTTGAAAAATGGATTTTATTCGTGTTCACCACCCAATCAGGCACAACTGCTTCCTATAACCTACAGGAAAGCTGGAGGGGGACTTCTTATAACGCCAGGACAATGGGGAATGGTTTAAAGAGGCACAGGGAAGGGTTAGATTAGGGATTTAGTGAGGGTGGGGAGGCCCTGGCACAGGTTGCCCAGAGAAGCTGTGGCTGCCCCATCCCTGGCATATTCAAGGCCAGGTGGGATGGAGCTTGGGGCAACCTGGGATAGTGGAAGGTGTCCCTGCCCATGGCAGGGGGTGGAAGGAGATGGTGTTTGTGGTCCCTTCCAGCCCAAACCCTTCTAAGATTCTGTGATAACCCAAAAAGACCACACAGGTGTTACCAAACTACAAGAGCAGCTCTCACCATCCTGCAGAATCACCTCTTGGTCCAGTCACCTGAAAGCAAATAACCAAGGTGCTCAGCCAGGAGCACAGTTAAAGCCAGAGCCCCTGTCCTACACAGACCCATCTCCTCAGGATCAGTGCCAACTGAAGCATCATCCCACCCCAGCTCTCCCTAAAATCCCTCAGAAAAGCATCTCTACCATGAGCACTTCCAAAAGCACACCAGAGCCAGATCCCCCATCCCACAGCCACAACAGGAAAAGCACTTCTTATTTTGGCAGGGAGTTTTTGCCAGGGGCTGGGAACACTGTGGTGCCAGGTTCCCAGCACAAGCCTTCCCCTCTCCCTTCCCACGCTTGCCAGGGTTCACAGTCCCTCGAGCTGTCCCCAGGTGAACCCCCCGCTGCAGGAGAGAAACCAAACACGTAACAAGAGAGCAAAGTACACAACTTCCAACAAAGCCCTGCATTTGCTCAAGTGCAGAAACAACCCTATCGCTATTCCCTACTACGTGGGGAACAAAGTTGCAACTCAAACAGTATCTACTGATAAATCAAGTATCCAAGCTCTCATTTCCATCCCTGAGAGCACCGGTGGGATTTTGCAAAACATTTTCAAAAGGAGACTCAGCACACATTACAAAATCCCAATCTCACCCCCGTTTTCCCTTGGACTGGGGGTGCAGCTGTTGTATGCAGTATCATACATGACCATCAAAATGCTTCATGGATGTTCACACCTGTTACTGCACAGGTGAGGCCCAGCACGGAGCCCACCTGGGAGCTGCTCTCGGGCACGGGTGAGGCTGGCTGGTACCACCCAGCAGCCCTTCCCCAGCCCACAGACCCTGCACCCCTGCCCAGGAGGGGCTCCCACGACTCACCTGGGGAATGGACGCACAGAGCCCCACCCCTGCCACCATCTGGGGCTGTGGCTTCTCTGAGGCTGAGCCCCTGCAGGAAATCCTGTCACACACAAAGCTGTGGGACACTCACAGCAAAAACAAAGTCCTGCTCTGGCTGCTGACTCTGGGGGTGGCCTCGCAGCCCCCTCCCCACCCCACAGCTCATTCCTGACACCCCACGGGCCCCACTCAGCTCTCCCCCTGCTCTGGGCTCAACACATCCCCAGGGAGCAGCCACAGCCCGGGGCTGTCCTTGCACAGCACCTCAGCCCTCCCACCGACCTCCTGCACAGCCCCAAAGCCTCCAGAGACCCCAAACCCCGCGGCCCCCAAAGCTCCAGCCCCCCAAACCCTGCGACCCTCAGTGCTCCAGCCCCCCAAACTCTGCCTTCCCCCGGCCCCCAATGCTCCAGCCCCCCAAACCCTGCGGCCCCCAAAGCTCCAGCCCCCCAAACNTCCCGACCCTCCCTCAGCGCCCCGTGCCCGCCATGTCCCGACCCTCCCTCAGCGCCCCGTGCCCGCCATGTCCCGACCCTCCCTCAGCACCACGCGGTCGGAAGCGGAGGCAGAAATGCGGCCCGGAAGGGCAGCGAGAGCAGCCGCGGGCCAGAGCGCCGCGCGGGGCACGGCCGCCAGGGACAGCGCCGTCCTGCGGCCGGAGCTGGGAGTGCAGCGGAGCCCGGGGAGCTCCGGGACAGCAGCTCCGGGAGCGGAGCCCGGGGAGCTCCGGGACAGCAGCTCCGGGAGCGGGGCCCGGGGAGCTCCGGGACCGCAGCTCCGGGAGCGGGCCCAGCGCTGTGGCGCTCAGGACTGGCAGCGAACAGGGCCCCGTGCAGCTCGGGAAGGGCCCAAGCTTTCGGAGCTGTTCGGTTCTGGAGCACAGAATGTCCCTTGGAGATGCTGCCAGGGCCGGAGCCCCTCTGCTCTGGGAGAGCTGGGGGTGCTCGCCTGGAGGAGAGAAAGCTCCAGGGGGAGCTCAGAGCCTTTCCAGGGCTTAAAAGCGGCTTATAAAAAAGATGGGAGAGTGACTTTTTACACAGGCAGATAGCGATAGGACAAGAGAGAATACACTAAAATACACTTTTTACACTAAAAGTGAGGAAGAAGTTCCTCCTTTGAGAGTGCAGACAGGCTGGCACAGCTGCCCAGAGAAGCTGTAGCTGCCCCATCCCTGGACATATTCAAGGCCAGGTTGTCCCACCTGGGACAGTAAATGGTGTTCCTGCCCAAGGCAGGGTGGAATGATAAGAGTTTTTAGATCCTTTCCAACCCAAATCATTCCATGACTCCATTGTTATAATCCCCTCCAAAGGCAAAATCTCTGCACACAGAGAGTTCAGAGGCCGTTCTTGGCTGGAGCTGAAACCACAGGGCAGTTAATACAGAGTAAATCAGTATTTTGATTCAATATTCTGCTGATGGCTCTCAAGGCCACCTATTTATGTTGAATTGTGCTTCACTTTCAGTGACTCTGACAGCCCCACTCCTGTCTGAGAGAGAGGCTTTCAGCACAAATATGGGTATCTCTCAAGAAATTTAATCACAATTTTCCCTCCAAGACATTTTGGTATAAACAGCCTGGGAGCAGAAAACCACTCCAACACACAGGAAATAACTTGCTCCCTGATGGCTCATTAAAAATGAAGCAGTGTTTAGTTTTATTTCTGCAATAACACATTTTAGCAGACCTCTTATAAAATATACATACAGGTCCAAGCCATGCAAAACCTGGATGGGAGGAGCAGCTGGGGAAACCAAGCACCACGCCACCAGCAAACAAAAACTCATTTTTGCCTGTTAAAGCTTAGTGTGGCCTCTGGGTGCTGTCACATCCAAACACAGGGACTGAGTGACACAGGGACAGGTTTGTGGCCCTACGCTGAGCAGGTAATTCCACTCTCAGGTTCCCCAGGAGTGGGTGCTTGCACTGCTCAGAGCCTGCTCTGAATACTAAACTCTGCCTTTCCTCGTGATTGTCCTTCTACCACTTGTAAATACACAGCAGGATTGTTCTACAAATACCGGGGAACATCTTTCCAGTCCCTGTGAAAGCAGAGGGCACGATCCCTGCTTTGCACAAAGAATTGTGATGCAGGGGGATGAACGAAAACACAAATACTCGCAGATCTGAGGAGCTGAGTTTGCAAAAGCTGCTTCTGTGCTGCTCAGAGTACAAAGCCCTTCCCTGCTGCCCCTTGACCAAGCAGAGGGATATCCCCTCTCCCAACACAGCCCCACTTTTCATGTGTTGCTGCTTTAATGTCATAATGCTCGGTGTTCTTTTTCCTTACAGATTCATAGAATCCTTGAGGTTGGAAAAGACCTCCAAGATCATCAAAGCCAGCTGTGATTGCAGTGAAAGCTTTTGGGGGTGCTGGGTACCCAGAGCACAGTGGGAGAGCTCTGGAGCCGAATGTGCAGTGGCCAGAGGAGCTGGCCAGGAGAGAGAGGGGCTTTAACAACTGAGCCAGAGAGACTCTGACACTTCACAGCCCTGTTTGCCACCAGCCTGGCAGGGAGGTGGAGGGACAATCCCAACTGTGGGCAGGGACAGCCACCCATTCCCTCCAGGGCAGAATGAAAGGATTTCACACCCTTCCACGAGTTTTATTTGTGAAGGTAAAATCATTTCACTGCCGTGGCTGCAAACGGTGCCTCCTGCTGGTCCCCCTGTGCCCCTCCAAGGTGGCCAGGGGCTGGCCAGCTGGCACACCCTGCAGGATTCCATCCCTCCTGGGTGCAGCTCTGCCCAGCCCTGCCCGTGTATCTCATTTGTACAGCCGAGCTCGGCAGGGACTGCGCTGAAAACAAACATTCTTTTCCTTCCTTTTTGATAAAAGAAAACATTACCTCTCCGAGATTTACACAGCAGATCAAGCATAAACCTGAATTATCTCCCTCCTCTCTTTCTCCAGGGAGCAGATAATAGGTGGATGTCTCCATCCCTCTGCTTTGTTCCTCGTCACCCAGCTTGGCAGCGTTTTGGTTGCTATTAAACCACGCTCACCCCGCTTGACATTTAAAGGGCTGTTGTTTGATTGCTGTCACAGTCCTGTACGTGGATCCTTCAGCCACTTCCCTCCTCCTTTTCCCACCAATGATGGATTTTCTCGTTTGCTCCACAGTAATTTGCTTTCCTCGTGCTGTGCCCCAGCAGAATGCTTTCGCTGTCAGACGTGGGGTTTGGTGCTTGCCCACGGTGCCACGTCACACCCCAGCAGCTCCAGGCACATTGGAGCTGCCCTGGCTTTCAACAGGGTTAGGAAAACTGAATAGCACAAGGATCTGGGAGCCTGGTCCTGCTGGGGCTGGATCCTGCAGCCTTCAGGGTCACTGCTGTGGTGTGGGATGTTCACAGATATTCCTGATGGCTTCCACAGCTGATCCATTGCCCCCACGTGGAATATCCCACTGGCTCCAGGGTGAGGAGCACTGAGGGTGGGGAGTGGAGCCTTTGGGAGCAAAGTGTGGGATGCACCATCAGCTGGAGGGTTCACAGCTCAGCCCCCCGAGGAGAATGCACGGAGCAGAGGGACTGCTGCCTCCAGAGCTTTGCCAGATGATCTGCAAAGGACAAAGCATTTCAGTGCATCATCTTAAAACCCCTCTGGGTGCTCCTCTTGGCAAGGTGCAGACACACCTGACACCTCACTGCCAGCCCAGTGTCACGGGAGGAGCAGCTGAGGGGCTGCTGGTGCTGAGTGCCATCCTGCAGGGACGCACAGAGCCAGGAAATGTCACCTCAGAGATCCCAGGAACCAGCACCCTGTGGCATGGACGGTGCCACCCTCGCAGGGGTGCTGGTTTGGGGGTGAGGATTCCAGCTGGTGCCTCCACCACCCCAAAATTCTGCTTAACAGGGCCACAGATGCACAGGAGACGCTTCCAACACAGACGTCAAGGATGAGTTGGTGCCCTTTGCAATCTCCTTCTGCTGCATTCCTATAGAGTGTGGCCAATTTGCATAATAAACATGAGCTATAAATGTCAAAATCGGCCACATCCATATCTTATTTTCAACTCAGACTCTGATTGCATCTTTTTGACTGTAACTTGCCTTTGCAAATAGCTGGAGCCTGGTGCTCTGTGGCTGCTGCTTTCCTGGATCTGTGGGGCTGGGCTGCCAGAGCCCAAAACCCAAATTTCCTTACGGCCACCCCAGAGCTCCTGCCGTCCCTGCAGATGCAATTTTAGTGGCTCTGTCACTGCTGCCTGGCACAAGTGGGCTCGGGGAGGAGGGAAAAGTGTTGAGCCAGGAGGCAGAGCTGTATGGCAGCCTGGGGAGGGTGGAGGGCCTCCTGAGCACGCCAAGAGGGAAACTGAGGCAGAACCAGGCAAGGATCTGGCTCTCCATGGCACACCCACGCTGCAGATCAGGGTCCTCAGTGCCACCATTGTCTCACCTTGCTTTGCTCTGTGTCAAGCGCCAAGAGAATGGAAAGTTGTGGATGTTTCCACAGGTGCAGGGTGAGGAGGGAGGGCTGCAAATCCTGGAACCTTCCAGACTTATCCGTGCACTCTGATCCTCCTGCTGAGCTGTGGATAAACCCCAAACAAATCCTATATAAACCCACCTGCTGCTCTCCACGACAGCCCCACTGTGGGGCTGCACCCCACGGCTCCCGAGGGACACATTTGAGCTTCAATATTTCCAGATCCCTCATTCCACTCTGCACATGCAAATGAGGATTTGCAGGAAACCATTTGATTCACGGGTTCATCCTTTATTTTGGCAGATAGCATCAGTTAAATGCCTGCTTATTTCTGCTTTCTGAGAACAATACAAACCACTTAAGTACACATGCAAGACAGACTGAGCCCTAAGTGCTTATGAGCTGTTTGATTTACTGAGGTGTCTTTATTTTTGCCGAGTATCTCACAAAGTCATTTATTATTTAGCAGTAAATTAAAGTAGAGGGTCTGTGATTTTCAACAACAGAAATTAATATCCCAGCACTCCTTTGTACCATATATATCTATAATTTACAGCACTGGAAATGGCCAGACAGTAATGCAAGACCATCCTTTTCCTTTCTCCCTTGTTACCTGCTGATCACTGCTGCGTAGCAGGAATAAAAAATGGACTGGCAGGAGACACACTCCAACAGGAAAGGGTAGTTTTAAATTAAAAGTCCAGTTTTTGTGGTTCTCAAGAGGCCCCATTTGCTTCCCACTGCCCTCCTGCACGCATCACTTACAGATAACAAGGTGAACAGGCAGCAATCTTGCCTTGAGACAGATGAGTTTTAACCTCACTGGTTCTGTGCTTGGTGAATAATAATAATAATAATAATAAAAATAATAACTTTTATTATTACTACTACTACTAATACACCTGCAAGCCTTGGAAACACACACTGTTGAATTCTTTGCTCACCTGTCCACAGTGGAGGGGTGGCCAGGGGTGGTACAGAATCAAAATTCCAGAATAGTCAGGGATGGAAGGGCTCTCTGGAGATCACCCAGACCAAGGCAGGATCACCTGGAACAGGGGACATAGAAACACATCCAGGTGTTTGTAATGTCCCCAGAATTGGAGACTCCACAACCTCCCTGGGCAGCTGTTCCAGGGCTCTGCCCCCTCCATGGACACAGTTCTTCCTCGTGCTGAGGTGGGATTTCTCTTGTTTCAGTTCATGGCCACTGCTCCTCGTCCTGTCCCTGCTCAGGGCACCCCTGAACAGAGTCTGGGAGCATTCCCTGCACCTGGAGCAGGAGTGGCTATCCAGAGGCACAGGTGACAGCAAGGACAGAGCTCTTCTTTCTGAGGCTCCATGGACTCACAAAGCCCTTGGGTGACTTTAGGAACAAAGCTGGGGGTGTCCCATTGGAGAATAGCACATCCCTGCAGCTCCAACCCCTTCCTTTGGGTCTGTGCCAGCTCACCACTAGCAGCCTGGTGCCAGGTTCAAGAGCAATATCATGGCCAGGAAGTTTTATGGGCTGTGCTGGGCTCTGGCTGACACAAAGCAGCCGGTGATTTACAGCAATCTCGTGTAGTACAAAGGCAAAATGTGTCCCTCGTGGATGGAGCTCTGCGAGCTGGAGGGATAAATCAGCTCCAGCAGGGAGCAAAGATGAGGAAAACAGAAAAAAGATCCTAAATGTTCTACTTGGATCCTTTGGAAGGAGGAGAGAGAAGGGTCCCTCCCTGAAAATGCTCTCCTGGTGTGGGCTGGCCTGAGCAGGCGCCGGCGCTGAGCCCTGCCTGGGCAATCACCTCCAACATCTTCTTCCATCACCTTTTGCCCATGTCCATACAAGATTCCCGTCCTCCTGGAGCCCACCTGGGCTGCAGATGAGGAGTTTTTGTGCCCCTGAGCTGTGGAGGGGCTGGGGGCTGTGCCCAGGAGCCCTGCAGAGCTGTCTGGGGATGGCAGGGGCTCACCCAGCAGCCACCCCTGGCTCCTGCCTGGAGAGGAGGCACGGCCACAGCACTGTCCTCAGCTCTGGCACAGGGTTTGTGCTTTTGGCCAACAAATCCATCCTCTGGAGTAATCCCAGGAGACTCAGCTCCACCAGGAGTGGCAGCACCCGTGGGCACTGCAGGTGCTTCCTCCAAGCACCACCTCATTTCTTACGGAGCAGCACAACCCAACCTCCCAGCACCACAGAGTCACACCAGTGACCAGAGTTTCCTCACACCAGGACCAGTGCCACCCTTGCCATGATGGTTCTGCCACAAGCACTGGGTTCCCTGGCCTGCTGATCCCTCATTTCCACCACACTTGCTCAACACAGTCCCACAGGCTGGATCACTCCCAAATTATAAGTGTACCCTTCAATTTCTCAGCTAAATTAAGGGAGTTGTTTTTCTTGTAGCCACCCAGATAAAAACATAGAAAGGTATCAGGAAACTCAGCCTGTAACAAGTCACACTTTCCCTCTCTCTTCTCCTCAGTGTGGAGAAATTTCCAAGGAGAAACCATAGCAGTGTTATTTGTCTTTGTTTTGGGGAAGAAAAGCAAGCTGATTAAAAGCAAACAAAAAGCAAGAGCTGTGGAGTCCCAGAGGCTCCCTTGCAGGAGTTCAAAGGAAAAAAAGGAATGAAAAACTGGAAATGTTAGAGCAAGACATTTAAGCTTTGAAGACCATATCAGTTATGGATGAATTAAAACACACAATAATTAGCACTGAGAGCTACAGTACCTGAGGAGATGGGGAAAATTGGTTTCTTCATGCTCATCAAGCCCTTCCAGGGATGCTCCTGCCGGGATGGGTTTGGGGGCCAGGCTCTCTGCTGTCTCTGGCGGTGTCTGCACGTGGTGGCTGAGCTGGGACAAGAGTTATCATCGGGAAAAACGCTGCTGCCCGCACGGATTTGGGATTGCAGCCCACCCTGGGAGCCCTGCCCGCAGCAGGGATGGGACAGCAGCCTCTCAGGAACTGTGCTAATCCCCGGGATGATGCGACCTGGAGGTGGAGATAAGGAGGGAGGACACCTGAAGTTTATCTGCTCGGCGCCTGCCAGCTGGAGATTACAGGCTTTTATTTTCTTCTTTCCAATGGCAAGAGAAAAAAACAGCAAACAGGGAAAAAAGCCCATCCCGCATGCAAAGCATGATCCCCAAATAAATACCACGGCTATGTTATCCCATTAAAAAAGCATTTAGCTTCGGGCTTTGAACACCTCGAGCCACAGGACGCCGGGCTCTGGCTGCGGTGAGCGAGGGGGATCGGAGCCTGCCAGCTGCTCCTGGCTCCTGCCTCCTTGGCAAAGCATTTCCTCCTGGGGCAGAGATCATTTAACAGAGCCGCTCGGCTACAGACCTGCCCAGCAGTTAATTTACTTGAAAACCAACAAATTCCATTAGATACCTCTGTGGATCAGGAGTCCTGAGCTGGGAGGGGAGTCCAGCTCTCCAAGAGTTCCACTTTTCCCTTTGCCCTTCCCGCCGTGGAGCTGGGAACGGAGCTTTTGAGCTGCTAATTCCTCTCGAGGTTCTGCAGGAAAGGGATGGCTGGACCATTGTGCTCTGCTGCTCCTCCGAGGGCAGCGAATCGACCCAAAAATCTCCTGCAGGTGAATGGGAAGGAAGCGCTGCCCTGCGCGCACGCACAGCGCCGGGGCAGCGATAAGGATGCTCGGTGGGAATTAAAAAAAAACCCCAGGGAGATCTCTATCAAATAATTTGTTCCTGTACCAGCGATTCTCAGCAATTGGCAGGCTGCGCTGCGCTCCGTGGCGCTTTGGGAGGGAAATTCAGAAAATCCTGTTTGCAACAAAGTTAATGTGCAGGTGCTGAGGGCGGGTTGCGCTGGTGGCTGCACCAGCTCCCGTTTTGGTTTGCAGCTGCATCCCTTGTCCTTGGGGGAGTGACAATACCAGGAAATGTGTCACCCACCTCCAAGGAGAGAATCCCCCTCTGTGGAGCCCCTCTGCCCTCAACAGGTCCCTCTCCTGCTATTTCTTTTTTTTTTTTTTCTTTTGACTTCCCATTTTACAGCTTTTATCTCAATTGGAGCAGATCAAAGCTGACCCATCCTGCTGAAACTTTCACTCCTTTAGGTGGGACAGATGTGAGGTACCCTCATGACTGATGTCTCCTGACGGCTCAGGAGAGCTGTGCTCCCGCTGCCGAGGAGCTGGAGAAAGGGCAGCACAGCAGGACAACTGCAGCCAGCAGAGCTCTGCTGTGGCATTTAGAAATCTCTGGACCAAGCGTTTTCATCCTGGACCATACATTTGAAAAGCCTTCTCACCCTGGAATAATTAAGCGTCCTGCTGAGTGCCTCAGATTAACAACCATCCTTCGCTCGAGGGAGTTCGAGGCTTCTCCTCCCATCATTTCCCCCTGATTTTAGGATAAGAGGATGGCACGGGGCTCCAAGCCGCCCTCCCTGCTCCATGTCCCCGACTGCAGAGGCGATGCTGCCACTAGATGTCAGCGGAGACTGGAGCTGGGCATGGCTCGGGAAGGGGAAGGAGAGAGGAGAGAGGAGA
>VZTB01003734.1:65735-81955 GCA_013397245.1 Thryothorus ludovicianus
AAAGGATATTCTGCTGTCCCACTTCCTGCAATGTTTGGGGACACCTCGTGTGACCTGCCATCCCCAGGCATTGGTTTGGAAGTGTCTCCCACCTGTCCAGAGAAGGGTTCAGGAGTCCCAGCTCCCCATGCCTGGCACTGAGCAGGGAGCATCCCTCATCTGTTTTTTTTCTCTCCCTTTTTTAGGCAACAAATGGGGTGTGGAAACAGCAGGGGAAAGGAATTGGGGCCTTTCTTTGAAGGATGTGCTACACCCACCTTGGTGTGTGAGGGGACCACCCTGAGGCATGTGGGGTCAGCTGTGCCCCCAGCCTGGGCTCTGCACTGTCCCCAAAATCCTTGTCACCAGCAAGAATGCACTGGCCATTTAACCTCCCCCTAAAATCATCCACCCCTTCCCACACCACCTGTTTAACATCCCCTAAAATCACCCTCACCTCTTTAACACCCTCCCAAAATCCTCTGAGCCTGCCAGATCCTTTGCTTTCCTTTGCAATAGGCTTTGCCCCCACACGTGAAGGATTATTTTGGTTTCTCCCAGAGGATGAGACATCACCAAGCCAGGCTGGGATGCTCCAGGGCAGAGGGCAGTCCCCATCCCGACCCCTCCAAGCTGCATCTGCACCTTCCCTCTCCCCAGGTCTGGCCCAGGAGCTTTGCTGCTGCAACATCCACCTGGGGCCAGTCCCCTCTCACAGCACTGACACAGAACAAATAAACAGCAAATGCCTTATTTTCATGGAAAATGAGGAATGGGGATGTTACTGAGAGGAGAGATTTAATTTTGTGCTCATTGAATTATGACACATCTGTGGCAGCCTCCCAGTGAGATGCAGTTTCACACCACCAGTGGATGACTATTTAGGCAGAGTTTGGAGTAATTCCTCAGCTTTCCCCAGCAAAACACTTCAAGATCACCTTTTCCCAGCAAATATCCCCTGCATTTTCCATTTTCTAGTAAAAAAAAAAAAAAAAAAAGTGCATTGCATCAAATTCTCAGCTATTTATTGTTGTGGGCTGAAGATTCACAGCTATTAAACGGTACAGGAGGGTAAAACTCCCATTCTCTTGCCAGTCTGGGGCTCCCTCTCTCCTCCCTGTTTCCACACCTGGCATTCATCCCTCAAATACAAAAAGTTCAATTTCCAATTCCATTTCTGTCCTTCCAAATCTATTCCAAGACTCAGAGAGCTGTGGAAGAGCAGCCCACACCCCAAAATCCTCCTGAAAACCCACACTGATTAAAAGATTTTTGATTTCTTTGAGCTTATTTTTAAAATACTGGTTCAGTTTGATTTTTATTTTTTTGTTTGATTATTTTTTTCATATTTTATTGGCTGAAGAGGCTCTTACAGACAGGATGCCTTGCACCCACTGGGGTTTGCTGGGCTGGGATCACCTGGTGCCAGTTGAGGGCAAAGTGAGGGTAGGGGGGGTTCTGCTGTATTTCCCAGGATTTTAGGCAGCATGTGCATGGGTTTGGGTTTTGGTGGCTCTGAGCTCTGGGATGCCAGGGTAAAATCAAATCTGGGCAGCTCTGCCTGGGTAAAACCCAGCCCTGGACAGCTCTGCCAGGGTAAAACCAGCCCTGGGCAGCTCTGCCAGGGTAAAACCAGCCCTGGGCAGCTCTGCCAGGGTAAACCCAGCCCTGGGCAGCTCTGCCTGGGTAAAACCAGCCCTGGGCAGCTCTGCCAGGGTAAAACCAGCCCTGGGCAGCTCTGCCAGGGTAAAACCAGCCCTGGGCAGCTCTGCCACATCCACCCCCAGGCCTGGAGGTGCTCACAGGGATGCTGCAAACCCTGAGTGGGATTTGCAGAGTATTCACCTCCCCACCCTGACCCCCCAGATGCTTTTGGAGCCACAGGGGCCAGGGGAGGCTTTAGGAGACACTTTTGGCCAAACCCTGGCTGACACATTTCAGGGTGACCCCGTGGCAGGGGGACAGAGCGGGGCCACCCCTGAGCCCCCCTGGCAGAGCCCCCGTGGGTGCCTGAATAATGCAAAAAGCACCAGGAAGAGCAGCTCCATCCCAGCAGCTCCATCCCTGCTCCAGGCGCCAATCCCACCCATCCTTGGGATAAAAATCCAGCCACCATCCCGGAATCCACAGAGCCTGGGCAGGCTGGGGGCTGCCTCAGAGCTCCCAGCAAGCAGGAAAACAGCTATTAGGCTTTTTGAAGCCTTCTGAAGGGAATTAAAAGGGAATTAAGTTGCTCTCTTCAGCTTAGTCAGTACAAATAAACCTTTAGCTGTTGGATTAGCAATGCCAGAGCAGGAGCGGTGGCTGCTGGAATTTCTTTTCTTTCCATTTTTTCCCTTTTTTTTTTTTTTTTCTCTCCCTTTTTAATTTCATTCTTGTCATTCAGGGCAACAGAGTGTCAAAGCAGGCTGGATTTTCTCCAAGCCAGCTCTGCCTTTGCAGCCACGGTGTTACTGCTGTCATCTCTCATGGTAATAAAGGAAGAAGCAAAACCAACCAAACCAAAACCTTAATCCAAATTCACACCAGTGCCTTTCACCCCCACAAGACCCCAATGCACGTCTCATTTTTCATCTGTTGGAGAATACTTGGGAAATAAATGAGCAGTTTGCTCTGAAATCCAGAGCAGGGCTGGCACAAAGGCAGTCAGGGTGATCCATCCCCTCCCTGAATTATTGAATTAATGTGAGGAACGCTGATTTCTTCAGGTACGTGACAGCCAGCTTGGGCCTCAGTTTCCCCTTCTGCAAAATCCCACTGCTATTTTCCTCAGGGCATGGATGCACAGAATCATTTAGGTTGGAAAAGACCTTTAAAATCAAGTGCAGCCATTTGCTCAGCACTGCATGACTGGCTATCAAGTTGTAGCTGTGCTTATTTTTAAATACAGATATATAGATATAGATTTATAGATGATATAGATAGATATAGAATTAATCATGGAAGCAGAGAATCATTTAGGTTAGGAAGGACCTTTAAAATCCTTGAGTGCAACTGTTAGCACTGCATGATTGGGTATCAGCTTGCAAATCTATTTTATTTATATAGAAATGTATATAATTATGGAAGCACAGAAAAGTTAAGGTTGGGAAGGACCTTAAAGATCATCGAGTCCAACTGCTAACCCAGCACTGCAGGGCTGGGTATCAGCTCACAAAGCTGTCTCTAGATCTATAAATGCACACACGCACACAAATGCTATTTATAGTGGGAAAAATGGGAATTTCTGGCTATGAAGCAGGACAGACACACTCAGAAGGGGTCGCAGCATTAGCAGAGGGATTCCCTCCAGGCAGAAGAGCATTCACCCAATTCTGACCTCTTAGCAAATCTTTACACATTTCTTACTTTTCCAAACTTCTTTCTTGAGTGCCGCTACCACGGAGGAAGGACGTGTCACACACCTGGGGACAAATCCCAGAGCTGCCACTCTCTGTAGCCTGAGAAGGAGCTGATCCAGCCAGGCTGCACCCCAGGATAAAACACAAACACCCATCCAGCACACCCCAAAATCCCTGGGAACTGCTCTGCCAAAACACAGAGGCTTTGCTGCTGCTACCAGGATGCCAAGCCCCAGTGCCTCTCCCTCTGATGCTATTCAGCTTGACAATGTCTTTTCCAATAAATTCTCTGGCTTTCCAGGCCCTGTGCTGTCTGGCATGTAATACTCGGGCTGTGAAGAGGATGTTTCATCCCCGCTTTGCTCTCCTGCTGCTCACCTCGGGGCAGTGTTGAGGTCTAGGTGTGCTCCTTCCCCGTGTGGCTCCTCCACCCAGCCTGGGTCAGGACGGGAGCAGCAGGGCCCTCGTGGGGGCTCAGAAGTACTTTGGGTTCTATTGTGGGTGGCAAGAGACCAAAACTGCTTTGTGTGAGCCCTCTGGGATGGGTGGTGCAGGAAAAAAGGATAAAACATATCTGGGGAGGGTCCTGCCCCTGTGGATTCAGCCAGGCCTGGTGACAACCCCTGAGTGGGTTTTGTCTTTGCCTCAGCTTTGTGTGCAGGGAAAGCAAAGCAGGAGCTGGCTCTGCCCTCAGACACACATCCCCACTGCTGCTGGGGCCACGGAGAGCCTGCAAAGCCTCTGGAGCTCTGGGCATGAGCCTTGTCCCTGCAGAGCCCAGAGCACCCCCATGCACACACAGGATCCCACCAGGCTGGAGAAATCCTGCTCCATAACTCCTGTGACAGCTCCCACAGGCTCTGGCTCAGGGCTTTTCTGGACAGGACATGCTGGGACACAAACTGGACAAAGGGACAGTGGCAGGTGGGACAGGGAACATGTCAGGCAGTGTGGGAGCAGCTTGTTCCTCACAGGATCCTGCTCGGTTTGTGAGCATCCCTTCCATGTTCCCAGCAAATGCACAGGCACGGCTGCAGAGCTCCCTGACAAGTGATGAATTTGGCCCTGGCCTAAAAATGTCACTTGATATTCTCCTTGCCCATGACAAACGTGCTGGGGTTTGATGATAATCAAACTGGGGGCAGAACTCACGGAAGCTCCAAACACAAACACAGCAACCGAACTGCCCAGTAAAAAAAAAAAAAAAAATAATCTTAACCCTTGATCATCCTCCCTTTAGATAGATCATTTATGTTTTTTCAAGACAGAGAAAATAGAAATTCCTTCATTTCAAGCTGCTGCTGCGTGGCCCTGGCCAGTGGTGAGGCAGAGGCAGCTCAGAAGCCCTGGGGAGGAGGGTGGAGAGGGCTGGAAAACCTGGAGCAAACAGCATCCAACCCCTCTGGAGCACCAACCTGCTGCCAGTGCACGGAGTCACCGGGATGAGCTCGTCCTGCTAATGAAATATCTGAACATGACTGCCTGCCCTACTCGGATCGTGGCCAATTCCCATCACAGAAACATCATCCACCAGGAGATTTATTTGTTAATGAGGGAGGGAAAACAGCAGCTCGGTTCTGCTGCCAATGGAGAACCTGCACACGGCCCTGGAGCTCGTGGGGGTTTGCATGGAGTGAACTGGGATCAGAGGGCACCAGGACCAGGCCCTGGGCTGGGGGTGCTGGTTTGTTCTGGGCTGGTGTGGCACTGAGGGTTTAAAAGAGGCTGAATGGGCAATGTCCCTGCTCCCATTCCCCAGCTCTGATTAATGGGGTTTGTTCCCTGCACCTCATTACCTGATCAGGGGGGAGCAGCTCAGCCACTCCTGAGGAAAAACAATGAGCAAGCAGAAAGAGAAAAATGCCTACAATAGACTTTTGCTAATAAAATCCATGACAAGGATAATAAATGAACCTTTCCTCGGCCTTCCTTTCTGTCCCAGAAAACATCCTTTGCTCTAAAGCACCAGTGAATTTTTTCTCTTTTCCAACAGGGTGAAGGTTCAGCTGCCTGGCACTGCAGGATTTTTTCCCAGCTTGGAGCAAAGCATCTGAATCTGATCTCAGAGACCAGATCCTCATAAAGGATGGAAATCTATGAGCAGCTGCCACTTCTCACTGGGACATCCAAGCTGAAAATTAACTGTTTTGAGGGATTTAGATTTTGATATTGCATATTAATTCTGCCTGGATGTTATCAAAGTGATAACAGTGAGCTGGGATCCAGAAGCACATCCCACACCCCTGGGCTGCAGGGGGAAAATCCCTATGTTCTTACACAAAATGAAACACACAGGTTTTGTTTGTAGATTTGCAAAATCCTATGTTTCAGTCCCTGAGCTTTGGGCAAAACCTGGATTTGTTGGAGGTGTGGGCCAGAATCCCAGGGTTGTCACCCTTGGGGCTCCTGGAATGGGCCACAAACCCCACACACAGCAAACCCCCCAAGTCTGCCATGCTTTAATCAAGATATAAAGGATATTTCCATGGAAAATTAATCAGCTCATCAACCATTTGCAGATGGAGCAAGGGCCAAACACCCCCAATAACCAAACTCCTCCTCACCAGCCCTTTTTACACACCCCCTGTTCCACAGGGACCCTGGGCTCTGTCCCTGTTGGCATTACAGGGACACCTCCCTCCTCCAGCCCCAGCGTGGCCCAGGCACAGCACACACTCACCAAACAGGCTGGAAACTCCAAACCTTTCCCTTTCCCAGGGCACAGCACACAGCTCACCAAACTGGCTGGAAACTCCAAACCTTTCCCTTTCCCAGGGCACAGGCAGCTCCACAGCCAAACCCACCCGGATGCTGCAGCCCTGTGTCCCCAGCTCCCCTCATCCCCCACCACTGCTGATGCTGAGACCAAAAGCAAAACCTGCCCAGGATCATTTCCCCCTCTGGTTTTTCACTTTCATGTTTTTGCTCAGCCCTTCTCTCTGGCAATGTGCTCCCACCCAACCGAATTTGGAGGATCAGAGTGTTTAAATCCCTTTCCACAGGATAGATTTAACAGGACAGGTTTTGCTTTAAACTCAAGTACCCTCCTGAGGATTCATTACCAAAATCCATCCACTTCCCATTTGTTGCTAATGGGAGGGAAGATGAGTTTTGAATAATTAAAACGTGGCTCCTCTCTGCCTGCTGCTGGACAGAGCACAGGATGTGCTGCTGCTCTGCCCCTGCTCCAGGATCCTCTGGTAACCCTGCAACCCTCCTAAACTATTTACCAATCCTTAAATATTCACTGAGGCTCCTCTAAACTATTTAGGAACCCTAAAAATCCCAAACTATTTACAGAAACACAAAATGTGATGATGTTTCACCACCCTCATCATAAATACATTTCTTTTTATCTAGCCTGGATCAACCCTCATTTAGTTTAAAAACATCATTCCTGTCCTGTCACAAGCCCTACTAAAAAGTCTGAATCCCACAAACTCCCAGCCAGCAGGACACAGGCTGGGATATGAGCACCCAGGATGGATCCTGGGCTTTGCAAAGCATCAGGTGCACATCAAACTGAGCACCAATGAAACCAGACCTAAACAAAAAAAAAAAATCTCACCTTGAAGCTCTTCCACATTCCGGTCTGGGGCTGCTGGATCTCCAGAGGGCTGGGCTGCCCGGGCACACTGGATGGCACTCGCCTCCCCTCACAAGGGCAGGGGGAAAGTGATGACAAATTCCTCCAGTTAATTAAAAAGTCCCACTTCAACAACACAGCAGAGCTTTTGAACTAATTTATGAGCATTTATTCATTTTGTCCCAGCACAATCTCTGTGGAAATGTAAAATTCAGCTCCTGCATGATTTTCTCTTTGCATTGACTGGAAGGAGAAAGAACGAATAGATTCTGCTAAATTAATTATCAGCATTGATTTCTTGCCTTTTTTATATTTTTATCCCAAGACAGAGCCCTCAGTAACTTTGAAGAATCTCCAGCACTCAGGCTTGGAAAATTGATCTAGCAGTTTCTGTGAAGCAGCATTTCCAAGCTCCCCTTCCTCAAAATACACTCTAAATGTTAATTTGCATGCTCTAAAGGAACCAGGTGATTTGTCATTATATTTGCCTCCTCTCCCAGATGTAGCTACTCGTTCCCTTCTTAATTGATTTTCATATTTAGATTCAGTTCTCGGGAAAGTAATTTGGGGACTGAATTGGGGAAGAGAATTAATAGCTGACAACAAATGGGAACTTGGATGGGACTTCATTAGGGCCATCCGAGTGCCCAGACTGGGCCTCTCTTCCTCCAGCACTTTCATTTTTGTCATCTATTATAAATCATTATGGTGAAAAATAGCTACAGGGTAGAGACTGCTCACTGCTTTTGCAGAAAAAAAAAAAAAAAGGAAAAGCTGCCAGATAAGGGGGAAGAATTTGCAAATCTTCATTGGAATAAAAGCCCTGGAGGGTCCTTCCTTCCTGGCCCCATCTGTCGTTGCTGGTGGGAGATCAGGTGTGCAGGAGCAGGGAATCTCTGCAGGTGTGTCCCCAGCCAGGTGTCACCTTGGGTGTCCCCATCTCTGCCTGCAGGGTCAGGACCTGATGGGGAGGGGGCAGGAGCCCAGGGAGCTGCCAGGACTTTCACAGCAGAGATTCCAAAGACACCCAGAGAAGTGCAGCTTCAAAAAGTTATCCTGGGATAACAGAACCCAGGCCTTTTACAGCTGGCACCCACAGCCTGCAGCTCCCTTTGCCCACACAGGACACACAGCAGTGCTGTGTCCCCTCCCTGCTCAGGAGCCAATGGAATGCTGCTGGTGGCCAAATTCCTGTGAATTTTAGCTGGGAGAAGCCTGGAGCCCAAGAGCCCCTGGTGCAGCTGAGCCCTCCTGCCCCTGGGACTGCTCTGAGCACCCCAAAGCAGGTCCACGGGGATGCCACAGGCCAGGAAAGGCTTTGGCAGCCTCACCCACCCCAGAGCTCCCCTTGGCATCACTGAAGTGGCAGCCAGGAGGGTGCAGGCAGGGCAGCACAGCTCCAGCTGATGGGAATCAGCAGAGCAGCAGGAATCCCCTACCTCAATCAGCTCACTTAAATTTCTAGCACCTGAACTTTTAAAAACAAAACCCAAAAAACATGCCCCAAACAACCTATCTTTTGAGGAAGAAATGTTTTTTTTCTACCAGTGTGTTTCATTTTAGGGCTACTCCAATTCTGGCTGACTGGGGAAAGTTTCATCCTGTCTTCTAAACACAGTTAATTCTCTTATAAATTAACTTACACAGTGCCACAGTACATTACCTCACCTTGGAATATTTCTATTCTGAAATTTCTGTGGCTGATGAATGGAACAATGCATGGATTTTTCTCTGGGGATGTTTTACTCACAATGTAACTTATTAAAATACAGCTGACTGCAGAAGAAACAGCCCTTCTTCAACAGGGCCCGGGTCATCCAGTGAAACCTAGATAATGAAAAATGGTTTATGGCAAAGTTGTTAGATCAGCAGCTCTTGCATGGACTGTCTCTGGGATTTCCTGTAATCATTGGAAGTTGCCAGGAAGGTGCCATGGACCAGCAGCTGCCTGGGAAGCTCTCCAAGGATTTCGGGGAAATTCCCCCTGTGTCCATCCCTATTATAAACACATATTATAAAGTTGGCTTTTGGCAAATATTAAGATGAGTGCTGTGCATATAAGGTTGTGATAAATACATATTATGGTACTGTTGCTTTTTTTTTTTTCCCACACCCATATAGGGTGAATAATCTATATATAGCATAGAAATAGTTTTAAAAATATAGTTTTCTTTAAGAGTAAAGTAAGTTAATAAAGTGTCTTTGCAGTAAGTGAACTGATTGCCTGGTCAGGATCACACCCAGTGCAGACCCTGCTGCTGATATGGAGAATCTGCTGCTGATATCCCAGCTACTAGCACCAATCATCTGTAGAAATCATAGACTAAAGCCCAAATTAAGACTGATAAAAAGAATTAATTAAAACCACAGCCAAGAAACACGCATGCTCTAGAAAGGCAGGACCAAGGAGTGACCATGCAAAACAGCTCCTAGAAACATGGAAATAAGTTCTTGGAAAAGTTTAAATGTACATATTTAAGGGGTGTCTCTAAAACAGCAGGTGTGCTCTTGGCTCTCAGCTGTGTTTTTTGCTTAATTGCCTTGTCCTTATTGTCTTTGATTAAACCTTTTAAATCCTACCAAAAATATGAACTTCGTTTTTCACAGTCCTGCCCACGCCAGAGCCAGCACAGCCCCTTAACCTTCAACCCCCCTTCCCTGGCAAGGCTTGGCTTGAACCACTCCAAACCACATCCAAAACTTCCCCTTGCACTGATTATCTCTGCCTACAGCTCCCTGGCACCATCCCTCCCTTCTTTTATTAACACTTCCTTTTCCTCCAGTGGCAAATCTGCCCAGAGTGCCCCAGGCCCCATGGCAGGAGCTCCTGGGACAGGGCAGTGCCAGGGGCTGGGGCAGCAGCTGCTGCTTCCCAAATCCCTTCTGAATTATGAACCATGAACACTTGAAAATCTGACCCGGGGTGGCTCTTGTTGAGTCATCCTCTCTTTAATTGCTTGCAAATATTGCACTGTCTCACAGTGTGGGCTGTAAATTCCTGCAAATAAAGGGTGGAAGCTGTTTCACAGCTAATATATTGTTTCTTGGGAAAGTTTGGGATTAGATGGATCTTCCTGCTGAGCTAACAGCCCCTTTTCCTGGGAATTGGGCTGTGTGAGTGCTGGGATGGGGGATGCTGACCCCTTGGGATGCCCCTTGCAGGTAGGAAGAGCCATAGAGGGTGGGAAAACAAAAACTGGAGGCATGCAGTCCATCTGCTGTGACAATGTCAGTGCCACTCACTGAGAGCCCCAGGAGTGCCAAACACTATTTATCAATATTTCCCAATACTCCCTAAAGTGAGTTTTTCTGAAGATTTCAGCATGAGGGTTCATTAAGTGACTTCAAGTGAAAAAAAGAAAAAAATAATAAGAGCTGCTGTTCAGCAGTACAGATTTCCCCAGAGGCTTCTGTTATTATCGTTTTCCCAGTTATGAGTGATTTATTCTTAATGTTCCTGGCTTGGCACACACACAAATCATTGCTGCTGTTGTGAAACCACTCCAGCTCTCCTGGGATGAGGGCACAGCATCCCCAGCAGTCCCCAGGGCCTGGGCTGTCCCTCTGCTCCCCACAGGCCCAGGGCATCACCCCTTGCTGATGCCTCTTAAGCCCTAGTCCTGGGGGATTAAAAGTTATGCAGGAATTTTTGAGATGGGGATGGAATTTGGAGGCCTCTGGGGCAGCTTGGCTGGTGCCACGTGGATCATCACATCCACAGCTGGTGCTGGCCAGAGCCAGGCAGAAAAATCTCCAATAAAATGCTGTTAGGATTGCCCCCAGATTTAACCTCAGTTATAAATTCCCAGCTCCAGACTCTGAGGGAGTCTGTCCATCACCAAAATGCATCTGTCCATCACCAAAATATATCTCAAACTAATTCCCACCTCTGGACTCCAAGGACATCTGTCCATCAGCTGTCCCAGGGGAAGGTGGTGGGAATTGTTTGGGAATCTGAGGAAAGGGGATGAAAAGCAGAAAACAGCAGCCACCTCTCTGGAGAGGTGCAGAGCACCTTGCAAAGCAGAGGGTGGCCAAGCAAAGGAAGGAAAAGGTGCCTCCTTTCCATGCCTTGAGCTCCTGGTTTCTTTTCCAGGATCAGATGAATTACAGGGTTACAGAGGGGCTCAAGGCTGAGCCACTGCAGCAAAAATCCCAGCAAGGATTTGACCCTGGCACTGGCAGGTGACAGCTCAGAGCTGCAGCAGGATCTCCAGCCACATTAAAATGACAAATTTCCAAGCACGAAGCGATGGCTTGGATGTGCTTTGTGTATGACTAACAGAAAATTGGATTTCACGTTGTTTCTAGATCATTCTCATAGTCGCCCTGGGAGGAAATGGAAGGAATTCTTTGAAGCAAAGCATCCCCTCCCAGGAAATCAAGGTTATTTCAGGGGTTTATAACTTCCTGTTGGACATCAAAAAACAGGAAGCAAAATCCACAGCAGCCTCAATTAAACATCTCCCGAGCCACTGTGTCCCTCTGATTATCTAGAAGAGGCAAATTAAGAGTTAAGAAGTGCTACAGCTTTTTCCCCAACCATCCTCCATAACTCCACAATGAAGAAAAATTAATTGATGAAGGCACTTGCTCTGCAAACTAAAAGTAGATTTATTTCTTTTTTTTCTTTTAGTGTGTGCAACTTAGAAATTCTCAGAGATCCCAGGGGCTGCTTCCTGGGCAGGTATTGGGCAGGGGTCAGTCCTTCAGGCCTTTCCACAGCAGCTCATGGAACAAAGGAGGATTTTTCAGGATCAGCCAGTGAGTTTTGCTACATTTCAACTCCAAGTGCTCTACGACTCTCTGAAAGGAGGCTGTGCACAAGAGGGGTCAGTCTCTTCTCCCACGTAACAAGCACCAGGACAAAAGGAAAAGGCTCCAAGTTGCACCAGGGGGGGTTTATTTCATTACTAGGAACAGTTCCTTCGTGGAAAGGTCAGGCTTTGGAACAGGGTGCCCAGGGCTGTGGTGGGATCACCAATCCTGCAAGAGCTCAAAAAAAGTGCATCTGTGGTGCTAAGGGACGTGGGTTAGTGGGGAGCTGGCAGTGCTGGGTTAATGGTTTGGACTCCATGGGTTTAGAGACCTTTCCCAACCTCAGCAATTCTGTGATTCCACCCTGAGGAAGGAAGGAGAAGTGTCTGTGGTCTGTCAGTCCTGCACTGCTGAGGGCTTGGAAAAACCCTGCACATTCCTCCCCATCTGGTTCAGAGACCTCCCCTCGGGACTGCAAAGGGAGAGCACAGCTCCAGAGACACGCAGGGATGAATCAGGTGCGTGTTCAGCCCAAGGATGGTGGCTGGAGGGACTGTGGCTCTTTTCTGGGGGTGCCCAGTTCCTCACCCAGCATCGCCTGCAGAGCAGTCCCCTCACCAGAAACCCTCACCAATGCTTGGGAAACATTACTCACCCCTCAGGAAAAGCCTGGTGCAGCCAGCAAGCCATTTCCTCCACCAAAATACCTGGAAGAGAGTGAAAGAAGTGGAGAGGAAGGAAGCTGTAAAGCAGAGGAAGCTGGAAGGCATTCCCTCTGGGGTTCTCTGCTATTTTGCAGAAATTCCCCAAGCTGGCCAAGTCCTTTTCCAAGCCCGAGGTGGAAGAAAAGAGCAGAAACTCTTCAGGTCTCGTTCTCAAGGTTGTTTATTCGTTCTTATCTAAAACATTTTATCCCTAGGACAAGATTATTTACTAATTGTCTCCAATACCTATTCTCTACATTAGACAGTCAGTTTCTATTCTAAACCAATCAGTTATTTTCTCATCACTGAAAAGATGGAGAGAAGAAAAAGGAAGAAATTTAAAAACCACAAGGTTCCTCCATCTTGGCAATACTCACCCCCCTGTATCAAAACCCAAAAACTACTTTTACACCCTGTGAAAACTCACCACTGCTCTATTTAAACTCTTGTGACCTGTAATTCTTCTTTTAAGGTTGACAATTGTTCCCATGGGCTAAAATCCAACCCCACAGGTGTTTTGGGCTGTGTGCCAGATCTCTGAGACCCCTGCCCAGGTCCCTGAGCCTCCAGGGCAGCCAGAGACGAACCCTGAGTTCCCACAATTCCCAAACTCGGCACTGCAAAGCTCAGGGGCTGGAAAAGCATAAAGGAATATCTTTGTTAACCCCTGGAGCCACAGCTCTGGAAAAGATGAGCTAGAACAACAAAAATTCCATCAGTCCAAATTTTTCCTGGATGAGTGTTAAGGCTTTTCTCAGTAAGAACTCTAAATAGTGTGAAAATAATAACAGAAAACATTTTTGTTGTCTCCAGGAAGGAAGATGAGCATAAAGGGGGGTTTCCTGGCTGGGTTGTGCTGGCAGCAGCCCTGGGTACAAAGAGCTGCCACCCTAATTCCAAGAACCACCTTGAAGGAACACTGGAAGGAAATGTGTCCTTCCCTCCTTCCCTCTCTCCTTCAGCTAATTTTGTATTTTCTCTTTCTGGCTGTGCTGCAGAGTAATGAACGTGGGTGATTTGCCATCAGATAAATTGCACACCATTAGCTGCCTGTTTAGAGACCATATTTCCTCTTTGTGATGAGAGCTCAATATCTTTCAGTGAGTTATGACTTGGAGATCTTCTAGACCTGGACTGTAAGTACCAAGCAATTACTGCGCCGTAATTCCAGGGTGTAATTCCAGGGCTGCTCACCTCCCTGCTGCACAGAGTCTCTTAAGCCTTCCTCAGGTGGACTGGAGGAAGCTTCTCCAGGTTTAAAAGAATGGCTTTATGGCTTGCAGTTCCCTTTTCCCTTCCCCTTTTCCAGCCCCTGCCCAGCGATGCTCAGCGTGCTCCAGGGTTGCACTTTGCAACAGGAGCAAATCCTGGAAATCACAGGAGAGGAGCCAAAATCTGGCACCTACACACAAATTCAACCCTGGTGCTGCTGTCCCATCGTGCCCAAGCTCCTCTGAAGGGCTGACACGAACATCCCAGCCCAGCATCTCCAGGGGCTCAGCCCTTCCCTGCCCTGCTCCCACCTGTGCTGGGTGCCAGCTCCAAACACCTCCCTGCTCAGGGCCACCTTCCCTGCTGGCATGATGCCTTGGGATGGCTCCCTAGAACAGGGGCTAGCCAAGGTTAGGAGAATAAGAGCAGGTATTTATTTAAGGCCTTCAACAGGTACATCCTGGGCAGTCAAAAGCCTCCCAGAGGCTACACCGAAAATGGAGAACAGTCATGAGTTTTTCAGACAGAAATAAGTTTGGCCTATTTGCATATCAGGGGTTAATCCTCCAATTACAGCTTCAGGTAATTAAGTCACATTCCCCCGGTTTGCTCCTCCTCTCAATTCACTTTTTTTATACTATTCGGGGCCTGAGGCTGTGGTGTGTCCTTGGATCTCAGGCCTGGAGGATTTGCTTTGTCTGACCAAAATGTGAAGACAGTTAATGAATACTCTAAATGGAGTTTAGAGTTATACACTAATACAGTATAGAATTTGAAAATATAAAAGCTAAAATCCTAAGGATCCTAAGCACAGCAGAAAGAAAACCCTTCCTTCCTTTAGGAAAATCTCTGTGCCCTGGCACATGAGTGCAGAGACTCATTTGCATCTTTAATAGAAGTGATTATTGAGCTCTGAGCTTGGGGTGGTGGAACCTTCCCGAATCCTGCTGGGAGCAGGGTCCAGCTCTGGCAGCATCCCCCAGCACCAGCTCCCAGAAAACAGCCTCATTCATGGATGATGGATAATATTAATTAAGGAAGAACATTCCTGATGAGCAATGAAACACCAGAGTAACCTCAGGTGGATGGATGGGTGGTGAGCACCACGAACCCCTGATTTACCAGAGCTTCCCTTGCAGTAAAAATTATAAAGCAGGAAAATTCCTGATTTTTCTCTTTTTTATTTTTAACAGCTCTTCTCATTCCTGACATCACTGCACCATCAGGCCTTGGAAACTCTCCCAACACACTCCCAAAAAGATCAAGTCCCTGACAGGCTGGGAGGGGTGACCCCAGCTCTCCTTGGCTGGAGAGCTGCTTGTTTGAATCAAAATTGTTCTATTCTTCTTAATACTTTAATCCCAGGTAAAGGGACCCCATCCTGAGACAAACCAGGTTCAGAATCTGTTTTCCTTCTCCAGACAAAAAAAAAAAAATAGAAAGGATTATTCTTTGCAATATTTTTTTTTTTTGAATGATAAGTAACAGCACAAACCTACAGGAGATATTTCAGCTTCCCAAACTGCTGACGTTGAAATGTATCCAGGAGACCATACTGTGAGTATTTTAAATAGATCAAATAATCCTCGCTTTGCAAAGCCAGATTTTTCTGTCCCAGGCCCCAGGCAGGTGGAGTTCAAGTGAGTTTCGATGGAGCATTAATAGTGTGTTAATGAAGCCTCACCCGCCGCTTGCAATCTTCAAAGGCACTCTTGTTTTTGAGCTGTAATTGTCCGCTGAGAAATGACAAAACAAACAGCAATTACTCTGGAAAAGGGATTTTTTTTTAAAAAAAATGATGCCAGTAGGACCGGAGCCCGGTAAAGCAGCATCAGTGATACACACACACGAAACTGCTGCCAGTTGCTGAGGACGGGAAGCACAGAAGAGTCTTGTTTTCCTGTTTCCCTCCTTTTGCCTTTGCTCATTATTAAATTTTCGCAGCGGGAGCGGTGCCCGGGGATGGAGGCAGATGGTGCCTCTGCAGCCGGGCCCACGAGGAGCTCCCAAAACATCCCCGGGCTCTGATGGGGACCGGGGCTGCTCCTCCGGCATCCCTGAACTGCATCCCGGAATTGCATCCCTGGTGCATCAACATTATTCCGCCTCGCCCAGAGGCCGTTCCAGCACCAGGCACCCCAGGATGTGCCCTGAAACAGCTCCAAAAAGGAGATCTCACCCACCCTGGGGCGTTTTTATTGGCACGACGCACACAATCCGTTATCTTTATTAGGATGGCCCCGTCCCTGTTTATGTGTGATCCGTGGAATTATTGTCCTGGAGATAACAAAACCTCTCGGATCTGCTGGGCAGAAAAGTGCTGATAACAGCACAGGGCCATTTATTTTGTGTGTGGGATTGTTACGGTGAGAGCCCGGAGCAGGCAGTAGTGGGCAATTACTGTTGGCTCTGACCTGCAAATGGGGAAAAATTCCCCTTCCCGAGAAGGAGAACGAGAAGTTATGGACTGGACTCAGCGCTGTGGGAAAGCAAATAATAATAATTCTCTGTGCCTGGAAAGACTGGGGGCTCAGGTGCTCTCTGCCTGCTCTGCCACAGCTCTCTACCTTTATTTTTGGAGTGTTTCCAGTTTCAGAGTGGTTTCTCTTTACCTGTGATACTTTTTTTTTTTTTTTTTAT
>VZTB01003734.1:81961-94479 GCA_013397245.1 Thryothorus ludovicianus
AATTTCTTTTTTTTTTTTTTTTTAAATTAAAAATTGAGTTAGTTGTTGAGACCTACCTTCTTGTAATTTAAGTAGCTTATATAAAAACATCAGGCAGCACATGGATGCTGTCAGCTCTCTAAAGAAGCTCTAAACCCATGGAAGTTTTAGTGGCTAAAGGGGTGGATCCAGCACCTCCCAGTATCCTCACCCTCTGAAACTGCAAGCAAAATAAATTCCTTCTGCATCAACATTTCCCAGTAATTTTGGCATTGCAAACCCTAGGAATTTGGGATGAGGAAAAGTGGCAAAGCTCCTTTGCCTTTTCCTGCCTGCTAATAGATCCTAAGTATTATATTAATTTTAAACCCATAAAGAACATGAAAAATGGGAACAAAGCACTCAGCTCTCTCCTGGTGGATAGGGCTTATCTTGTTTAGGAAATCATCTTTAAATGAATGCTCAGACAAGCTAATTTTTTCATCTGTGGCTAGCACATTTTAAATGGTTTTATTTAACTAATAAAACCCATTTTTGATACTGGTTTTTGGGCATCTTAAATTGAAAACCAATTTCCATCCAAATAGGCCACGGCACACGGTGTGAGTCCAAACTTAATAATCATCTCATAAAGAAGAAATGCATCATTCCCTATATTATAACATAATAAAATGCAAACACAAAGAATTGCTGCAAACGTACATTAAGCTACATAATTGCTTAAGTAACCTCCCACATACAAAGTGTTTTCTTCTGCTTAGCAAAACAGAGGAGTTTTAGAAGAATCAAAGCTGCAGGTTGGTGGTTACCAATAAAGAAACAAATTATGGGAATAAATAAAACACACAAATGAGAAACAAGATTAAAAGCTGGTAATTTAAACCAAGCTTTCTGCTTTGCTCGTTCAAATCATCATTAAAAGGGGTGGTTGAAATAAATAATTTCTGGAGTTTTCAGCTTGCAACTCCTTCCACCCCAGGAAAAGCTTGGGAGGGGTGAGAAGCAGGAAGGGGTGGGACAGTGGCTTCAGGATGGTCCTGAGCCCTCATGGATTGAAAAACCTAAATTACAAATGCCTAGAATGGATTAAAAAATCCAAATGACAAGAGCCCAAAGCTGCCCAGGTGTCTCAGTCCTCCCCAGTCCCATCAAACACCACACGCTTGGAATGACATTTGTCCCCCAGCTGTTCCTGAATCCCAGGGACAGGGACAGAAAGCTGGGATCTGGGGAGAGCCAGGGGCACAGGAAAGCAGCAGCCTCGTGGCTGATGCTCCATTTTGCTGCACATCCCGTGGTGTTCAGGCACTGATGGGTGGGAGATGGGATCCTGGCCCCCTGCAGCCACCGAATCCATCCCTTCCCAGGAGTTTTTATGGGTAGGATGTGCAAGGTTTGTAGGGAAAGGTTAACAGGGATCCTCCCAGGTAGGCATCCCAGCAGCAGGATGAGGTGAGAAGGGGCAGCAGCTGCGTGCCAGCCCCATGGCAGTGTCCCAGCTGGAAATCCATCCCTCCTGGATGGGACGTGGAGCCACCTGCCTGCTGCCATCACTGCTAAGGTGCTGTGGGGAGCCCAGGGATGCAGGATCCCAAAGTCCCACAGAATCCCTCATGCCAAGACCTGGGGGGTTCCCACAACTGTGAAGGAATGAGGTCTTCACATCCCTCCATGCCAGGCTCCTCCCCACTGCTCTTGAGTCCCTTTGGAGTGGATGGAGAGAAGTCTGAAGAGAGAATTTTGGATTTTAGCAGGACCAGAGGGCATGCAGGGTCGTGGTGGGACACCTCCCCACTGGCTATGGCAGCATCCTGGGAAGACACTCAGGAAAAAATCCAATTCCTTCCTGGCATCTCTGGCTTTGAGTCGCTTCCAGAGCACTCCCCGCTCCCCAGCAAGCCAGAGCATCATTCTTTCATATGAAACACAGAAGCTCAGCAAAATGTAGCAATAATGTGTTGTTTTCTATTCCACTGCTCAGCAAGGAGCCTCTGGGGATGGCAGGGAAGGAAAGGGACCTCAAAATAGCGGCAGACACTCTGTGCAGTTGGAGGAGCTTTCCGGAGCACAGAAATCCCGAAATAGAGCAAACATTCCCCTTCCCTATCCCTGTTCCAAGGAAAGGGCTGGGGTGAGAGCAGTGTGAGGTGCCCTTTGCTTTTGTTTGTTTGGGAAGAGCTGCCAGCAGCTGCTGGGAAGGGCTCAGAGGAGCATCTGCCATCCACAGCCAGCTGAGAGACCCCAGGGGCTGCCTTGAGGGGTGGGGACCCTTCAGCTCCCCCACCCACGTGTGGCACAGCTCCTGTCTTGGCACCAATTGCTGCATCTGAGCAGATGCTGGCTGTGGGACAGAGGCAATCTCTGAGCGAGTCACTTGGACTAGAGAGAGAAAAAGAAATCCTAAAAATGCCCCCATCTCCTCTGGGAGAGGCACCCACATTCCAAGAGCCAGGCTGGCTCCAGCAGCAGAGAATCTGCTGGGTTAACTTTGGGACACGAGGTCTTAGAGGTCTCTTCCAGCTTTAGTGATTCCATGGCTGGCACAGGGCTGCTCCAGACCCTCCCTGCTTGGGGACAGCTGAGTGACAGGGCCACCCAAGCCCTGTGTGCCCCAGCTCTGTGCTGACCCCACAGGAGGCAGGGTCAGTCTCCAGCCCCCAGCTGAAGCCTGGTGCCTGCAGTGGCACCACACAGAGCTGTGCCTGCCCTGTCCCCTCCATCTGTCCCTTGCCATGGTTCCAAAAGGAGACCTGAGCATCTGAGCTTCATCCCTTCTCCTCATCATCCTCCTGCCCCCAGGAGAGCAAGGAGATGCCTCCAGCCAGCACAGGGAAAGGTGCCTGGGAGCCAGGGCTGTGGATGGGATACTGGAAGCACAAGGAGAGTCAAATTCCATCTGCTGGAGCACCCAAGCAGAGATTTGGTGTCTGGGAGGGGTCAGAGGCCCCTTTGCACCGCCCAGGAGGGAGCAGAGCCCACAGCCGGGTCTCTGCTCGAGGAGCTGCAGCAGCTTTTGGTGCCTGTGGCTCTGGCCACATCCCAGCTCAGTCACTTCCAAATTCTTCCCATTGCCTTGTTAAACCAAACTGGGCATCAGCTGAGAGCAGCAGCACCAGATGTCCCAGGGCCCACAGGAGCCTTGTTTGGTATGAGGCACCAGCTCAAGGCTTTCTTTGTCTTGCCAAGAACAAGTGCTAAGGCAAAGCAGGGGCCTTGTGCTGGCAGGAGGGACAAATTGGCACCCTCTAGCCACCCCCAAAATAACCCAAACTCGTTTGACAGAACAAGGTGATTAAATGGGTGTGAGAAATTCTGCTGCTCAAAGCCAACAGGACGCGGTGACACAAAACGAGTTTCAAATCTCAGCTCAGTTAGGGGAAGGATGCAGAGGGTTTTGGGGAGGGGGAGTTCTGCGTGGGCTTCCCAGAGCTCACTGTGCCATGCCAGCAGTGCCAGGCTGGGGTCTGCATTTACTCAGCTCTGAGGGCTGGGAAAACACAAAGATTGTCTGATTTGCCTGATTCCACCCATTTTCAGCCCCCCAAATCATTAGGGTGTGTGAGGATGCTGCTGCCATGGGTCAGTGACCTGCCACCCCCTCCCAAACCCACTGCCCACATGTTCTCCTGCTGCCACACTCTTGCAGTAGAAACTGGGTGGGTTAAAGCTGCTGCTAACACGGATGGGTTGGGCTCTGTCAGCAAAGAACATTTTGGCACAGAGTTTTTGCTTCTGCCTCACCAGGCAGGGGGAAAAAAACCAGGAAGATGCTGCACAACATGTGGATCTGGCATGAAAAGGAGGGAATTTGCCAGGATGGAGGGAAGCACCCACAAAGGGTCCCAGGCTGGAGCAGGAGAGCAGCTCCACACCACAATGCAGGAGAACATCCTGAACATGTGGGTGACAATTATAAACACATGGGTGACAGCTCCAGAGTCCAACCTGCTCCCAACACCAACTGGAGCTCCCCAAGATCCCAGGGGACATCCCAGACCCCCCAGCCCTTCACTGCTTGGGGAGACCTGCAGAGCTCACCCAGGCCATCTTCCTCCATCTCCCTGGGCAAACACTTCCAGCAGATCCTTGATGACCTTCCCAGGGTTGTCTCTGCTTGGCCAGCTCCTGTCTCGGATGATTTGGAGCCTCTCTGGTCCCTGTCAAGCAAATGGAGGGATGGTAAATCTTTGGCCAGCAGTAATTCACAGGCAGGCAGCGCAGGCACTGAAGATAACGAAGGGGTTTGAAATCCAATAGTCCCCAAACACTTTCAGGTGCTGCCTTTGCCTTTCTATCTTCAGGCTTCAGGGACAAATAATTCCTTACAATCTGTGTTCCCAGCTCCTCTCGCCTGAACTCCAGAGAAGGATTTCAGTCGGGTCTAGCACAACGCGTGGCCATTCGTCATAAAATTATTTTCATTCATTTATCTCCATTCTGCCTTTTCAAGTCCTTTCCTTGCGTGCTACTCCGGCCAAATTCCCAATTCCCTGAATTTATTATCACTATAAAATGGTTGCCTGCTCCACAGCATGACCTAGACACACACCCCACTGCGATGCTTTAAAGGCCTTCGTCTGTTCCTATGGCAACTGGAAAAGGAGGCAAGCGCTGCAGCCGGCGCTGGGATGGATCCTGCCTGGATGCTGACATCCCTTCCCGCCTGCCAGGAGGCCCCAACAGCACGGGGGGGATACTCAGTGCTGGAACAAGCAGGGCAGGAACACGTTTTCCTGGTGTTTCCTGGTGTTTTCTGTCCCCTGCTCACCCCATGGCAGCTCTGCCGTGTCCACACACGGCCAGGAGGATGTGGCAAGGCTGGAAGGAGCTCAGCTTGCCCTGAGGGGCACAGGCTGAAGCTGGGATGGGGATACAGGCACAGGGACCTGGCAGCCCATGGTGACATCCAGCTGTGGCCCTGCTGGTCACTCTGATGTCCACTCTGTGCTCCAAGTGGAACACATCACACAAACCCACTCCTTCCAAAGCAGGCAGCTCTGCCCCAAAAAGCTGCTTCTGCAAATCCTACTGCCTTCAACCTGTTGATAGACACTGAGGCCTTTCCTTTCATTTACTGATGTTATTCTCTTTTAATTCTTTATTAATCAATTCCCACATCACCCACTCCATCAGTTTGCCCAGGATCGAAGTGGAGCTGACAGGCCTGTAATTATCCAGGTCGTCTCATTTATCCTTTTTAAACATTGGCAGAGATCTCACCTGGGAAATCAGCGGAGCAGATTCAGTTCTTGCTTTTGACACAGACATGATTTTGTTTTTCCTCCTGTGATGGGTCCCAGCCCTCAGGCTGGGGATCCTGTGGGAGCTGCCAAACCAGCACTTTGCACACTGCCATGGGCACCATCACTGCCTGCTGCAGCATCCCAGCTTTCATTTAAAACTGGGAAAACAGCAGGGGAGGGCTCCCCATCCTCTCTGCAGCACAGGGGCTGGTCCCTCTGCTGCTCACAGAGCACGGGCTGAGCTCCAGGGAGGGCAGCTCTCAGCTTTCACCACATTACACAGAGCATTTCCTGAGCACCCCCTGCTCTGGGAAAGCTTTCCCCCATTTTCCAGTTTGAAAAAAAAGCTGTTAAAATATGAATCAGGTTTTAACAAGTGGGGCAAATTGGATTATTTCCTTCTGGAAATAAGCCAAGGGGAAGCAACAGATTTCTCCAGTCTGGGTGCTCCTGCCCTGATGTCCTCATGTGGCTCAGGGTGACAGCACACAGGAGCATCCCCAAAGCTGGCCATGGCCGTGGGCTCAGCCCCAAGGGGAGGGTGATGAGCAGGACTCCCTTGTCAGGGCAGTGACACTGGGACCAGCAGCCATCCCACAAGGATTCACAGCTGCTGAGCTTTCCCTGGTCCATCAAAATCCTGTGAAGCTGCAGCAGCCTCCAAGAAAATGAGTAAAAACAGCTTTTGCAGGCAGCAAACATCCGTGCTCCTGCAGCAGGTAACTTACAGCGCCTATAAATCTACGTGCAGCATCTTCTGAGGCCAGGCTGCTTTTAACACCCATCAAAACACCCTGGGAAAAGCAGAAAAGGAGATGGAGAAGGGAGGCAATCCTCTGGAGACGAGCCCTGGCTGCGTGCAGGGGAGGCAGCACGTTCACACCCCCTTGTTGCCTCTGATCCAGCTCCCCTCTGCTTCCAATTTTACACTCGGGAAGGATTCTGCTTATCCAGGCAGAGCCTCAAGCAACTGGCCCAGCCCCTGGGCTCGTGCTGCAGATGGTGCAAAGCACTGGAGAGAGGCTGGGGATGGTTTGTGACACGCTGGCACAGAGAGGGGCAGAAGAGCCTCTGCTCGCTGCCATCTGGCAGCCAGAGCTCAGGGAGCCAGGGCTGGAGGTGAGGGGGAAAAGAGTTTCTCTGTTTACTCACTGGTAGGAAGGAGGAGGAGGTTAAATGGGAGCAGGAGAGCTCTTGGCAGCCTGGCAGGCAGCACTGGTGACCTCTGCTCACCCCTGCCAGAGCTGCTCCCCGAGGCCAGATGAAAATACAGGGTTCTTTGGTGCTGGGATGCACTGGGAGCGAGAGCAGGCATCACCAGACTCCGTCCAATGTTTGTTAAACCCCCTCTGGGAAGCAGCTTTATACCAAAGGATTTGTGTGGGATTGCTGCTCAGCAGTGGAAGGGTTTGTTCTGAGCAGGGGGATACCAGGGGATGAGAAAACATGGCATTTTAAAGCCCAAGGCTGCCCGGGGCTCCCTGGCATTTGCCTCTTGCTGCTGCTTTGTAATCCTGCTCTGTGCTTCCCAGCAGGTCCCAAAAGCACGGAGCCAAAGGGCAGCCGGGTGTGTGGAGGAGGTGATCCCTCCATGAGGATGGATCTGCAGGGACTGCTCAGCACTGCTGCAGGGAGGGAGGGAGGGAGGCAGCAGCAAACCCCACAGCAGCATTTTCCAGCCAGGAAAGCTTGGAACAGGCAACAGCCTCCAAGGAAGTGTTTGTGTGCACGGCCTCACAGAGGAGCTCAGCAGTGCTCTGATGGGGCTGGAATTTGGGTCAAAGAGGAGATGAAGCCAGCTGCTGCCTTTCCCCCACCTGAGGAGCAGATTTGGAGGGTCCTTGGGAAGGGATCCTTGTTCCAGGGCAGCTTGGGGGACATCATGGGGATGGGACCATCCAAGACATCGAGCTCCAGGCGTGCAGAGCCCACACTGAGCTTGGCAGGTGAGTGCCACCACTGCCAAGGCAACAGGGACACCTCCCACTGAGATTTCTGAACCTGACATTCCTGCCCATGCTCAGGCTACCTCGTTTTTCACCTCTCCTGGCTCTGAGCTGCTTTCCAGCTGGCCTTGGGGGCTCCTCTCCCTGTTTCCTGCCTTCCCTGTCCTTTCACCACAGTGCTGGGGTGCTCTCTCTCCAGCAGCACGAGGGGATGGCTGAGGACAGCACCAGCCTGGACCCTGCTTGACAAAGCCCTCAGCAGGGGAGGGAGTGCAGGATCACAGCCCAGACCAGAGCAGCTCCACCAGTGTCACAACCCAAGCTCACACTGCAGAAAGGCTCTGGGCACAGCGAGGACAAACACAGAACAGGCTCTGAGCAGGGCAGCCAGCACTTCCACAGCTCCCTATTCCCAGCACATCACACAGAGGGAGCCCACTGCTGCCTGAAAGGCCCTTAAACAGCTCTGTTCAATACCTGTGTGGTTGTTAAAAAGCCTGGCATCGATTCTCTTTGCACATCCTGGCCAGCCCATCCCTCCCCGACCTCCCAAACCCCCAGCACCAGGATCCCTTTGTGTGGCAGCAGTTTATGTAACGCTCTCAGTGCATCAAAACTGTGCAGAGGCACTTGCAGAAAGGCCTTCTGAGCACACCTAAAGCTGCTTGTTCACCAGATGGGAGATACAGGGCACAGATTACTCACAGGGATATTACAGCGTGTGCTCTTTGCTCACAGGCCCCAGCACTACCCAGCAAACTTCCCAGGAATTCAAGAGTGCAGAGGATTTAATGGCTGCAGGGATGAGACTGTGAAAAAATAAATGGGCTTTGTTTGGTGGCTTCCTGCTACTTGTGGGAAACAAAGTGGTTTCAAACATCACTGCTTTTAAAGCTTGGTGTTTTTAAAATAAAGATGTGAAGGAGATTTCCAGCTGGTGTCAAGGCAGCAAGATGAGCTTGGGAAGAGCTGGGGAAGGAGATGGAGGCTTTGGAAATGCTCAGCCCATCTTCCCTCCCACAGCAGCACCGGGAGAGCTGAAAGAGCCTTCAGTGTCACAGTCTGCATCACACAGCTCTGGGCTGGCCTTGGGTGGGATGTGACCCCCATGAATGTCACCTCTCAGAGGTGCTGAGGTGAAGGAGAAGAAAATATTTTGGGCAGAAGCAGAGGGGTGTGTGGGGTGAGCATCACCCTGCTCACCTCAGGCTGGGATTTGGGGCAGGATGAAGAGCCTTGACCTGCGGATACACAGCCCTTTCCCTTATTTCCAGGCATTTCCCTCATTTACAGCAACTTCCCAGGACCCCAGGTCACAACTGAAAGTGGTTGTTTTTTGAGAGGCTGTGTAGACCTCTACAGAGGAACACACACCATCTCCTTAAATCCCAGCTGTGTCGAGGGCAGCAGGATCAGAGAATATGTCCTGACCACAAATCCATCAATCTCTTCAGGAAAGAATCAATTTTTATGTGCTCGTAGCTGTGGGGATTATTGTTGACCTTGTGCAATCGTAAATAGAAGGCACTTTTGGCACAGCCCCTGCTTTCATTTGGTTCCTCTTTATCTTCCTCTCTCTCTCTCCGCTTCCCCATTTTTGGAAGGTAGCTGCCTACTTTGCACCTGCCTACAGCAATCTCCTTTGGGAACATCCATGCATCTTTATCTGCTAAAGGCAGAATCCTATCAGAGAATCACAGAGTGGTTTGGGTTGGAAGGGAGCCTCAAGCTCATCTCATTCCATTCCACCCCTGCCATGGGCAGGGACAGCTCCCACTGTCCCAGGCTGCCCCATCCAGCCTGGCCTTGGGATCCAGGGGCAGCCTGTGATCGAAACTGTGGGCAGTGCCAGGGCCTGCCCACCCTCGCAGGGAACAATTCCCTCCCAACACCCCATCTAACCCTGTCCTCTGTAAGTGAAGCCATTCCCTCTTGTCCTGTCACTGCATGTCACTGTCCAAAATCCCCTTGCTGCTCCTGGGCTCCATCTCCAGTAGGGAATGCAGTGTTTGGATCCACATGAGCAGGACACAGCCCAGGTGGGGGAGTGGGGCACAGAGCAGCCTGGCACACGTCCCCAACCCCTCATCACACCCATTTACCCTCCCCACAGATCCACACCCCGGGCACAGCTGGGCTGTCCAGCTGGGAGCTCCCCCTCCTCCACGCAGCCCCAGAGCTGCAGGACCCCCGACCATCAAATCCATTCCCAATCATCATCAACTCACGAAAATCGGGACAGCCGTGGGCAGCGGGGCCAGCCAGCCCTGCCTGCTCCCTGGACACTCAGCCCAGGGCTGCCTTTTCCTTCTCCAGCACCCAGCCAATCACCAGAATAAACACGGGAGCAGCAATTAACCCGGCCTCTCATCAGCCTCTCCCTGATGGGAGCTCACAGCCCTCCCTGCTGCTCCAGGCAGCTTCAAAGCACAAGATCCCCAATTATTGTTCATCCTCTGCTCATCTCCACCCACACCTCAGCTTCCCTAAATCCAAGGGCAGGCTCTTCCACAAGGCAGCTGGGGCAGAGCGTTGCTGTCACATCCAGCTATGATCTGGGGTTTTCCATTCTTCCCACACACGAGGATGCTCTGCAGCCTCTCCCCAGAGGGTCTCACCTCATTCCTGGGAGCATCACAGCAGCTTTCAGCTCTGGGATGAGGATGAGCCACGAGGCTGGGCATTGCTTCCCACAAAGCATCACACCTTATGGATCCCACAGGAATGAGGCGAGGCACAGGTTCTGTGAAATTACTGATAAAGAAGAAAAAATAAAAAAATATATTTCACAGATCCATCTCCTGCACAGGCAGGCAGGTCTTTGAAAGTTGGAGTGCCTTGTAAAATCTGGGTCAGTTTTGTGAGATTATTTTGAAGGAGTGGAAAATCATTCTGACAACATCAAACTACCCCGTTTTGGCTTTTTTTATTTCCCCTCTGAATGAAGCGCCTTGGAATGACTTTTAGTTCTTTATAATCTAGTGAAGTTAAATCAAAGTTAGACTCGAATAAAACGCCCCAAATGATTGGTGACAGAGCTGTGAACTCTCTCTGTGGAGCCAGCGGGGAGCAGCCGGGTCTCTCACCAGGCCAGCACTGCCACAACTCATCAAGTGAGACACTTAAATCACCCCTTCCCTCCCCCTGCTCCTCCTTTAAGCCCAATTCCCTTCTCTTTCCAGGCCAGCAGACATCACCCAGAGGAACAGAGGCCAGGGAGTTGTGTTCCCATCTGATGGCCTTTTTATGGGATGGGGGTGAGGAAATATTTGCACTGGGGAGGAAGCAGGTTAGACCCTGTCCCAAGCAGGAGGCACTGCCCTGTGCCTCGAGGGAAGGTCCTGCTTGAAGACCAAATTCCCAGCACACGCCAAAGCCACCATCCCACGTGATGACACCCACCTGGGGACATGACCCTGTGTGACAGCACAGGGTGAGAACCCTGGGCATCACCAGGATTCTCTGGATCAGCATCATCTCCTCTTCCAGGAGTGACTGACCCTCCCTCACTGCTGGCACCTCCCCTAAATACAGCCTGAGCAGAGCAAGGTGAGGATCCGGGCAGAGCAAAGGGCACAACAAGGCCACCCCATGGGCAGTGGGTCACTCCAGACCCTTCAGGGAGGGCAGAGGATCACCCCAGACCCCTCAGGGGATGCAGGGACGACTCCAGACTCCTTGGGGTGGGCAGGGGATCACGCCAGACTCCTCAGGGGCTGCAAGGGATCACCCCAGACCCCTTCAGGGGCTGCAGGGGATCACCCCAGACCCCTCAGGGGTGGAGAGGGGATCACCCCAGACCCCTCAGGGGCTGCAGGGGATCACCCCAGACCCCTCAGGGGCTACAGGGGATCACCCCAGACCCCTCAGAGGATGCAGGGAATCACCCCAGACCCCTCAGAGGATGCAGGGGATCACCCCAGACCCCTCAGGGGCTATAGGGGATCACCCCAGACCCCTCAGAGGATGCAGGGAATCACCCCAGACCCCTCGGGGGCTGCAGGGGATCACCCCAGACCCCTTGGGGTGGATAAGGGATCACCCCAGACCCCTCGGGAGATGCAACTGCCCTATTTGTGTGAGGCCCTGCTCCTGCAGAGAAAGCCCCCACCCCAGGGTGTTCCCATGGCCACCACCTCCAGCTCTCTCCCCGCAAAGCTCATCAGGCTCTGTGCTGTGAGGACAGCAGACAGAGCAGGTGATAATTTCATTTCCCTTGCAAATGAGCCCACGTTCCTTCGCCATCCCCAGCACCTCATCAGCAGAGCCATCATCCCCACCCCACTCACTCCAACTCATCCCCCAGCCCTGACAAAGCCATTCCCACCTCACCATGTCACTGCAGACAGGTTTGCTCTCCAATGAAGTTATTACAGTTAACTATTAGTGTTAACAAGAACTACTTGCTTTTCCAGCAGACGTGGTCATCATCCAGCACCAGCTCCTGGAGTCCATCACCGTGTGGACATGTGGTTTGGGATGGAATAATCCAAAAGGTGTTTTATACAGAAAAGGGGCTTTGTGGATGTGGGGAAAGGGCTGAGGTGTGAGAGGTGGGTGCAAGAAACTGGAAAACCTCAACAGGTCCCATCCTAGCAGAAGGACACCCTAAATCCCCACCACTCCTCACAGGGAATTTTTTATTCCTGTTTCTTCATCCGTTGCCTTCCTCCATCGAGGCTTTCCCAACCCTACTGCTACCCCATCCAGGGTGGGGGGTCCAAAATCAGCCAGCCCAAATCCACAAGCCAAAGTTCTGAGAGGAATGAGGGATTTGTCTTTACAAACAAGCTGTGGCTGTGATAGATAAATCTAGCACTGAGAGCTAAAGGAAACAATTGGGAGGTTTCCACTGATTCATGAATGGAAAGAAAGGTATTTGTCTTACAAACAAACTGTATGTTTGTTGATAAATGAAATTGGATACTGAAAGATGAAATAAACAAGGGGGAGAAACCATAAATTCCATAAGAATTAAAAATTAAAAGGGAGGGGAGTTATACATTAGAGGGTAATCTTAGGGAAGTCTGGACCTCTCAAGTACCTCAGCCAGTGGGGAAAGAGAGAGGGAAATGGGGCTGGGATAAAAGGGAGGCTGTGTCGTCCAAAAATTGGAGAGACCCCAGGGGAAATGCTCCATGGCCTCTCCCTTTTTTTGAATAAAGTAAAAGGACTCCTCTTGTTATGAATGAATCTGCAAAGTTACTTAAGTTCTTGTTGTAAGAGTTATAAGTTATTACAGTTTATAAAGTTTGTAAAGAAAAGCTTTATGTTTTGTATTATACATTGTAAATTACCTGAATTCCCTGTTGTATCTCCCCCCCCCTATTCCACCGGGAGTGCCACCACT
>VZTB01003734.1:94495-126960 GCA_013397245.1 Thryothorus ludovicianus
TGTTTGTGCATTAATTTTCCTGACAGTTCCAGCTGCTTTGCTGTATTCCAGCATCCCTGGGAGCTCTCCTGGTCTCCACAGACCATTCCCCATCACAGGTGCTTTAAACTAAACCATGCTGGAGCAGAGTAATTACAAGCAAGCCTGAAACCTTCCCAGGCAAAACCCAGGCTGCAGAAAACTCCATAAAATAAAGACTGAGAGCTCCTGGGTACCCTCCTGGTCAGGGGATGGGGGTCACAAGGGGCAGCCACTGGGTGATGGTGTCACTGAGCCCACTGGGGTCAATGCACAGACCCCAACAGCATCAATTCAGATCCCAGCAAGCACCAACCTCCCAGAGAGCTGTGATCCTGCCCTGCCTTGGCTGGAAATCCTGCAGGGAATAGAGAAGGAAACATTTAGGGGGGGAATTCCTTCTGTCCCCCAGAGCTCTCCTCACCCTGACCTGACCCAGCCCCCCCTACCCCTCTGCCCTGGATTTTTCAGGCACTGGGGAGCCCTGGCACACCAGAGATGGGCTCCATCCTGCCCCCAGCCCTCCTCCCTGCCAAACAGATGGGGACCAGGAAAAGCCAAGAGATCCAGCAGGATCCAACCCCCACTTTCCTTAATTTCTGTTGAATAATTAAACCCTGGGAAGTTAATACTTTCTGCTTAAAAAAACACCAATTCCTGTGTTTGTAATTACTGTTTTATTGAAGCATTAAAAATTAAAGGGCATCCTGAGGTTACAGTGAACATGAGAGCTGTGTTCAGCCCCAGCAAGGGCAAGCTGAGCTCCTGGGCACCAGCCCAGCCCTTGGGGGGGGCACAGCCCCTCAATCTACCCCCAAAACCTGGGGGTCTGGGCCACAAGTCAGCCCAGCCCAGCCTGGCTTCCACGACTCAGGTTGCCTCCTTGAGGAGAGAGCCCCCAAACCATCACCCCTGTGGCTGTCCACACCCCCCAACCCTCCCCTCAGGGCACAGGGGTGGGGACATCAACTCCCAGTAGAGCTCAGGCCCCCCAACCACCCCTGCTCCTGCAAACAGGGTCACCCCAGAGCCCCCCACCTGCAGCAGCACAGCCCAAATCTCACCTCTAACCACTCTTTATAGGCTCCAGGTGCTCCCACTCTTCCTGCACCATGGAATGAGCTCGCTGGAGGCCAGGCTGGCCCCATCCTACTCTGTCCAGACCCCTGGGAACAGGGAACAGGGGCAGAAAGGTGTTTTTAGTACCACAGCTGTGAGGAAACCTCCTCTCCTCCCCTTGGTCTCGTGAGCTCCCATCCCTTTGCCATCAATTCATCCCATCCCAAGGGGAGACAGCCTTGGGATTTGCAGCCAGAACATCTGCTGGCCCTGCAGGGCACGTGTGGGGTGGGAGGATGCCCTGATGTGGGGCAATTCCCTCACCCCAGAGCAAGGGGACTGTGCTGTGCCTCACCAGGCAGGGTCACAGCCA
Organism: Thryothorus ludovicianus; assembly: GCA_013397245.1. NCBI lineage: Eukaryota > Metazoa > Chordata > Aves > Passeriformes > Certhiidae > Thryothorus > Thryothorus ludovicianus. The sequence continues at coordinate 95,946 of VZTB01003734.1, forward strand.
AAAATAAAGGGCTGGAAATGCCAGAGAGTGTTTCCATGCTCATGGAATGGGGGGGTTGGAGAATCACCAGCCCTGGGGAGGAGCTCAAACCTGCACACAGGGGATCTCTCTGCCAGCTGCTGGCAGGAAGGTGCTGCTGGATTTGAGGAAAAAAGAGGGGAAGGGCACAGAGCTGCTTCTCCTGCACTGGGGGTGTTGGGCAGGAGCCCCTCAGAGCCCACCACCCCACATGTGCCAGCCAGGGCTGTGCCAGGAGCAAAGCTGGGGGGACAGAGGCATCCTGGAATGTTTGTGCACAGGGAGCATGGCCCACGGGCAGGGTGACAAAGCCACCTCACTCCCCACTGAGGGCACCTCCCTCTTGAAAAGCAGAGGCTCAGGCTGGAGGTGTCATGGCCTCTCCTGTTTTCCCAAAGTCCTATTTCAGGAAGTGAAACAAACACAAAACCCAAACAGGAGAGGCTTTGTTGGTTTTGGGTTGGGGGGAAGAGCAGCTCAGGGCTGTCCCCATCCCCTCAGTGCTGTCCCCATCCCTCAGTGCTGCCAAGCCAAGAGCATCCCCCAGCCCCTCCTGCTGCTCCTGCCACCCTCATCCCAGCCCTGCTCTTCCCTCCCAGCCTCTTCTCGTGCTGCAATTCCACCCTCGGGGGGCTTCAGTGTTCCTGTGCAATTCCCAGGCCTGGCTGCTGGCAGCTTGTGTGGCTGAGAGCCCAGAAATACCCGGCAGCCCTGTCCCCACCACATTCCTCCAGTTTGGGCAGCTCTGCCCCCCAGTCTGGGGAGTTGTTACTCCAGTTTGGCCCCTAATAAGCCCCGTGGGGGATGCAGTGGGGCTCAGCCCTGCTCTGAAGCACTGGACTGCCCCAGCCATCCCGTGCCACATGGATCACTGTCCCCAGCACCACTGGGATGCCCCCATGAACTCCCAAACTGGTTTCCATGGCAGACAGTTCCGACTCTCTCATCAGTCTCCATGGCAATAACTCTTCTTTGCTCCCCATCCAGGGTGGTGGGGCTCTGCCAGGGGTCCCCCAGTTTCCCCCTGCCAGCAGACCAGTACAACCAGTACAGACAGTGCCTGCCGGGGACCCGAGCAGGCCCAACCTTCCTGCAGACTCCATGAGAATCCGATTTCCTTCCCTCTGCCTGCCCCTCACCCCCATCCCTGCTGGCTCCCCACTGCTGCCTGCTGTTCTGGGGCTGCCTGGCAGGTACTTGGCGCTCTCCCAAGCCGAGGGCTGCAAACCAACCCCTCGGCACCAGAAGGAGACAAGCTTTGTAAAAGTGACGCACGGCAGATGCAGATTAATTTTATTTTACAGTCCTGCTGAGGCTTTTGAGCGAGTCACCGATACGGGACTAAAAATACCACCAGGGGCCTCGAGTTTTTATTTTTCCTGTTCAACAACACTTACAACAAAAACACCCGGCCAAAATAGCAGCTACAAAACCGACTGAGCCCCTGGTGGGTGATGGAGGAGCTGGGGGTGGGCAGGTGAGAAGGCTCTACCTTGTGCTGGGACAGCCAGAGGAGGAGGAGGAGAAGGAAAATGAAGAGGACGAGGAGGAGGAGGAGAAGGAGGAGGAGGAGGAGGAGAAGGAGCATTGCCCTTCCTCTGCAGCAGAACAGGCTTCCAAGGAAGATAACCCCGGGATGTGTGGTGTGCACAATTCTCTGCAGCTTTGGATGATGCTGAGCCAAATGTAAGGAGCATAATCCTCTATTTTCTGTGCTGCTGAGTGTTGGCAGAGTGATTTTGTCGGTGGATTTGTCCTTTCTGGGGTGTTTAATGGAGCTTTGACTGCTTTGATGCATCCAGGACATTGGGCATCCAAGATCCCTTTCTGGCCATGCTGGGAGCCAGCCTCTGGGGAGAAGCCTCTCCAGGAGCTCATCTTTCAGCCTCCTGGCCAATTTTCAAAAGAGCATTGGCAGCATTTTTCCCAGTGCCCAGGGGAGTCAGGCAGGTGTGGGGATTTTATATCCCATGGCTCTGGAAGCAAATTGCCCAAGGTAACAGCAGAGGTGTGCTGGGATAATCCCACAGGAGCTTCACAAACAGGACAGGGGTGCAGGGAAAAGGTTCAGGGGTTTTGCTGGCTGGGATTTAGGGAGCAGAGATGGAGCAAGGAGGGTTTGGAGGCAGGGCTGGACACAATCCTGAGCTGCCCCTGGGATCTGAGGGGTCTGAGCTCCTCCTGTGATCCAGAACAAAGCAGGAGGAAAGGGCTGCTCAATATCCCTGCTGAGGCCACCTGGCACTGCTTGTGTAGCACATCCAGAAAAAGAAGGACAAGCAGATGTTTTCAGTCAGGCCCTGCAGCACAAAGCAGCAGTGGGGACGTCCCTAAAATGTCCCTGAACTTTGGTTTTCTGGTAGGAACCTGCTCAAACAGGAGCACGAGCAGCCAAATTCGCAGCGTTCTTGGAAAAGCAGTGATGATGAAATTCAGTCAGGGGGTCACTGGGTCACACAGTGCTGTCCCCTCACCTGTCCCCCACCCTGAGGAGGTCGAGGGGTCCAGAGCCAATCCCCTCCTCCCAGGGGATGCCTGGGTGGCAGTTTTGGTGTCATGGACATGTCACTGCACGTCCTCCCCTTTACAAAGCAGTTCAGAGAGATAGTGCAGTTGTGGCTTGGGGGGAAAGATGATCAACCATTATAACCCCAATTACAGCTCCTAATTTGGATTAATTTGGTAAGAGTTAATTAAGTATGGGAATCTGTTGCCTCCCACTTTCCTTTTATGAATTTATTGCTCCCAAGCCCAGTCCAGGCCTGGCCTGGGCACAGCTGGAAGGGCAGAGGGCAGGATCAAATCTGGTGGCACAGAGATTGAGGTGCCACTGGTGACAGCCAGAAAGGCTCCACTTCAGCACCCAGGCTCTGCCACTGTGTGACCCAAATGCAGAGATGGCAAAGGGCAGGGAAAGGCCCCAGGAGGGCTCAGAGCTCAGTGCCAAACCTGAACGAGCCTTTGCAGAGGGGCAGGAACGTCACAAGGACCTGGGGACAGCAACAGCTGAGGAATATCTTGCTGATGTCCTGAGGGTCTGGTGGCTGAGGAACCTTGCAGGTGAATCTGGTGGAACATCCTCCTTTGTTTCCAGGGCAAACCATGCAAGGAAAACCCGGTGTGGCAGGCTTGGTGAGAGCAAAGGACGTGGGGCAAACCACACCCAGAGGCTCTGTGGGCAGCAGAGGTGCAGGATTGGGAATGCCAGGATGGGAGAAGCAGCAGCAGCTCCAGTGGCCAGGCTCAGGGCAGCAGCCTTTACCTGAGGAAAGGATTGCTAAAGTACAGACCAGGATCTCCCCACCTACAGCTCCTGCAGGAGAAGGACTTGGGGGGGTTCCTGTGGGTCCAGAGGAGGCCACGGAGATGCTCCAAGGGCTGGGGCCCCTCTGCTCTTGCCAGGCTGGGGGTGCTCACCTGGAGGAGAGAAGGGTCCAGGGGGACCTCAGAGCCCTTCCAGGGCCTGAAGGGAGCTGATAAGAAAGATGGGGACAGACTTTTTAGCAGGGGCTGTTGTGATAAGACAAGGGGTGATGGTTTTAAACTAAACCATATTAATTTCAGATTGAATATAAGGAAAAAATTATTTATATTGAGGCTGGGGAGGCCCTGGCACAGGCTGCCCAGAGAATTTGAGGCTGCTCCATCCCTGGGAGTGCTCAAGGCTGGGTTAGATGAGGTTTGGAGAAACCTGGGCTCGTGGAAAGTGTCCTGCTCATGGCAGAAGTTGGAATGAGAGGAGCTTTAAAGGTCCTTTCCAACCCAAACCATCCCCTGATTCTGTGATTCCCATCTGTCCCAGCACTGTCCAGGCCTGCTGTGCTCCCTGTTCCATACAGATCCTGCCCTGCTCCCACTGCTGCACACAGCCAGACAGCTGCCAGAGCTGCTGGAGCTCCCTATTATTTTTCTCAGCACTCTCCTGAAAATTAATTAATTCAATTAATTCATTAAATAAACACTCCTCCACGCTCAGTGGCTCTGAGCCAGCTGTGCACGGTGTCAAGCTGCAAGAGCATCACTCATTCCCAAGCTGATTTTCCAGGTCCCAGTCCCAGTGATGGCAAACTGGGGGAATTTGGGAAGGAATCGGGGCTAGTGAGTGAGGGGTTGCAATGCAACATCCAGCAAAAAGCTGCACACAATGCTCTGGCTGCATTTCCATGCAGGTTGCAAAGTCTTCCCCTATTTCTTGGTGATGCTGTCAGATGCTTTGAATCCTTAGATGAAAGGCACTAAATTAGGGCAGATCGTTATTTCCTGTTTTCTGGTTTATATTTAGAGAGAAGCTGATACCTCTGGCAGCTCCCTCCAACACTAAAAACAAACTTCTCTCCTGTCTCTGACTGGTCTCTACTGGAACCTCCAGAGGGAGAAGGGTGGTGGGAGCCCTGTGAGAGGCAGAGAGGGGATGGGCTGAGCACCTACCAGCCCCTTTCCTCTGGCGTTCCAGAGCCAGCACACAGGGGTTGGGAATGCACACTCCCATTCCATTATTTTTGCCCTCCTGATGCCCTTTGCAGGCAGCAGTGGCACCTGTGCCAAGGAGCCCTGGCTGGAGGCCAAACACCACAGAGCCACCAAACCCCCCCAAACATTCCCCTCTCTCCCCATCCTCCCCAAATTTAATTTTCCCCCTCTCCAGAGGACCTGGATGCTGAGGGCTGGCTCAGCTTCCACACTCCCTGGGCTGGGGGATGTCCCATCCTGTCCCCTCCCCACGCACTGGCAGAAGATGCTCCCTCAGCATTTCTGCTCTGCTCTGGGGATGGCTCTTGGTATTCCTCTGCCTGCCTCGGGGAATAATATTGAAAGGGCCTTATCTCTCCCGAGAAAATATCGATCCCGGGTTTTAATGGCTTTGCACTAACGAGCCACAATGAGTGTCACCGGGCACCACTGCTGGAGCTGATAAAAACGGGACTGCTCAGCCCCACAGCTCTGAAAAGAACTTTCAACCCCAATCCACGTCCCTTCTACAAGATAAAATAAAATAAAGAATGGAAAAGAAAGAGAAAGGAAAAAAAAGGCAGAAGGTTTTGCTGCTCTTTTCACCCAGTAAGTCTGAGGACAGATTTTCAATTTTTTCACTTTCTTTACAGCTCTGGATTTGCCACGGGGAGGGAGAGATGAAGGAAGGGGACAGGAGATTAAATGCATTCGTTTATTTTGGGAAAGTCATCCTAAAGGGAGAAAAATAATATTAAAAAAGAAAAAAAATAAAAAAAAGAAGTAGGAAAAACCCCTGACATCAGGGAGACAGGACTCAATTAAAGCAAGACCTTGAAATACATGAGGCAGCAGCGCCGAGCGCGGGTCCATCAGCCATCCCTGTCAGGCTCCCGGAGCCTGTGTGGCAGCGAGATCCATCACCTGGGGAAATAACCACCGTGCTTACATCTTCAGCAGCTCCTTGATCTGCTGATAAACCCGTTAGGGGAAATAAATGGCTTTCTCCTGCCCGGACCGTCCACATCAGGGATGCTGTTCGCCGTTTTACCCAGCCGCTGATAAGCAGAGGATCAGGAGGGAAAAGCTCCTTTAACGATTTGCTAATAAAGCCCCAGATAAGAGAGGAGCAGCTTTTCCCCGGCTGGATTTACAGCCCCGATCGCTGCTCCGCAGGGCAGGGAGAGGTGCCCTGGGATGCTGTGAGGGGCCACCAGGGCAGGGACCACCCATCCCCTCCCCACAGCCCCCCACTGCACCGGCAGGGGAAGGGTTTGATGCCAACAGCATAAAAAAAAATATCCCAAATCATCTCCATAAAGAAAGTTCTGGGTGGAATTACTCAGAAGAAGAGTGAGGCTCAGAAACATTAATCGCCCCTGGCTTCATTTCTAGGTAGGGAAAATGGATTTCCAGAACAATATCATTCTTTTGACATGCCTGTCCTGGTTTCACAGCTGCCACAAAACCGCTTAGGAAAAAAAATCCAAGACATTCCAGGAGGTTCTGCTGGCTGGATGCTACCAGGGATGCCATCAAAAGGTCCAGCCCCACCCTGAGGGGACCCCAGGGACTCCCCACACTCCCACTCTGGCTGCTGAACAAACTGTCCCATCCAGCAGCCTCGGAGAGTGCAGCTGACAGCTCCTCATTTCATTTTGTTTGGCTTTATTCACAGTTTTGACACCATTTCCCCTTCTTTTCCTCCTCCCAACTGGGGGTTTATTCTTTGCAATTAGCTGTGGGAATTAGAACCTCTTTCATATGGCAGTGCCTCTGCTTCCCTTCAAATCTCTCTCATGCTCCTGCTTAATAAATTGTGAATTTGATGTTTGTATCCTTGGATCTCCCTTCCAAATGGAAACGTGTCCTGGCCAGGGAGACCAGGCTGGAGACCTGGTGGGGAAAGAGCTTGGAGAGGCAATTGGGATGCTCCAGGAATCACCAGGGACTGCCAGGGCAGGGAAAAGCATTTCCAGGTGACAAAGTCCCTTCTGTTTCACCCCAGCAGCTCCATTCCTTGGGGCCACCTCCACATCAGGGTGCCACTGTGCCCCTGTCACACACATCCCCAACATAACAAATATGTTTATGCCAATTCTGCACCCAAAAGTGATGTTAACACCCAGCACTGGCATTCCCAAAGCAGCCCAGCCCCCAGCTTGCCCTGATATGGGATTTTATGGAGCAAGGCCTGGGGGATGTGGCAGGAGGGGCTGCCCCAGAACCCACACTCTGTTACATCCAACACCCACGAGTGATGCTCCATCACCAACGGGATGAAGGAGAAGCTTTTCCTTCACCAAAGGAGAAACTTTTTTCCCCAGGCAGCACCTGAGCAGGACTCAGTGCCCACTAATGGGGCAGAGACATGACAGGCAATGGCAGAGCCTCACTCAGCCCCATCACCCAAATTTACAGGCTGACTTGAGATCCAGCAAGGTTCCAGACAGATCATTATTCCCCATGACAGCGGAGAAGGTGAGCCAGCCACCTTTTATTTCAGCCTGGAGAAAAAATGCTCCTGCCAGGGGATAATTTGGGCTCTCTGCAGTGGGAGGCAGCGCTGCACTGCTGAAAGGTGAAGGCTATTTTAAAAGCAGCTGAGCAGAAACTGTGGAAAAAGCTGCCCAGGGAGCTGATGTGTAACAAGCGCTGCCTCATGAGGCATCCTGAGCCTCTTGGTCTTTAAAGTTTGCTTAGATCGCCTATAAAATCCGCTTCTATTTGGTTTTTACGGCCCTGGGAAGTGAGCTGCTGGTGGTTCCTGCTGGCAGACCCCCGTGCCTCTCCCAGGCCAGCTCCTGCCCACCCAGCACTGGCAGCAGCCCGTGCCAGGGGATGCTTTGAGGCTGAGATCAAAGGTGCTGTGGAGAGGTGCTGCTGCTCAGCTCTGCAAAGGGAGGCTTGTGCTGCTTTTATTTAGACACACGCTGGCTGCAAGACACAAAAATTACTTAATCAATCCTTCCCCTTGGCTGGCGTCACAGGCAGGATGGAGGCTGCCCACGCAGTTTGGAGCTGGAGATGATAAATTGCTCTGGGATAACGGCAGCATCTCCAGCTCATCCAGGGCACATCCAGGCCAGGCTCACACGGGGGGTGCCCAGGGGACACAGCACCCTGTGGTGACATGGTGAGGGCAGCTGGGAATGCCAAAACCTGGCTCGGGGAGGACAGGCTGGAGGTGCCAGGGGGTGTGGCAGAGCTCCAGGCGGTGGCTGGGTCACAGGACAGACCTCAAGCACTCATCCTGCCACTGCTCTCTGTCTGTGAGCCAGAGGGGACAATCCCACCAGGGATCCTGCAGTGACAGTGCCAGCTCAGGCTGCCACCCCCCAGCCTCCCTCACCAGCCAGGCCAGGAGCAATTCCATGCAGGGAAGGGTTGAGAAGGCATTTCCAGCCCCTGATTTTCCAACCACACGTTTTATGGCGTGCAGGAATCTCCCCATTCAACCTTGCAAACAGCAGCAGGGCTGAGCACCAGCCTTACAGCAACACCTGGCTCTGGTGAGCAACCCTACAAAAACAAACCAGGTCACCCCAAACATCACCAACCCAGCCAGGGGATGTGCCAGGAGGGGCAACATTGGGTGGTGGAGGGGAAACCACCCCCAAAGCAAGAGGAACAGCACTAAGGACAGTTGAAGAAGCAAAGAGCTCTATGGAAGATGGTTGCTTGGAGCTCACCTCTTGCTGTGCTGCCAACATCTGGGGCACGCAGAGTCAGGATGTTCCTCTTCAGCTGCTCTGCCCTCAGTCAGTGCCCACCAGGAATTCCTTCCTGGCGCTGCAGCACATCCTCCCCTCTGCCCACTCACCTGAATCCCAAGCAGCCCCTGTGCCCTCCCCACCACCTCCAACCATCCCTGGGGGGATGTTCAGCTCCGTGCATGGCCCTGCAGGGTGAAGAGCAGTCTGGAGGCTGGGGAGAATCACTTTGGGCACCTCTGCCCTGCCCGGGGACCAGCAGCTTTCCCAGGATCCCACCCCAGCCCCATCCCACCCTTCACTGTCCAGCCCACACTGGCTCCTCCCTGTGTGTCCAGCTAACCCAGCCACCCTCCTTGTGCTTTGTCCCCCTCCAGCTCCACATCCACGACAGCCACCAGCACCACCCCTGTGCCCCCCAAGGCAGCTCTGCCCAAGAACTCCCACAGAAGGGCTGGGTGTGGATTCCCCTTTAATTTACCACTTCTCAGGGGGAGGGCTAAAAAAAAAAATAAATTCAATAAATAAAACAACTTAGGATGCTTGAAGAAGATGAAAACCCTGAAACTGCAGTTCTGCTGGTGGCTTGTCCCATTGCCAGAGGAGGGGAAGGGTGTCCCCAGCCCCTCTCTCCCCACCACCCCATCCCAGTGCCACCAGGTCCAGGTGGGTTCGGATGCGGTCGGACGATGCTCCTCGGGAAGGAAACGACTCCGAAGTTCAGGACGTGCTCATTCACAGTTGGCTGGTGGATGAAACAACCCCCAGAGCCCGACGGCACCGCGGGGAGGGACCTGTCCCAGCTCCTCGGTGAAGCCGAGCTCCGCGGCCAAGCCACCCGGCGCGGTGTCACCGGCACAGCGGGGTCACAAGCAGTCCCTGCACAGAGCCACCTGTCCCTGGCGGAAATCGCGGCAGGGGCAGAGGCGCCGGTACTTGGGGTTGTAGCCGGCGCAGCTGAAGAGCAGCGGCTCCTTCTGGAGGTAGCACTCGCGGACGTTCTCGGCCACCGCGGGGTACAGGTGGTTCATCTCGGACTCGGTGCTGTCGCAGGCGATGCTGAGCCTGGGGGACAAGGCGAGGGGGTCAGGACAGGTGAGAGGCCTGCTGGGGGGGTCACTGAAAGGTTTTTGTCCTTCCTTTGCTAAGGATGGGGCTGATCTGTGTTTCCCTACATGTGAGTGCTCGTCACCAGCCCAACACGCCACGCAGGAAGGGGAGACCCTGGCAGCTCAACCCTGCAGGCCAGAGATTGCCCCAACCCACAGATGGCTCAGAAGCACCCACAAAACCCCTCCCAAATCTTCGGAGTTGGATTCATTGATCCTTATGGATCCCTTCCAGCTCATGATGTTCAATGGCTCTCTTACAGCCCCTTGCTGACCAACAGCTCTGTCCACTCTCCATGGACACCTCCTCCTGCAGACAACATTCCCTGGAATCAGGGGATCAGTGAAAGCTCCCTGTTAGCTGGGATTAGCCAGCAAACTGGGGTGGGCATCAGCAAAAGCCTCAAGAAGCAGCAGAAACACCCAGCGTGGATTTTAACCCCCCCTCCCCTCCCAGACAGAGCAGCAGCGCTGGCATTGCCCTCCCACCAACCCTCCTCAACGCAGTCCCTGAGCCAGCTCATTTTAAGGTCTGGAGGAGGACGTGCAGGGGGAAAGAGTGAAAGCCAGGCCCCAGCTCTAATTTATCACATAAAAATGTCAGCGGGACGCGCGGCGCCTGCCTGGCCAGCGTGACAGCGCCGGCAACGCTCGCATTTTAATTGCCCAGAGAGCAGCACAGGGCCCGGTGGCAGATTTATACTCTATTAAAACTTCACCACTGTGTGCTCAAAAGGCAGTTTTATAGAGAGAGACATTAAAAAGGAGAGGAAGGGAGAGAGCATGCGGGAGGTGGAGAGGAATGGGGTTGGGAAGAGGCAGAACCATGCCTGGAAACGCTGTTGCTGCCCGCTGAAGGGTGAAGCTGCACTGCCATTAAGAACCATCACTTGGATTTTGGGAGGGGAATGGAGGATGGGGGGAGCAAAGGGAACATCGTCTGGCTGGTGGCCCCCCACAAGCCCACTGAGAAGACCCCCAACTCACTGGAGAAACACCTCCTCCTTGTTGAGGAACCTGAAGAAGGTGGGCTCGCAGACCAGCCCGCGCCGCCGGCACGTCTCCGTGCACGTGTGCTGGGGCTCCGACACCCACACCTGCAGGGACGCCACCGGAGGCCACGCCTGGGGGGCCCACCCGGCGCTGGGGGACCACACCAGGTGGGTGGAGTTGGGGGACAGGGCCAGCGGGCTTGGAGGGCTTTGCATAGCAGGAGTCTTGGTCTTGGGAGGCGGAGGAGGAGATGACGGGGTGCAGAAATCCTGGGGGCAGAGAAGATGATGGGTCAGTGCCCTGAGATGTTAACAGTGGGAAAGGGAGGCTGTGGTGGGACAGGAGGATACTTGGAGTGATGACTTTGCTCATCAGGTTGAGGTCACCTGCATGCATAGATGGCATCTCCTGCTGTGGGGAAGGAACCTCTTCTCTCACCTCTTCTTCTCCAAAACCAGACTGCAGCAGAAAGGCCCTGACCCAGCCCCAGCACCCCCAGGTGTCCTCCACCAACCCCCAGCACCTTTGGTCCACGACAAACCACTCCCAGCCCCATCTCCTGGTGCTCTCTGCAATCAGGGCACTGGCTGCACAATGCCCGTGGGAGAACAGGGATGCTCCCCAGAGAGAAGAGGGAAAGCTGGCCATGAGGACAGAGATGGCTCCCCAGGGAGGAGAGGGAAAGCTGGCCACGAGGACAGAGATGGCTCCCCAGGGAGGGCAGGGATTCTCCCCAACCTGGTGCTGAATGTAGGCGTGGATCCGCTCCAGCATCCCCTCGCAGGTGTACTCGTAAGGCAGGTAAGGGTCCACCTGTGAAGGGCAAGAGCAGAGCTCAGACAGCAGGTGGGGACAGCCTTGCCCTGTCCCCGAGACAGCAGAACCTTGGGCATGGCTCTCCCGGCCACCAAAGCAAGCAGGGAAGAATCCTAGGGCTGGAGAAACCTCACAAGCCAAAAAGTGATAAAAACAGAGGAGTACTTTGGATTCAACCCGTTGGTGAAAATGAAATCACTCTGTTCCACTTCAATCTCCCTTTTCTCTACTTTTAATAAGTTATACAATCAAATCAGTTTTCATCCAATAGGTCACTTCAAACTAAAGCATGAACTGTTCCAGCCCAAGAAACACTCTGTAGCTGAGGGCAAGGGAGGAGCAATCTCAAAATACAGGGGAAGAGGAAAAGTTGGAAAAGATGCTGAGCTAATCCAAAGCAAGAGCATCTTGGTGCTGCCCCAGGTCTGGTCTGGCTTCTCTGTTCCCCTGACCTCAGCACAGCTCTGACCACTCAGAGAGGAAGGTCCAGGCTCCAACCCACAAAACCAGACAGGAAAGGGCAGGGCTGGGACTGCTGTGCACAATCCAGGGGAAAACATCTCCCTTTCCCCACTGCCATGTCACTGAGGGCTCTCTGCCCCGTGCAGGTGGCTGTGATGGGGTGGATGCCATCATCTCTGCCAGTGCCAGGGGCTTGGTGCTCCCTGCTGGCACTGGGGCAGGGAGGCAGGAGCTGGGTGAGCACTGGGGTGGAGCAAACACTGGTGCCCACATGGATGCCAGTGCTGTCCCTGCACCTCCACGTCCAGAACTGACATTTACAGAGCCAGCAGTGCTCAAACCATGGGGTATTTTCAGTGTGGGTTACAAAATGCTCCTGGTCTCCAGGAGACTCTGCCTGCCCTCCCTGTTCTGGGGGTCACCTCAAGTCCTGGCAGGGCAAATTCCCTCCTCTGCACAATGTCCCCACAGGAGCTTGTCCCTGGCACTGGGGTGGCACAGGTTCCAGGGCGGGCAGAAACAGGCAGAAACAGGCAGAAACAGGCAGAAACAGGCAGAAACAGGCAGAAACAGGCAGAAACAGACAGAAACAGGCAGCCAGGCTCCCTGCCCTCAGCAGGACCAGTGCCTGACCATTTCCCCCAGGTCTGTAGCAATTTTTCCCCATGGGAAGAACACTGCCACAAGGGCTGTGACTGATGTCTCCCTTCCCTCTGGAACAAATTGTTTTTTAAGGAACTTTCTGCCCTGCAAAGACATATTTTTTCCAGAGAGATGTTACATGAGGTGCAGGAGGTTGATGCACGGAAGGGCCCAGTCCTGGGACCTCCTTTCCCCTTGTGTATCTCTGCAGAGCTTTATTCACATGGATTATAAGCAAAACCACCCGAAGATAATTAATCCAGAAACACTGCTGCTCCTATTTTCTGAGCTCTGCACCTCCAAAATAGCTATTTCCTTTTGAAGTACCTGTCAAAACCAAGCTCAAAGGCTCAGTCTGCTGAGAACCCTCTAAGCATCTCCCTGCCATAAATACCCCACCTGAGATCTCAGCCAGGCTGGAAATCACAGCTGCTTCATCTAATTACAGATGTGCACACTAATCAGAGCTGACACACTGACAGGCACCAATCCTGCACCAGAATTCCTGATGGGCTCTCAGTTAACTGGGGCAGAGTCCTCTCAAAGCTAAATTGCCCATCTCTGCTTCAGAGCCAGGCTGGGGCTGCCTGGCACCAGTTTGGAGGAGACAAATCACTCCTTGCTCAGCATCACCAGTGCTCAGTCTCATTTCACCTCTGCTTTCATGGGGGCTTTGCCCAGGACCCCCTTTTGCCAGGCACAGCACAGACATCATTCCAAAACAGCCTCATCCCCCAGAACGCTGCAGCACATTGCACACACCCTCCTTGTGCCTGCACATGCACCCAGAGGTGATGCTCCAGGTGCAATCCCACCCCTCCTCAGGTCCTGTGGGATCCCTGGGCATCAGGACTGGGCTGGATCCCACTGCAGCCCCTGCTCCTCCAACCCCTCTCCCTCTCAAGGTTTAGTTAGGATTCAGCTTGTGCACTCAGGACTGAGAAAATGCCAATTTCGAGAAGATAATTGTTTAATTAAAATCTGACAGGCTCGGCCTCTTCTCAACAGCCACGTCAGGAGCTCAGGATGCCCCCAGAGCCCTGGGAGGGAGGAGGAGGAGGAGGGGGGTTCTGAGGTGGGGATCACTGCATCCCACTGCAGAATGATGCATGGCATGGCATGGGAGGGAATGGAGGGGTTGGCAAGGTGGGCTCTGCCATCCCTCCCTCAGGTGGGGAACACAGAGCCAGAGCTTCCCAGCCCCAGTGCCCTCCCCATCAGCCAAGCAGGGAATTTCAGGTATCCCAGGAAAGCCCTGGGTTTAGAGTCTCCAGCTGGAAGGGAGTATGAAGCCTCCTTCATTCAAAAGGAGAAGAAAGCAGGGTGGAAAAAAATCTGAACGTCATCAGACAAATAAGTAGAAAAATAATGCAATTCTGTGCTGGCACGTAACAGCAGGCTGGAACATTTTAACCAACTATTTTCACTGTGATGTTTAATGTGGCGCTCTTTCAGGCATAGTCTGAAATGTATAATTTTCCATTATAGTCCTGTATGTTTGACTTTAATATAATGAAGCCTTCTCCCTTCACTACACCAGAATATTGGGTCTATTAAATTGCTTGTGTGAGGACTGGTTTTGACAATGGGAAAAGCTGGAGGCCCAGAAAATGGTGATGCTTGCAAACCACTCTCCTCCTCCAGCCTCTGACCCCAAGACAACAGATGAATCCATCACTGGGACAAGCCTCCAGCATCACCTCTCCCAAGGGGACACCACTTCTCTCTCTGCCCCCTGTCCCTGTGCTGAGATTTGATCTCTGGGGTAGAGGGGTTTGGTGTTTCCCTGAGAAAACCAAATTAATTTCCCTTATAAACAGGTCAGGGATGCAAACCACCAGGATTGCTCCAAGTGAGATGGATGGCAGAGGCACAGCCTGCCAAAAACCTTGCCCAGCAGCTGGAGGGTGACCTGGAACGGGTGCCACCTCTGAAAGGATGAGGGAGGGCAGCACAAGAGCTGTTCCTGGGGGGAAAAAACCACAGATTGCAAACTCCAGACACGTCCCAGGCATGATTCAGCTCTGCCTCCAGAAGGAAGAAGTTTCTTTCAGGCAGAAGTAGGTTGGGAGGGACGCCGGCTGCATCCCAACTGCTCTGCTTGCACAAAGCCAGCAGCCAGCCCTGTGCCTGGGGAGCTCTGCCAGCCCAGCAGAGCCCTGGGATGGCACAGCCTGGCCCCAGCTGCAGCCCTGGGGGTCAGCAGCAGAAATTGGGGTGCTGCAGTGACACCAAAATATTGCTGAGGATCAGCAAATCGCCCTCGGACCAAAGCACGGTGAGCTCAACCCCACCAGAATTACTGGCAGCTTCATGGACCAGCTCCCAAATTCCCAGCATCCCATTCCCAGTCCCTGGTCCCCAGCACAGTTTCCACGTGATGGCACAGTCAGTTATCCCACAAGATCCCATATCCCCAAAAATGTCTCACTGAGTTCTGGCCTAGAAGATGCAAACCATCTGTAGGATATGTGATTTTTTGGTCATATGACAACAAAAAAATCCCTAAATAAAATCAATTTCAAAGTCAGTTTTCAATTTCCAGAGTTTTCACCCATCAGGGAGGGGGAAAATATTGTGTTTCAGGTTCAATCTGTCTGAGTTGGTGAAGCAAAGGGAAATGCATCATTTCAGATCCAGCATTCCTTTCAATAAATTGGCAGGATATTTCCAAACAAAGGCAGGCAGATGGGAAACAAAACCATAGTATTTCATTCCAGTAATTTTGAAATGAAATGTTTTGACAGAAAAAAAATAAATTGATGGTGGTTATTCTGAAACACAGACAAATTTATTAGATATGCCAATAACAGAACACCCCATTTTGCCTCCAGGGGAAAAAAAAAAAAGGAGTCAGTAAAATAATTTCTCCAAACTCCAGCAACTGGCTGGGAACAGGAACACTAAATGGCCCAGCTACCCATCTTTCTGCTGCTCCTCCTGCTAAAGCCCTTGTTTTCAATTCCTTCTGTAACAAAGAGGATTTTAAAGACAAGATACCCATGGACTCCTGGAGCCAAAGCCCATAATAAGGCTTTTAAACTTGTAAGGTAGGTCAATTTTTAGGCTTAATTGCCATCTCTAATAAGGCAGACCTTGCTGTTTAAAAGATAAAAAGGGAGTTGGGGGGGTGGGGGGAAGAAGCTGCTGTAAGTTATTCACACTCACTCCCTGCTCTTTGAGGATTCACACAATGTCTTTAAAAGCCCAGAGAGGTGAGTTGTGGATTAACTCCTTGGTGGGAAGGAATCCCTCCTCTCCAGAGTGACTGTGGGTCGCCATGCAAATGGGCAGTTGTTCATCTGAGGCAAATTTAGGAGTTCCAGCAGCTGAGGGTGATTCCAGAGGCTGGGATGCTTTGTGGGAGGGCACAGCAGGGTGGGGGTCCTGATCCCAGAGTGGGAGTGAGGAGCTTGGTTTGGGGCTAAACGAGGATGGGCACAGCAGCAGCACACTCCAGTGGGTGCCCAATTCTGGACAGCAGCTCCTCCTGCCCAGTGCCCCCCTCACCACCAAACCCTTCCCTAAAATCCTTTTTAGTTCTTTAATTTTTAACCAGACCATTAAGCACCTAAATGACCTGGTGCACATCCAGTCAATACTGGTACCCAGGAACCAGCACAACCCTTTCCTCCATCCTCAATCTCACCATTCTTTCATTATTTTAACAGCACAGCAGCACCAGGCTTCACTATTTTCTTTCTTCTCTTTTGGAAAAACGAAAAATTTCCTTCTCTCTCCCAAAATACCTCCCGGCCTCCCGCCTACAGCAATTCCTTCACTTCAGGGCTGTCTCCAGCCCAGATGGTGCAGGGTCAAGCTCTGACAGCTGGCCTGGCAGCACAGCAGCAGGGATGTCATTATTTTTAATTTAATTCTAATCGAGACACGGGGATGAGTGTGCAAAACAACAACTGTTTTCCTAAGTCGGGTTTGATCAGTCTTTACAAACTCCCAGAGAAAATGAGCAGGAGGTGAAGAGCTGCAGTAATCACCCTCGAGGAGGGGAGACACAGGGTGGTGGCATGGCCAGGTTACCTGAATCAGGTCCCAGATTTTCACAGGCACCCACCTCTGCAGCTCCTAATGCAGGGAAAAGCAAGGATCCTTCTTCTCTGGCCAGCATCACACCTGTCCCCCCCAAATCCCACCCAGCACCCTGAACCCTGAGCCCAGGCTCCACAGCACATCCCTGTCCTCGAGAGAGGATGGCTCATCCCAGGTGAAGCAAATCACCAACAAAATAGCTACCAGCCCTTTCCTCCCCTCCAGGAAAACTGACTTTAACAACCTGGACAACTTGAAAGGCTCCTGCCACAGGGCAGGAGGTAAATATTCATGAGGGAGCATCTGGGGAGTGGGCACAGCAGGAGTGCTGCCCTCTCTGGGGTTCTCCCCTCCCTTACATCCCTCACACAGGCAACTCCTGAAGCTATTCCCATCAATTTGCTCCATCCAAAGGAAATGATCAGCGAAATGGGGGAAAGGCAGATGCAGAGGGCTGTGGCTCTCTGGGTTTATTTTTGTTATCACACCAGCTCTACACCTCCAGCAATCTCAGCCTCCTGCTCCCAAACATTATCTCAGTCTCCCCTTGCTCCAGGCCTACCCACAGGATTCCCAGGGGACCCTTCAAAGGCACAGCTCTGCCCTGGGGAAACACCTACAGTGCTCTGTGCCAAAGCAAGGTGTGCCCCTGGGGCTGCAGGAAAGGATGAAAAAACCCAGAGGAAAAAAGGAAAAGAAATTAATGTCTGAAAAGGAGAGCCAGGCTCCAACACCTGCTGCTGCTTGTCCAAACCCAGCAGTGGGGAGGTCACCCCAAAACTGCTCTGAGCTGTACCTGTGTCCTCATGATGGTTTTGATGGCAGCTTCGAACTCCTCGGAGTTGTTGTAGTCCACAGTCCACACGTGGGGCTTCCCGATGAAGTCTTCAGCATAGGGGTGTTGGGAGGACACCTGGAACACAGCTGGGTTTGGCAATCCCTGCTGGAATGGCTGCTGCTCCCTGCTCACAGCTGGATGGCAGAGAGGAGCAGCAGCCTCACAGACACGGTGGGGTTTCACTGTGGGAAGTGCTGGAAGAAAGTTTCCTCCAAACCCAGCTGCTCCCCAGCCTCAGGATGATGGGCTATAGTTCCCACTGGGTTGGGATGCCTCATTCCCAACAACACTGATTTCCTTTTGCAGCCTGGAATATCTCCATCTCAGTAGCACGGGAACAATTTAACCTTGACCTGAACCATCCTGTGGGTCTGGATGGTAAAAGCACCCCAGCAGGAAAGGTGTGTGAAGGCACCACATCTGCCAGCTCTAGAAACAAGGCAGGGAGAAAATTCATGGCCACGGAAGGCTGGGAAAGCCTGGCACCAGGAGAGAGCAGTGCTGGAAGCTGCATCACCTTGTACTGGTACTGACATCCTTGCTTTCCCCTGGGCTGCCCACCCAGGTGATTTTTGGGGATCTACCTCTTCTGCTTCAGCCCTCAGGTG
The DNA here is from genome assembly GCA_013397245.1 of Thryothorus ludovicianus. Lineage (NCBI taxonomy): Eukaryota > Metazoa > Chordata > Aves > Passeriformes > Certhiidae > Thryothorus > Thryothorus ludovicianus. The sequence continues at coordinate 113,641 of VZTB01003734.1, forward strand.
CCTTCTCAGCCCTGATCTCCTCTGGGAAGAGAGATTGCTGAGCAGAGGTGTTTTGGGGGTACCACAAAACATCGCAGAGGGGTCTGAACCCCTGCCAGCTGGAGAAGAGCTGTGTGGTTCATCCTCCTCCTTGCTGTCCTTCCTCATTTCTTTCCGGGCAGATTGATCTCCTCTTTCCCCTCAGGCACATAAACACCCTGAGGCATTTCACAGCCCCGGCTGCCACCCCGGCTCCAGGCTGAGGTACAGCCCCAGCCCCATTCGAATGTGTGTTAACACCTAATTCGGGGGGTGCCTGGGGCAATCAGGGGGGACAGGACAGCCCAGTCCAGCTGCACAACTCCCCAGCTCGCTCCCTGCTCAGTGAGGGAGCCTTGCACTGCATTACCCACTTTATTAATAATAAAAGAGGCAATTTTCTCAAGCTTTTAACATTTAAAGAGTTCCTGCTCTACTTAGATTGAATTCCCAGCAATGGACAAGCCTGGGAGGGATTTTGTAGCCCTGCCACACCGTGCAGGTCCTGGTGTCCCTCTGGGGGGACGAAGGGACGAGCAGCGGAGCATCACCCCGGGTTTGGAGCAGGGTGTGGGGAATGTGAGGATCTGAGCTGGTGGGGAAGCAGCTGCAGAAGGCTCCTGCACAACCTTCTTGGGAACCCCAAACCTACAGCAGAGCCCCTTCTATCCAAGGCAAATCCCCAAATGGGGGTCTGCAGACATCCACAGAGAAAACATTGCTGGAAAAAAAAAAGCAACCTCAGTGCAGCAGCTGCTTTTCCCCAGGCTGGCCCAAACCCTGGTGCAAAGGGGGGGCTCCATGCAGAGCACACTTGCCTCTCTGGAGGTGGGCTTGCCACGGAAGAACTCGTGGTTGAGGGAGCTGTGGGGAGGGTTGAAGCGCGCCTGCAGGAAAACGCAGCCGTTGGCGATGGCCTCCAGCGGGGCCGGGCCCTCGTAGGGGAACCCGAAGCCAATGAAGAGCTGCAAGGCAGAAACACAGAGCTGGTGAGTGATTTCCCCCATGGGGAAAACTCCCAGATAACCCACCAGCATCCCCTCCCTGCTGCTCTGCTCCTGCACGCCAAGCTGCTAATGGTGTTCAACAAACTGGGCTCAAAATTCTCTCTTTTCCATCAACCACAGCCCACTTTGCACAGCCACGGAGTGTCCAGGAGCTGCGAGTTCCCTCATGGTGCTTACAGCCACCACTTTGGCCCTGCATGGAGTAACATTGCTGTGCCAAAGCTGTTTGGGCTGGTAAATCAGGAATATTTCCCCCAGGCATCAGCTGAAGGCGACAAGGATGCGCCCACACCCACACACTCCAAGAATCTCGTTTATTTTTATCACAGCTATAAGGTGAAAGAAAAAAATAAAAAAATAACCCACCCCACTCAGCAATAAATGAATTAATGAGGAAACTTTGCGCTCTGCCTGTGGACAGTCTGCAAGGAGAAACTCATCAGACACATCTTGATCTGAAAGACGCTCTGCTCGGCTCCTGCCTAATTATCCCAGCTGAGAGGCTCATGGTTAATTATCCCAATGCCTGCAAGCCTGGGAGGAGCACAGGTAATGTGGGACGGGGTCCTGGGATGCCCTCACCCACCTTTGCCTTCCTCAGCAGCTGCTGGAACTCGTGCTGGGGCAGCAGCCCGTGGTTCTTCACGAACGCCGGCACCTCGGGCGGCCTCTGTGTCTCGTAATAAACCGTGCCATGGATCTCCATGTACTTGTTGAGGATGGCCAGGAACTTCTCCTTGCCCTGGGGAGGAAGGCAGATATGTGAACAATGCCAAAGGATGGGTCTGACCTCCCCCTCATGGTTATGGGGTGTGTGTGGGTGTTTAACTCTCAAACTGGAGCACCTGCCATGCTCCAGACAGACCCACAGCAGGGTAAAATCCTCACCCACCCCTCCTCATTCCTTGGAAACACATCCTGGACTGTGCCAGGCCTCTGGAGAGCCCAAATGGCTGCAGGATCTGTCACTCTGATGATCAAGTTCCTGCCTTCCCTGTCCCCTCCAAGGGCAACTTCTCCACTCTGGAGCTGCTGAATTAAAGGCTTCAGAGGGTTCAGAAGGAAGTCTGCAAAGACCAGAGCTTGCTAATAGCCTCTTATTCCAAGTAACAACTTCCAAGGATTTTCTCATTCAGATTTAATCCTGTTTCACTACCTGGAAAATGAAGGGGGTCATCAATTTTCTCCTCTTGGAGGCTTCCCTCCTTTTGCTCGTTCATTTTAACAATTTCTCTACTGCAGAGTTTGTTTTTTTTTTGCTTATAAAAACCACAAAGGGCTCATCTTTTGGATGCTGGATTTTCCAGTGTTGCAACATCCCCAAAAGAGCAAAGACCAGGGGGAATAAGGGGTTATAAATGGGGAATTTGAGAAAACTCTGTGTGTTGCCTTAAAGCCTCCTCAAATGCTGTATTTCTGCCCTCAGCCATGGATCCCTGGAATTCTCCAGGGCTCTAAGGCTTTCCCAGCTTATTAAAACTTCAGCTCCTATTGTGAGCCAGAGGCAAGAAGTTCAGAGGGGTAGGAAATGAGAAATAAAGGGAAGGGAGGTTTAATGAAATGTTTCTAAATGTCAAAAACACCCTGCTCTGGAGAGGGTGTTTGGTCCAAGGCTGGTAAATAAGCACCTGGCTCCAGAAGATGGAGGTTATCTTTGCCTTTCTAGACCTCAAAATCACTCAAAATAAAGAAAAAACCCTCTATTCCCTTTTTTATAGCATGGAATAGTACAAGGCGGGAAGCAAAGGCCAGGCAGCCTGGCCTCAAGGAACCAGCAAGGCTCAGCCCCAGCCTCTTCACCCAGGAATAAATGACCCCAAATGTGCAGTTTGGGGAAAAATGATGTTGTTTGTGGGTTCTGACTCAAAACAACAAATGTCTGTAGCACGGGGGCTGGAGGGAAATGTCCATTCTGGGGTTTGAACTCTCTTTAGTGCCTTCCCAAATAACCTCAGCTTAGCTGCAAGGAAACTTCTGGGTAAGAAAGGGCAGGGGAACGGTAGGAAAATAAGGCAAGATGTTGCAGTTCTCCTAAAATGAGATTTAGTGGGTTTCAGCAGGGCTTTTAGGGAGCCCCAGAGCCAGGCAGACACAGGGGGGGTTTGCTCCCAGACCTGGGCAGTGACGGAAAACCCCCAAACACCAACAAAGATGAGATGGCGTGGCTGCATCCTGGCTCACCACGAGCATCCCTGCTAATTAGCAGCTGCTAATCAGGAAAGCTGGGAAGGGGAGGAGGTACAGCCCCCACTGCATCTACCCACATCAATCCCAGCAGCTCCAGAGGACCCAGCCCACATCAAAGCAAAGTTGACTCCGACAAAAACCTTTTCTCTGCTGAGGAGAGGAGCAGAGGCAAAGCCCAGCAGCAGCTGGTGTGGTACAGTACCTGCAACTGGAGCAGCCCCAGGCGGTGCACAGAGGGAAAAATAGAAATAAATCAACAGACAATGAGAATTAGCTCTTTTTTACAGCCCTGGAAGGAAAAGCAGCTTGCTAGCTCTGGATGAGATGGGGGGAGCACACATCTGGAGATGCAGGGGGAGGTTTTGGGGGGCTGGAGGGGCTGTCCCCATGCAGTGACCCACCCCTCTCCCCCAGGTGTTCCAGGTTTGGGGAGCAGAGCCCCTTTTCACAGAGTGCTTGAAAGCAGACACAAGCTACCCCCATCATAATGCAGCAATCACTGCAATTAATTAGTGGCAATCATTATAATTAATTACACCAAATCATCAATACAAAATTCTCAGCCTCAGAGCCTGCTGGGGGGAAGCACCACCCAGAGCAAGGAGCAGGGAATGGTGTCCCACCAGCCTCTCCCTGTCTGCTCTGGATGTGTCACATCCCTCGCCCAGGACAGGGACAGGGATGATCCTCCACAAATAAACCCAGATTTGCACCTCCACAGCTCAGGGTGAGAGCCAGAGTTTGGGGCTGCCTCCTGTCCCTGCCTGTGCCTGTCCCTGCCTGCCTGGCTTGTCCCCAGGAGCCCAAACTCACCTTCCAGATGCTGGCCTCCTTGCCATACACCACGGCCATGCTGCTCACTTTGTTGGCCTTGATGAGCTCCCTCTCAGTCTGGTTGAGCTCCTCTGACACGAAGCCCATGAAGGAATTGTCGGGGGTGTGAGCTGTGGGCACCAAGGGAAGGAGACACGTGGCTGGACAGATGTTTTTTGGGATGTCCCAGCATTGGGAATGCAGCCTGAGATGAGCCTGGCTCCAGAGCTTTGCTGGAGCATGGAGGAAAATGGAGCTTGAATCCCTATCCAAGCAGCTCATGAAGTCCAGGATCCAGAACCCACTCAAGCAGCTCTTCACACAGTGAGGTATTGCTAACACTGCCAGAGGGGCTTTAGCCAGCCAGGAAAAAGCAAAGCTTTTGTCACCCAGCAGCCAGTGGGACACTGGGCTCCTTTCAGGCATGCACATCTCCCATCCATGTCACAGGCAAATCCTAATCACTGAGCTGCTGAATCCCAGCTGAAAGCAAACCAGGCTCTGCAACCAACACCACCCCAGCTGGAAGCTGCTGCCTCTGCCCTGACTGTGCTGGACCAGTGGAAGGAGCCTGGGGTCTCTCCCTGGATCATTCTGCAGGAGCTCCTTGCAGGCAGGAGGAAACAGGAGCAGAGCCAGGGAGGTGACACTGCCCAAGCATCCCCTTGAGGAGGACCTCAGAGCCCCAGAACCACCCTGGCAGCCCCTCAATGATGCCTTAAGTTTTAGCTTTTATATTTTTCAGATCCTGTACTGCAATAGGGTATAACTCTGAACTCCATACAGAGTGTTAGTAAGCTCTCTTCACATTTTAGTCAGACAAAACAAAATCTTCAGGCCTGAGAACCAAGGTCACCATCACAGCCTCAGGTCCCGAAAAATATAAACAAAAGTGAATTGGGGGGAGGGAAACGGGGGGAATGTGACTTCACTACCCAAAGCTGTAACTGGAGGATTAACCCCTGATATGCAGAAAGACCAAACTTATAATGGTTTGAAAAATTCCTGACCATCATCCACCTTGGGTGCAGCCTCTGCGAGACCTTGCACTGCCCGAGGTGTATCTGTTCAAACCCTTTAATAATTACCCACTTTATTCTTTTAACTGTGCCTATCCCCTGCCCTGGGCAGCCCCTCTGGGCACCCCCACTTACGGAACATGGTCATGAACTGGGTGGGCTGCAGGTTCCAGTAGCCCCAGTTGGTGCGGTAGCCGCGCAGCGTCGCGTACTCCTCGTGGTTGTAGGCTGGCTCCGTCCCAAACGTGTCGATGACCCGCACACGGCACCTGCAGGGCACACACCCAGCACCCTGTCCCCCCTCTGCACCCCAGCAGAGGCTGCAGCAGCATCCCAAGGAGCCCTTCCCTCCTCGGAGCATCCCAAGGAGCTTTTCCCTCCTCGGAGCATCCCAAGGAGCTTTTCCCTCCTCGGAGCATCCCAAGGAGCTTTTCCCTCCTCGGAGCATCCCAAGGAGCTTTTCCCTCCTCGGAGCATCCCAAGGAGCTTTTCCCTCCTCGGAGCATCCCAAGGAGCTTTTCCCTCCTCGGAGCATCCCAAGGAGCTTTTCCCTCCTCGGAGCATCCCAAGGAGCTTTTCCCTCCTCGGAGCATCCCAAGGAGCTTTTCCCTCCTCGGAGCATCCCAAGGAGCTTTTCCCTCCTCGGAGCATCCCAAGGAGCTTTTCCCTCCTCGGAGCATCCCAAGGAGCTTTTCCCTCCTCGGAGCATCCCAAGGAGCTTTTCCCTCCTCGGAGCATCCCAAGGAGCTTTTCCCTCCTCGGAGCATCCCAAGGAGCTTTTCCCTCCTCGGAGCATCCCAAGGAGCTTTTCCCTCCTCGGAGCATCCCAAGGAGCTTTTCCCTCCTCGGAGCATCCCAAGGAGCTTTTCCCTCCTCGGAGCATCCCAAGGAGCTTTTCCCTCCTCGGAGCATCCCAAGGAGCTTTTCCCTCCTCGGAGCATCCCAAGGAGCTTTTCCCTCCTCGGAGCATCCCAAGGAGCTTTTCCCTCCTCGGAGCATCCCAAGGAGCCCCTCCCAGCACTGCTCCCCCAGCTCCCTGACAGCTGCAAGAATGAGGAACCTCCCAAAGGTTTATTAATGCCTTTCCCAGTATCCTGGGAATGCTGAGGCAGGCCAAGCACAAGGCTGAGGAGAGAAGAGGAATAGCAAGCAAAAGGGAAGAGCAAAACTGGCTGAATGCAAGAGCAAATGCATTTATAATAAAAGCAATAACTCGGCTTGTCGTTTTTCTCTCTAATAAAATTGTGTAGGATAGTGGAAGAGATGGGGAAAAATGTAATAAATAGCAGGTCTATCAGCACTAAATTAAATCGCAGATTTTCCTGGCTGGTGATGTACCAGGGGATGATGACATTTGTCTTGATGCTCAAGGAGCCAGGGATAGGGCTCCTTACAAATTCCCAAGGCTCACACCCCCCTCCATGCTGTGCCCAGCCCTGGCTGCAGGAATGGAATGGAAGCACACATCAGCACACTGCAGGCACATGCAGGCTTTGGTCTTTCCCAAAACTCTCTCTTTTTTAATGAGGTTTTATCCTAAATACGTGAGGCTCAGAATGCCTCACACCATGGCAGCAGGGGAAACAGCAAAGCACCAGCCAAGCAAAAATCAAAGGTAAAAATCAAAGGTAAAATCAAAGGTAAAATTAACCCTTCCCTGGGCCTCTCTTGGTCATTAGCATTAGTCTTTGCTTGCTAATTAATGAAATGGAGAACAAGAGCAGGCAGTGGCTTTGCTTACCTGTATTTCTTGAAGGAGAGCCCCATGTGTTGTTTCATCTGCTGGAGGCCATGGTAGTCGGTGTAAATCAGGTCGAAAGGCAGAGGACTGGTCAAGGGGCAGTTCCCCCGTCCTGGAGGCACCCCTAAGTGACTGGGGAGAAGCAGGAGGGATCAGCACCACCAAAGCCCTGCAGCACAAACACTCCTTTCCCTGCTGGGCATTGAGCAGGAGCCACCAAACAGCTGGAGGGGGAGGCAGATGGTTCCCCTCGCCCCAAGTTTTTATTTCCCAAAGATCTGGAGAGTCCTGGTCCCTCCCCATCTTTGCACCTGCTCCAGCTGAGTTCCTGCTGCTCCCACATGGACTGTGAGGCACAGCATTCCCAGCCAGGGCTCACCAGCATCCCAGACACCACACACACCCTTCCCTGGGCCTCTCTTGTTGAAGGCACCAGATTTCGTTTACTTTCACTGCAGTCACACCAGTGACAGGCTTGTAAAGCCACATCTTTCCTCTCCTGTCTCCCTGCAAGGCTCCCAGCTGAGCCTAAAGCTCCCTGTTCCCAGCTCCACATCCCTTCCAGCACACCCTGGAATGTTTCTCTTATTCCAGTTCTTACCCACCACATCCCAGAGCACTCTCAGCTTCTCCTTGACTCTGCTGGCAATGCCTGTCCTTGGATGTTGGGCACATTTCGTTCATATTTCTCACATTTCGTCCCATTTATGAAATAATTCCACAAAACAGGGGCAGCAGGGCCCTGGGTCTCACTCAGGAGGTTTCCAGCCAGTTCCTTACATACAGCCACACTCAGCTCCTCTTCCCTCCTCCAGTGGATAAAATGTGTTATGAAAATCCAGATAAACTCGACTGACTGCAATCTCTTTATCAAGACCATCAGTTACCTCGCTGCCAGGGTGAGATGTGATAAATCCAGCAAGATACAGGGCTGGTAAAAACCTGTGCTGTGGCTCCTTCCAATTACCTCTGTGAACTGATGAATCCCTCTCTCCAAAGCTGTTCCACCAAGTGTACCACTGATGTCAGCCTGACAGCCCATCTGCTTGTCTGGACCATGTTTCCTCCTTCCCAGGAAAAAAAAAAACCCTGTGACACCTTCCAGTTTCAGCAGGTTTCACAAAAATCCATGTTGCTTGTACTTGTGATTTCCCAGTGCCAGTTTGCTCAGAGGCTGATTCACTCCACAGTTTTAATGCTCTTGTATTTTGTTTTTCCTCCTAAAGATGATAATTCCTCATCCTCATAACTCCACTCACACCCTGAAAGCAACAGCATCCTCATGGAAAACCAAACTGCTGAGCTGATTTGGTCCACCCAGGCTGTCTCACTCCCACCATGCAGTTGTCCCGTTTCATTCTCAGTCCTTCCAACAAGGCTGAGGAATTCCTGCTTTATTTCACAAGTCTGAACTCAGACACTGTGAAATCTCACCCTTAGCTCCTGCCTGCCAGGGCGTCTGTCTTTGTTTTCTTCTGGGCTCTTCACTTACTCCAAACCCCTATTTGGAGATGGGAATTTATCCCAGCAACGCCTGTAGGTATTTTCTCTTCTTTAAGGAATAAATGTTCTGGTCAGATTTTACACTCCCAGGCTTTGAAGGTGACCTCTCTTAGTGGTTCTCTTAATTTCTCTGCATTTTCCCTTCTGAACCTGAGAATTCCCTTTCCAGCCCTGCCTGGGGTTTATCTGTTCCTCAGCTCCTCAGGGTCCATCCTCTGAGGAGCACTTCCATAAGGTCCTCACCCCTTGCTGAGCCCTTCAGCATTTCACCCATCAATCCCATGGCTTTTTCCAAAGGAATTTGATGGGACACAATTATCACAAGTATTTGCTGTCCAGTCTCTCACTAACATCAGAAGAGGCCACACAGAGCCAGAAATTTTTAGCCATAAGAAAAAAGGCTCTTGGTTTGCTCCTGGTCATACCTCCCCTCTTCTTCTGGAGCTGATCTGGTGGAAGATGCTTCTGCTCATTGCAGGGGTTTGGACCTGAAGACCTTTAAAAAGTGCATCTAAACTCAGACTTTTCTATGATTCTTATGTGGTTCCAAGTCCTTGAGCACTGAGCATCAAAATCCTTCTTCCATCCCCATCCCAACCTGACACCGGTGAAGGGTCACCCCAGACCCCTCACCATGACAGGGACACCAGAAAAATGTGTAAAAGTGGAAAAAATTCACTGGCCAAAGCCAGGAAAAACAGAGAAATTCAATTTAAGAGGAAGAGCTGCTTTTGCAGCTGCTTCATTGCTCTTGTCACAAGGAATCTCAGCATCAGCTCAGGGCAGCCTGGCCAGGGACGCCGCAGGGGGAGCAGGTTGCAGTTTTGTCACTTTTATGCACAATTTTACACGACAGGACTGATTGGGGAGATGGCAGGAATAGAAAGGCTCTCACCTCCCACAGCCACCTCGGTACAATAAATAGGGCACCAAGGAGACTCAGCCTCCCGGGAAGGCTGAAGGGGAATTTTTAAGCCAGGATTTTGTAAAGATGGAATTCTAAGCAACACATTTGCTCACACAGTGCTGCTTTTTCCTCAGTCATCAGACAAACAGTGATTTACACCGTGGTAGAAACAATCCATAAACCTTGTATTTAACTAAAAATCCCCAAACCATTACATTGTGCCTGCAGCACACACCACCCTCTAGCTGGTACGTGTCCCACAAGCCACTGCACTACAAAATAATCTGTAATTCAAGGAAACCCTAACCAAGCTTGACGAGGGGCTGCAGGAGGCAGCAATTAGTGTAATTCACACTGAATCCTCCAAAAAAGTTCCCACCACTTGGGGAGAGCAGGTCTGACTCTCCCAGCTCCCATCAGCACCACAATCTGCCACACATCCCCTCTCCAGGTGCTCAGGACTTGCCACATCCATTTATGCTCCCTGTGCCATGGCTGCATGGCTGGAATAGCTCTGAGAGCAGAACATCTCTTCATTTACCCTCCTTATCCTCCCTAAACACTTCATAACCACTGATTTTAATATTCCACTCATGCAAATCCAGCCTGCACCTCTGAGAAGGGGGTGGGGGGTAGAATTTTTTTTTTTTATTATTCCTCCTTATTTAAACATTCTTTATTCAGGCTTTCATCATTTGCCAGTTAAGTCAACTAATTTTCTACTAAACCCAATTTCACTCATGGTTGGAGTGCAATTTCCCTGATTTTTCCTCGTGCCATGTACTATTAATGGCGCTTGAAATTACGCAAATAAAATTGATGAGCGCAAACGCCGCCTTCGCCGCCAGCACAGCCCGGGGGTCTGCTGCAGAAACCACCCGATCCCAGCCCCTGGGGAAACCTCCCCTCCCAGATCAGCCGTGGCTGGTGATCCGGGGCCTTGTCCCATCCCAAATCCCGCATCGAGCAGCAGCTGAGCCCTGGCTCCTCTCCGGGAGGGAGCAGCCGGAGCGGCTCCGATCCAAGCGGATGCCGAGCTCGCCTCTCCGCCAGCTGCCTCCACCAGCTGTGCCTACTCCAGGATAAATCTCCAGCAGATTCTTGTCCTGCTATTTTCCTCTCGGAGGTACTTTAATCAGCCAGGGGACCGTCCCCTCCCCGGGTGCTCAGGAGTCAGATGACTGCAGGGTTATCTTTACATCCCATTGACCTATTTTCCAATTATCCCAACGTTTCTTTCCATGTTTTCACCCCTGGTGCAGGAGAAGTCCGGCACTAAATGGATCTCGTGGGCATCTCCCGGCAGCCTGGGCCAATATTTTGTATTATATTTAATTGCATCTTCTCTGCCCACATCTGCTGCCATCAGCAAGGCTGAGAGCAGAGCAGGGATCCTTGTCCTCGCTGCTCCCTCACCTTCCCCATGGCTGCAAGAACCCAGCAGGCACTGGGACGTTATCCAGGGATGAAAGGTGCCAGAACCAGGCCTGAGCAGCTCCCAGGGGTCTGTGACAACCCCATCACAGCCAACAAGTGCAAATCCAAGCCCACATAAAGAACATCCTACTGCCTGCCCTCTGCATCCAGCTCTTCCCCTGATGGAACGAACACTCACTGGAAATGAGGATTTCTGAGCAATTTCAGCAATGGTTTCACTTTCACCAGGTGCACCTGGACTGTTTCTCTGGTCCATCATTGATCTTGTACGACACAGCCCTACCCATCCAGGGAGGAAGTTCAGCAATCCATTTATTTATTTCCAAGACCTGGATATGCACAGGACAGTGCCAGAACAAACACTTCCTTCTGGTCGCAGATTCAGCAAATGTGAAGGAACTTCCCAGGAAAGGAGAAATCAATACTTGGATTCCTGCAGGGAGCAGCAGTAGCTGAGCACTCACGTGCTGGTGGTGCCTGGGCAGACCCTGGCACAGATGAGCTGTTCTCCTGCTGTCCCAGCTGCTCCAGCAGCTCCAAAAAAGGGAAGAAATTCTCCCCTGTGAGGGTGGTGAGGCCCTGGCAGAGGCTGCCCCATCCACCAGAGTGTCCAAAGCCAGGATGGACTCGAGTGCCAGGAGCACCTGATGCTCCATCAAAGGCTGAATGCTCCTCCCCACCGGTGCAGAGCTGATCAACCCACAGCCTTTCCATGTGTCTCCATCAGGATCACATGGAATCAGCCACTTCTGGCTGTTTCCACAAGCAATTCCTTTCTCTCCCACACAACAGCAGGACTGGTTTTGCCAGCTGGTGAGGGGAGTGAAGCCAGAGCCTGGGCATGGTGCAGGTTTTCATATGAGCAGATGCAAGGCAGAAAGATGGCTTTTATCTGCCAGGAGACAATTAGAAATGTGCTTTCTGGACATTGTGTTTCCATCTGAACTGCCCTTTCTGCAGCCTGAGCACACCTCGGTGAGCAGAGAGCGCAGGAAAATCGCTCTGTGCCAGGCACTGAGGGGACAGTGGGGACAGAGCCCCATCCCATCACAGCTCCAAAGCTCCATCCACCCCACCCCAGCACAGGGAGGGTGGCTCAGCACCCAAACCACACTCTGGCCACAGCAGGGAAAGGGCTGCCAGCCCCAGATACAGGCACGTGCTGCAAATCCAACGCTTTGCCAGGATTAGAATTAAGAGTCCAGAACTTGACACAGGAGCAATTAAGCTCCGGGAACACTTTGTAAAGCCTTGACCCCAAAAGGCATCAAATCCCATTTTCTTCGACTTTCTGTCCTGCTTTATGAGCAGTTAATTTCGAGGGGACCATTGAGGAAAGCATCTCTCAGTGCTTTCCTCAACTCCCCAGCAGCTCACGGCTCTGCAGCCCCTTCTCCCCCAGCCTCTCCCTTAGCCCCAGAAAAGCAGCTGGACATGCCAGGATGACCACTCCCATGGCTCAAGGGTGAGGGTAGGAGCTGCAGATTCCAAGAGTGCCCCTCGTGCTGCTTCTCCCAGGGAAAAAGGCTGAGAGGATCCTTCCAGCCTGACCCCATGGCATGGGTGCTCCAGAGGAAAAGCCTCAGCTTACTAAATCTTTTCTTGCAGGCACAGCCATTGCTCCAAAGCGCTGCTTGTAATTTTCCAGCATCTACTCATGAGCTGCCTCATTAACAACCCAGCTCAGAGCTTTCAGGCACTTCCCACTCCTCCCCTAGCAAGCAACAACACCAACATTGGCCTGGATTCTCACCTCCCTGAAAGCACTTTTGGGCTACCAACATAACACCAGGGGTCTTCAGCAAGAATCGAGTGTTGGCGTTCAGATTTGGGATGTTTCTTCCCTCCCTGCTTCAAGACAAGGCTCAAAATGCTGCTGGCTGCCCACCCAGCACAAATCTCAAGGAGAAAACAGCTCCTGGCTCACTGCTCCAGCTCGGCAATTTGTTTTCCTCCTGGGAAGATGCACAGAGAAGCACGGAATGGTTTGGTTTGGAAGGGAACAGATAACCTCGTGTTTCACCCCTTGCCTCTCCAGAGGCACCAGAAGTAGCTCACAAATTCACTGGGAGTTCAAAGGAGAACAAACACCTGCACTTAGCTCAACTACAGGAGAAAAAATAGCCCCTGGTAGGACACGGCAGTGCAATTCACATGTCTTTAAAGTCTGTAGTGCGTAAAAGATAACCCAAATAAACTGGCCCTGGAAAACCAGGGCTGAGCTCCATGGCTGTGATGTCAGACCTCACAGGGATATTTGGACAATGCCAAGCCGAGCCGAGGATGAAGCCTCAAGATTCCCTGAGCTCTTGTCTTTGTTCCAGGTCCCTAAACCAGAGGAAGAACCATTTCACACCCCTGTCCCTCTCTGCTGGGCAGGGAGGGGTGCCCAGCACACACGGTCGCACTCCCAGCATGTTTTTACCCCCAGCCTTCCATCACCAGCTTGTTTGACCAAGGCCTTACTTCTCCTCCTTCATTTTCCTGATCCTCAGCACTCCTGACCCAATCCAGACTCGATCCAGGCACTGCTGCATTGCAATCGATACAGATGCTAATCATGAACAGCTCTCAGATAACCACTGGCTGAAGTGTATGCAGGCAAATCTTCCAGTGATCCCTTGCCAATGATCAATACAGGCAGAAAAATCAGCTTAGAAACTTGAAGAGGCAAAAAAAAAAAAAAAA
>VZTB01003734.1:128845-167251 GCA_013397245.1 Thryothorus ludovicianus
AGGGAAGGGAAGGGAAGGGAAGGGAAGGGAAGGGAAGGGGAGTCTCTGCTCAAATAACACCAGCAAAGCCATGGGGTTGAGTGCAGCCATGCATGGTGGGAAGAGCCAGTGACCTGCAGGAACACCTGCATCCTGAAGCCACATGGCCACCAGCTCAGCAGGGAGCATCCCTGGGGAATGGGGTGGGAAAGGGAGCTTTGCTGTGGCCAGCTCCAGGCAGGGTCAGGGGACACAGGTGATGCTGTGTGCTGGCAGCAGGGAAACATTGTGCTCAGACCCAGCACTGAAGCCACAGGGCAGAGCCCTGCTCCAGATATGTCCACATCAGCTCCATGCAAAGCATCACTTCACACCTTCCCACTTTCCTGGGATGGAGAAGGATGGGATCTCTCCTAGCCACCATGCTGATGGTGCAGTACAGCACCAGCACTGTCTGAGATGCAGGTGGGCAAAGATCCTCCCCCAGCCTTTTCAGACCTGGATGCACCCACCTCTGCAGCTCCTTCAGGGAGACTGTGACCCTCAGGCTGTGTCCCAGCATGAAGAGGGCAGCCAGGATGTCAGCCCACTGCACCATCTCACCCAGAGGGCCTCCCTTCAGCACCCGTGGGCTGAAAACATCCCCCGACTCCTCCGTCAGGAAGCCGATGTGGATCAGGATCTGCAGAGACAAGGAGAGGGGTCAACTCTGGGGAAAGGGACAATTTGGGTTTTCCAGCGTCCCTGATTCCCTCCAGCTCCTTTGCAGGCTGTGGTTACTCAGGGAGCTCAGTCAGGTGTGCAGACAAATGATCTATGTCCAATTAGCACAGCCCCAATGGTCAGAGCTTGGCAGCTCCCTCTGACTGCCCCTCAGTGTCCCAGGACCTGGCTCGTGTTCTCCATGGACATCACAGTCTGAACCACGGGCTGGAGCTGGACTTCCCAGCACACAGGGCCAAAGGAAAAGGCACAACAAAAACGCCAACAGCAACCTCAGCTTATCTCAGAGGAGACTCCAATGGCAGCTGGACACCATCTCCACCCACCAGGACTCATTTCCAAAACCCACCCCATTGCTCAGCACCAGTCCTGCCACCTCCCAAATGCCTAAACTCATGTCCATGGACAACAGACGAACCCTATAGACCCTCATGCCTCCATAAATGAATTTTCCTCCCAGCTGGCTCCCATCCCAGCTGTCCCCAGGCTCTGTGCCCCCCGTACGTGTTTCTGGTCCCGCTGCCGTCCCGCCAGCTTCTGCTCCAGGCGCCGCGCCGCCCGCAGCCACTGCTGGGCCAGGTGCCGGATCCTCTTCTTCATGAAGCTCAGGGACTCCTTGCCCGTGCCAATGAGCTCCAGCAGGCGAGCCAGGTCCCTCCGGAACGCTGCCTAGGGAAGGAGCACGCTCTGCACGGTGAGTGTAGGGAAAGCGGCCGCCAGAGGAGCCCCCGGGCGGCCCCGCGGCCTGGGGGAGGTTTGTCCATCTCAGCAGAGGTGATCCGAGTCCTTCCTGCTGCCCTGGAGCTGCCACAGCTCCTCCACTTCATGCCCCAAATCCCAGATTCCCCAGCAGAGGAAAGGCATGGATGTGTTGGAGGGGGTCCAGGGGAGGCCACAAAAATCATCGGAGGGATGAAACATCTCTGCTGTGGAGACAGACTGAGGGAGCTGGGAGTGTTTAACCAGGACAAGAGAAGACTCCAGAGAGATTTTCTTGCAACCTTTCAACACTTACAGGGGCTTATAAAAAAACAGGGACAGACTTTTTAGCAGGGCCTGTTGCAACAGGACAAGGAGTGATGGCTTTAAACTAAGAGAGTTGGCTCAGACTAGATACAAAGAGGAAACTTTTCATGGTGAGGGTGATAAAACACTGGCACAGTTTGCAAAGAGGTGGATGCTCCATCCCTTGAAACAGTCAAAGCCAGGTGGGACAGGACTTGGAACAACCAAGGTGTCCCTGTCCATAAAGAACCCTTCCAACCCAAATCCTGTGACTCCATGAAAACCCACAATAGGCACCATGGCCCTGCTGACACTGAATATTTATTTCCAGCAGCCTCGACGCCAATGCCTCCCCCCAAAAACCCCTTGGCCAGCAGAAGCCAGGCTGGGCCCACCTTACCTGTGCCCGTGGTGGCGGCGGCGGCGAGGGCGCGGCCACTGTCCTGTTTCTCCAGGGCAGGGGGGGACAGAACCACTCGACCTCGCTGAGGTAGATGAGGAAGGAGCACTCGGTGCCGTCCACGCCGAAGAACGCGTAGCAGGGGTCAGAGGTCCAGCGGGCCCTCATCCACTGCAAGGGGCAAAGAAACACGTGGGGCTCACGGAGGAGATGTGCCAGCCCTGGCAGCTGCCCCCGCGGTGGAAAAACTCTCTTCTCCATCCCCTTTCTCTGTCTGGGAGATAAAAATGAAGGGCAGAGGGTGGGGAAAGGGCTGCAAACCCAGCCCCGGTGGCACTGGGCTGATGTTCACCCACTGGGTGCCTCCAGGGAACGCGGGGCAGAGAGGAGCAGGAAGGTTTGCTGGGGGCTCCCTGGGTTTCTTGGCTGGTTCCAGCCTTCCCCGGGGGCACAGCCATTAATCCCCAGGAAATGATGCACCACAGGGATTTCCTCTGGCTGGCTTTGCTGGGGAGCTGCTGATCTCGTCTCCCCTGGAGCAGCAGGGCAGGGAGGCAGATCTGCCAGCAGTCCCCAGGGATGATTTCACACGGAGGAGAATAACCAGGGACCAGAGCAGCGATTTATCATCCCCCCACAACGGCTCTTGCCAGCCTCTTCCTAATTCAACTACAAAAACAAATCTGCTCAGGGACAGGTTGCTGTGCCCAATCTGTAAAGCGCAGCCATCACCAGGAGGGGAGATGGGATTACAGCCTTCCACAATTGCATTACATCTTGAATTTACTCAAATCGTGGAAGGAAAGGCTGGCTAACACCCGTGGAAGTGAAAAATCCAGCCCCTCCATATAATTTTTTTATACCCTTCAACATCTTTCCAGGGATACTCGGCCCTGCAGAAGCCCGAGCTTGAAGCAGGTTGGGAAGAGGAGGGAACAGGGACATGGTTTTAATTAGTTGATGTAAATATGCTCTCTGACAAAGCCATCATGCTCTGGGCCAAGTGCCAGGCTGCATTCTGGCTGAGGGAGCAGGTTGGGTCAGGCAGGATATCAGATTTGAGATGGAGGTCCTGGCCACCTGAACAAGGTGCTGCTCTGGGCAGTGCTGGGTTTGTTCCCCAGAGGATGCTCAGAGATCAGGTGACAGAGCCTCCTCCTCTCTGTGCTTCTGGCACTAAACACACAAACTGCAGGCAGGGAGGGCTGCAGGCTGAGGTGGTCTCACAGCTGGTTCTGCTGCAGTCTGTGCATTCAGTGCTTTGTACCACTCCAGCTAAAGGTACATTTGGGGAGGGTATTTTGGGGGGAAAACAATCCCATTTCTGTAGCAAAGGCTGTCAAAGAAGGTTGGACACCTCCCTTGTGTTTTCCCTTCAAAGCACAGCCCTGTTTTGCTTTCCACACCTTTGGCTCTGCTCCTCCTCCTTCAATGGGCTGCACCTTTCCAATATTAACACACATTTTATTCTGGAAAACATCCCCTTCCCCATTGCCCTTCCCAGTTTAACCCCCGGGGTCCCTGCTTTGGGCCCTTCCCCTCCCAGCAGCTCCCATCCCAGCTGGAAACCCTCTCCCAGACAGGGAACCCCAACTCACCTCCACCTTCCCAGCACAGTCGGGGTACTTGGGGTCCCTGGGCACCTCACACTGATCCCTCCTGCCTTCCATCACTGCAGAGAGATAATTTGGGCATGGGGAGAGCTGGGGCATGACAGAGGAGCAGCTAGAAATGCTGTGAGGAGATTGGGATGGGATGGGATGATCTGGTCCTTCCCAAATCAAGGAAGAAACAGAGGAAACCACCTTGCTTCAATGCCAGGAATGCTCTCTTTCCCTAAATCTCAGCAGGTCCATTCCCAGCACTTCTCTGTGCTCTCTGCCTGGTCCAGACCCCAAGTCCCACCAGTCCCCACTTCTGTAAGCAGGCTGCAGGATCTAGGGAAGTACTTGACAGCCTTCATGCTGTAAACTTGCAATAAAAACTGTCCTACTGAGCTGCTGGAAGAAGAGTCAGCCCCCAGAGTGAGTTCCAGAATAAGCCATAAAGAGGCTACAAAGGCATCAGGATATTTTCTCCCTCCATGGTTGGGTCAACAAAATCCACCAACCCTCCTCTAAGCCCTCCCTTTGCCCATAATTGAAAAGCATGAGGTGCAAGAGACAGTGGAAGGATCTTCTGCCTAAACCCCAAGCAGACATGTGGGGAAACACCTGCAGAGCCCAGCTGCCCTCCCAGCAGTGCCACAGTGGGATGGGAATGTCTCTCCTGGTGCTGAATCCCAGCCCCTGTGAATTTGGATCCAAACCACCGATATTTTTCTCTCCAGGTGCTTGTGCTGCCACTGCTCCTCACCTTTAATTCTGCATTTAGATCCCTGGCATTTATTCCTCACAGCCATTCACATCTGTCACCACTCATCCCCCTGGCACGAGTTTCCCAAGGAAGGCAGCCTCAAGATCAGCCTCCATTTCTGGAGCTTTTTACCCAAATTTGTCATGGGGAAGGGAAGTTTGGAGCACGGGGACCCCCAGGGCCACTCACCTTTTCCATTCAGGAGGCTGTTCCGGAGGATCTGATCCACCTTTATTGCAATGTCTGACACGTTCTGAGCTATGGCCTGGATCCTCTCCATCAGCCCAGCTGCTGGCTGGAACCTGGGAAAGAAACCAAATTAACCCTGAGAGCTTGATGTCTCCCACTGGTGACACTCAGAGCGAAATCCATGCCCTTGGAAGCTGCCAGCTGCATGGACATGAAACATGGGAATGCCTGGTGCAGCATTTAACAGGCAAAGAAGTCACTGCCTTCCAGGAGGGTTGATTGAAAACCTATTTAAATCAGTATTTTATACATATTCTGCCATTTTTTGCAGAGTGCTGTTAAATATGGATCCACCTGTGCATTTTATGCTGGGAAAATATTAAATTGAGTGGCAAAAAAATGCTTTTTCTTGCTTCAGATGTGCTGCGTTTGAAAAGCCTCTGCTGTGAATATTCGCCTTGCAGTAGGAAGCTGTGCTGGGGAAAAAAGAAAGGATAAAAGGAATAAAAATACAGAGAAAATAAGGTAAAACTGAGGAGGGCTGAGGAAGTCTGTGGGCTTGAAGTAGAGTGATGAAAAACACACAGGAGACATGGATGTCCTGAGCCAACCCATTAAAGGTGGGGATCAATTTCTCCTCCTCAGGAACAAGGGATAGTAAAAGACAAAACAGCCTCAAGTTGCACCTGAGGAGGTTTAGACTGGGTATCAGGAAAAACTCCTTCACTGGAAGTGAGGCCAGACATTGGAACAGCCTGCCCAGGGAAGCAGTGGAATCATCACCCCTGGAAGTGTCCCAAAAACACCCTGGTGTGGCTCTCAGGGACAGGGCTTGTGATGGGCTTGGCAGTGCTGGGTTAATGGCTGGGCTCGATGATACCAGAGGTGTTTCCCCAGCTCAGCGATTCTCAGAGTCAGGAGTGGATTTCCAGGAGCCCAGCAAGGAGCAGCAGGGCCAGGGGCTGAGCTGAGGATTGCAGCCCCAGCAAAGGCTTTGAGGTCAGATCCCACCAGCTTGGATAGCTGCATGTGCTTCCACAGAATCAAACCTGGAATCAACATTTCCTGGGTGAACAGCCCCGTTGAACTCATCTAAGGAACACTTTGTGTAAACAGAGCCCTGTAAAGAGGCTGGGGGTCAATTGAAACCTGGTGTGAGCTGGAAGGGGGCAAGGAGAGCTCCATCCATCAGCAGTGGAGCCCTGCCAGGCTCCAACGCCTCTCCAGCCACTACAAACAGCCACCACATCTCCACGAGCTGTCCCAGTAAATAATTTCCCCCTCTGCAGCTCTTGGGCTGTAAGTTTTCCCTCCTGCTGCCGACGAGGTCGTTACAATACGAGGAAATGTCACACGCAGTGAGCAAAACCAAAAGGGCTACCTTGAATACTCGTGGCACGAAAAATATGTGCTGATGTCAGGTCCTCCGTGGTGAAGTTTTATGTTTGTTCTCCAGCAGATCAGTGAACCTGAAGGCTGGGATTTAAAGTACCTCTGTCCTCAAGGCTAAAAAAATCCTGGTTTTATGAACCGACACTGCTTCAGCTGTTGATTTAAAGTCCATTTGCCAGCAGCAAGCAGCCCACATTTTTCCTTCTGGCATGGTTTACGACCATCAATATTCAGGCTGCATATCTCCACAGGGAGCCACTGATCTTGGGCTTTTAAGAAATAATAATTAAATGCAGAGGACACCGTTGCCCCCGAGTCACTTCCAACCTTTGCAGAGAATAAACCCCAGGTATCCTGCTGTAACTGCTGCAGCAGGGAGGCTGCTCGTGAGGCCCTGGGAAATATGGGCACAAAAACAGCCTGAGATAAGCTCTGCTTGTCAGCGTGGCTCCGAGGAGATAAAATTGTCCTGGTCTGAAAGCTCGCAAACCCCCATTTCTGCAACCCTTTATCCACCAGCAAGCAGCCTCAGACCCTACAGGTGGTGCAGAGGCACTCAGTAAACACTTGGGATGGGCAGTTTGGGACGAAACAGCACATGGATGCAGTGGATTTAGAGCCAGGGAGCTCAAACTCCTGTTTCCAACAGGAAAAGGATGTGGACTCAGTGAAGATGCTCCCCAGGTTTCTCCATCACTCATGGCAAGGAGAGAGGATGACCACAGGCATGGAAGCACTGCTGTAACCCTTCAAAGCACTAGATTAGCTCACAGTCCAGCTTCTGCCTCTTCCCTGAAGCTATCCCAATCCTCACTTGCTCCCAAACACCCAAGGAACCAGGTGAGCCTCAAAAATCAACAGCAGCCTCAGTCCTCACCTCCTCACTGAGGACCTCCAGACCTCAGCTCAGCCAGGGCTGAGCGCTGGGCAGCCACAAAAATGCTCAAACAAAAATCAGGATCGTTATCCTAAATAAATGGTTTTCTTCCAGCTCAGCCTTGCCCTGCCTGGCAGCCACAGTGCCGGGTGATGGAGCTGGCCCAGGCTCTGTGCCAGCTTGCCCAGCTCTTCTGAAGCTACAAATTCTCCCCAAACACAAGGATTTCACCTCAAAAATGCGTTTCTGAGCATCACACTCCAAACAAACCAGGCATTGCATGAGCATCACAAGGCTTTCCCCAAAACACAGAGGACTGCTGGAAAGTGACACTAAAACTGTCCACCCTGACTCCTGGAACATAGGAAAGGAGAGGGACAAAGGTAGAAAAGTCCCTTTGGAACAGAACCAGGCTCAGACCTCCCGTGCTCTTCACCCTTGCATTTCAAACTGGCTGCCTTCACCCTCGTGGGTCTGAGTGAAGGATTTCACTCCTGGGAGCACCGACAGGTCCCAGTGTTTGTGTCTGCTGGGTAACGAGGCCATCACGGGAGCAGCAGATTTCCTGCGAGGCATTAAGGAGGTGACAAGCAGGTTAAGCATAAGTTACATCAACTATCAGCACAGCGATTTGTCAGCCAGGCAGGGGACAGGAAAACAAGGTATTTAAAGGTGTATCTCCAGCGTGGAAAGGTTCTGTGTGCCTCGTGGGAGTTTGATGGTTTGTTGTTAGTGACTGGAGACACCAAGGAAGACAAGGAAAATGGTTTATTCTCAGCAGAGCAGGAATATCCCACCAGGTGTTTATATCAGCCAGGATGCCAGCACAGCCCTTGCCAGTCCAGCAGAAAAAAAAAAAAAATCTCCTTTCTTCCAGCACCACCACTGCCCAGGGAGCAGCTTTTTGCCTTTTCCCTTCTTGCTTTTTAAATTTTTCCATAGCGACACGCTAAATGCCACCAAAATGTGCTGGCACTGTGCCAGCTATTGAAACTACACTAAATTACCATGGCTTTTCTAGAACAATTTTTTCCCTGGGACCTTAAAACCGTTTACTACAGCAAATACAGCACTTTTACTCCTAACCATCAATATAGATTTCATCTTCATTATTTTCAGATTTATATTTCCCCCTGTTGATTAAGATTCAGATCACACTGAGCCTTATAATGCTCTGTATACAGTATTCATCTCCTTTCAAAAACTGCTATTAAGATGTATCTTTCCCCACTGACAGACCATTTGCCATAATACAGCCGGAGGTTGGGTTTTCCGACACTTTTTTATGCATTAATTTGGTTCCCTTCACTTTGCTCCTGTCCCCAACTCCACAGCAGCAGCTCGGATTCAGCCTGTTTATCCCTTTACAAGCCACTGTATTTTTATTGCCCTTTATAAAAGTGGCATTATGAAAAGATGAATCTCTTTCTCTTAGTGTGTTGTCTTCATAATACAAGCCCTAAACATATTTGCTTGCTCATCCGATATTTCTTGCTATTAACTTGTGAAAGCCATGGCTTTGGGAAGACCAATACAGATGGAGAAAAGCAGATGTTCTGAAGATAATACATCAACAAATTCAGCATTTGCACAGAGCAGTTTACCAAAGGATTTCCACTTGCTCACATCCAGTGTCTGTGCTGCCATTTGCCTCTTGAAATATTTTTTTAAGTTTTTGCCCAAAGACCCAAAGCAGAGCAGAAAGCAGCAAGGCTGGTGCTGAGCTCTGGCTGTTTCACTGCTCTGGGGACACAAATCACAAAATCCAGCCCCACAACAGCCTCAGTCTCCAGGACAGGGAGCTGAAATCCCACAGGCAGCACTGAGACCAAGGGAAAAGGATCTTCCCCTTTCCTGGTTCCTGCTGCAGCTTGTGAGGTGTTGCCTGTTCCAACAGCTGGGATATCTCAGGAGAAATGAGCCCCAAGGGCATCTCCAGCAGGTCACCCTGAGGGCTCAAGCTGCTCTTCCCTTTCATCCATCTGTCCCTTCATCCCCAAACCCCACCAATAAAAAATATCCAGAGTCACCCAACTCTGTGAAGTCACCAACTCGGTGGCTGGAAAGCTGAGAGGTCTCAGGGATGTGGGGAAAAACCCTCATCCAAGTGCTGGATAATGAAAAAAAGTCAATTAAATGTCCAAAAAGATGGAGAAATTAAAAGCTTTGCTCCACTAACATAAGTGCCTTTCCTGACATCAGACAAGGACAGGGATGTGGCACCTGGCTTTGCACATGTGAGAAGGCCATACCACTGGGAAGTGAGTTTGTTCATCTCAGGCTGCTCCTGACAGTCAACTGGATGAGAAATTAAAAAGAAATAAAAATGTTTTTTAAAATAATCAGAGGACCGCGTTTGCTCCCAGTGTAATTTCTGGGGTCTCTGTACATCCCAATGTTTTCCACCTCAGGGTGACACAAACAGCTCAGTCTCCCCTCCACAAACACCTGAGTAAAGACCTGAGCTCACTCTGGCCATGATTGCGCTCACTGGGATCTCACCCTGGGAAAATATCCCAGGGAACATGACTTGGGATGGGAGCATTCCTTGGAAACTCATTTGAAGCAAATACCAGATGATGCATGGGCAGAGCCTTGATTGAACTGCTCCAACACCAAGTTCCATAATAAATCACATAATAAATACAGGAGCATTTAACTCACTAAAGTACTTCCATTTATTTTCATTTCAGTTGATAGTGGGTGATATTTCTCACACAAATACTTTTTCTAAGAGACCCTGAGCTAACCCAAAGCCCATGGCTGCGCACCCCAAGGGAGGATACTGACATTTCAGTGAGCTGGCATTAAACTTCAGGGAAAAAAATGGTGAAAATCAGCTTTCCAACCAAATCCTGTAGCTCACCAGCACAACCAGAAAAGTACAACCAGCACCATTAATCCATTAATTAAACTATTTTATCAATGCTTTGAGATCTTCTCCAAGCAGAACACAAAACTGAAGCCACAAGCCCAAACCTTCATTTTCCTCCTGGCTCTCAGGGCAGAACTGGGCTAAGCCACAGGTCCTGGCAGCTGTGGGTTTATTTATGGGAACACAAGAGATCATGAAAAGGAGGGTTACGGGATCACCACTTTGTTGGGGCATAAATCAGGTTTTTTTATCTACAGGTTTGAGTAGCCTGATGCAGGCTGGGAGAAACCACCTCCAGTGAGCTGGGAAGGCATCACCAGCCTCACAGTCTTCACTAAGAGGGACCTGCCTAAAAGTGACCAAAACCATTGATCAGAATCCTTGGGGCAGAGGATCCCCTGGGGCAAGATACATTCCTCAGCCCCATATTTCCTTTGCCAGCTGTGTGCTTGGTGGTTGTGCTCTATTTAATTTTAGCAGGGGTATTTTGACAGCCTGTGTTTCCACTGCCAGCACTACACCCTCCCCAGACACCCCTCTCCATCATGACCATGTCTCCCAAACTGGGAAGCCCCTGAGCCCGTCCCTCTGCTCCCAGCTGTTCCAAAATCAGGGAATCTGATGGAGGTTTACAGGCTGTGGTTTTCCAGCACTGCCCCTGTAAAGCCACACAAGACAAAACCAACCATGGCATAAAAACTCCAGTGCCTGCCCCTGGCCTCAGGGCTCCCTCACCAAGACCAGGAAGCCTCATTTGCCAGCCCTGTGTTAAGGCAGTTCCCAGTGTGTCAATACTTTGGCATGGAGATAAAATAAATAAGAAATAAAATAAACAGACAGCAGAGCTTATTGCAGAATCAGGTTCAGCGAATTGAGCAGGAGGTGCTGGGGGAGGTACAAGCCTGGGAGCAGGAGGGGAGGGTGTGACAGACCTGGGCATGCCTTGGCACCTTGTCCTGTCACCATGCTGGTGATGCCCAGCACCATTTGGGCTGTGGGGCTCTTCTATGAGGCCACAGCACTTCTGGAAATGTGGGATGCATGGATGGACCCCGCTCACCTGCCAGCAGCACACAGCCATCTCCCTGCTCTGCCTTAGGGAGAAAAGCAATTTATCTCAGCTGCCCAGGGCCTGAATTCCCCCATTTATGTCCTCTCCTGATCCTGATGGGGACTTCAGACTGGCAGTGAGTCCCTACACTGTGCCCATCCCCTCCAAGTAACACTGAAATCATCCAGAGCCAGGCTGGAGACATCCTCAGGAGCTGGCAAGAAACAACTCATCACCTGTGCCAGGGCTGCGGGACCTGTGAGGAAGGTGAGTGCTGGGGAGGAAGGCTCCTGTCTCTGATGCACCCCTGCTCCTGCAGCAGAGCCCAGCTCAGCAGAACCAACGCCCAGAAAAGCCATGCTGGAGCAGGGGATGGATTCTGCCTTCCCTGGGCTGCTCTGAACAGCTCTGACCCCCTCCCCTTGCTGCAGCCCCCACTGTTTGCCGAGGAGATGGGCAGGCAATGCACAGAGGGGTGCAAGACTGCTCCAGGCTCACCTGGAGACCACAGCATCTGGCAGTGATTTCACTGCAGCCAGCTCACCACCAGCAACAATTCAGGAATTAATAGAGCCAGGCTGGCAGGATGCAGGAACATCATCCATTTAGTGTCATATTGCGAGACTTTTAATTACTGGGGGAATATGGAGTCATGTAATGATTACAAGAACAAATACTTAAAGTGTGTGGAAATTAACTGAGCCTTGGCAGTAATTAAGCTTGAAGATTAATCAGTCGTTAGCAAATAACACCCTTTGCAGGCTAACCAAAGGGAGAGGGATGGCCAGGGATGCCAGTGCTGCAGACCCCAGCCTTCCCCTCTGCCGTGTCCCTGTGGGGTGAGGAGGGCAGGGGCAGCCCAGCTCCTGTTAAAAGGCTTCTCCAAGCCCCAACACTGCTGGGTTATGGTGCCAGCTTGGGTCAGCCACTTCAGACCCCCTCCTCCCCTCCCTCCCAAGCACTTTCCAGCAAGAGATCAACTCTTCCCCTGCAAACTAATATTTCCCTTGCCCAGTAAACAGCTCTCCTGGAGGCTTCCATAAGTACTCCTAATTTCCTTCCCTTCTGATGATTTACGAGGGTTGCATTCAATTAACAGCAGTATTGATTTTCCCACAGCTGACTGGCAGGCTGCTCGCCCTCGTTAGGGAATCCATCCTTCCCTTCCCAGCATGGGCAGGATGCAGGCAGCAGGGAGCCCAGGCAGGGCTGCAGAAGGGATGCAGCAACACCTGGGGCTCACAGGTGCAGCCTGTGTCCCTATCTCAGCGTGACATCCCACAAAACCTTTGGGCAGCTCTTCCAAGGGGGAAAAAATTGGAGTTTTCCCAGAGTTTTATCTAAAGTATTGCAAGGGGCTGGTGGGCAAGAAATGGAGGCACCTGTGAAATATTTGATCAGACAGCCTCTATGGAGCATGAAGGATTTTGGAGCAAGATTCAGCTTGGAAATCTGGGAGGGTTTCCAAGGCAGGCCATTAATTCCACCCTGTATATACAGAATTTTCCTTGCACTTTCCAAGGGGTAAAGCCACCCCAAGCCTCTGCTGGAGTGGTACAGTGCTCACAAGTTATTCCACAAAGCTCAGCAAAGCCTTCACCTCCTTCCTCTTAGCTGGGGCTCTGCAAAACCCATTCCACTGGAGATCCAGCCTTAAGCAGGAGAGCACTTTGTAAAAACAAGATTTAATCCACTTTTGGGCAGCTGGAACCGCCAAGCCCACGCTGGCAGCTGTGCTGAGCGGGAAGGAGACGAAGGCGGCAGCCGTGCCAAGCAGGGATGCTTTGAAGACTAAAATCCCTTTGAAATTAGCACCCTGTAATTGTATTATCTTCCCCTGACAGCCTCAAGTCGGTCACTGGTGATCAAAGAGACAGAGACAGAAGGAGACAAGCCCTTGGTGGAATCCCGGGATCCTAACCAGGAACAGCACCCGGGTGTCTCCACGGGGCTGATCCGGGTCCAGGAGTCACTGCTGGCTCCTGGTGCAGCTGGAGGTGCCCAATCCCAGCTCAGCACAGGGTCCCCAAGACTGCAGCTGGTTGCCCTCAGAGGGACAGGGACCTCAGCACCCCCACTCCACAGGGTTTCACACCTTTTGGACTCTCCCTGGGATGCTCTGCTCAGCTCCAGAGAGCACCCAAAGCTGTGGATCAGCAGAGAGCCAGGCTCTGCTTGGAGCAGAGCAGCTCTGTACCCTTACAGCTGCCTCAGGCACCCCTCGAAGGGCAGCAGGGACCAGGACAAGACAAGAAAGGTCACCCTGGATGAGACAGCAGAGGTGGAGACGCTCAAACCTGCTGAGACCCAGAACAGCTGTAACACTTCCAACACATCCAAATCCCCTCTGGCCACAGCCCTCGGGCAGACCCAGGGCTGCACGGAAGGAAGGGAGTGCTCGGGAAATGCTTCCCAAGGGTTGGCAAATGCTGCCAGTGCTTCATTAGGGAGTGCCACAGCAAAATCCCACCCACAAGGAAGTCCCCCATGGTGGCTGCTTCACCTGGACATGCTCTGCCCCATGACCAGAACCGGATCTTCAGAGGCCAGGTGAGAACAAGGAGAGGAGACAGATGGGTTTGGATGCAGAATCAAGTGAAGAGAATTGATTTCTCTTTAGGGGTGATTTATGAGGAGCAAAAGGTGATAAACTCGTTGCCCCTGACTTTCCATTCCTGAAAATTAAGATATCTGTAATCTCAACCACTCAGGCTCATCTGAGCACACACACAAAACCTGAGGCTCTTTTGATGTGGCTCCATCAGCTCCCATCCTCTCTGGCCTGTCCAGGCAATGGCCCTAGAGTCATCACTCACACAGCACATCTGAAACACCAAGTCCCCATTGCTGCCAGCCCACAGAAACGCTTTTATCCCTTGGCTACTGGTGTAGAGAAACAACCATCACCTGAAATTACCGGTTCTTTTAACACAAGATTGGCCAAGAAAATCGTTAAATGTGAGCAAGCACCTTCCAGTGGCTGGCTGTAATAGTCCTGTCCACTCCTCTCTGGGATTATTGCTGATCTCATTGGCTTGGGTACCAGCCAGCCTCAGAACGACAAAATCCACAGCACCTACCATGGCTGAGGCAAATTGTGTTTTCTCAGTGCTGGAAATGATGCTGCATAAAAGGCAGGACCACGCACTCCACGGCTGCTTGTGCAGCTCTAGCTCAGGTGTGCAGGTACTGTGGCAGAGCTCAGCCTTTAATTACAGGCTCACTTACTCTGCTTTCCATTATAGGCACAAAAGAGGCTTGTGAGGAAAGCGAGGGAGAGGGATGGAAATGCTGATGGCAACGGGGAAAAGCACAGTGATGGCAGGAGCTGAAGGTGGGGATGTTATGTGGGATCCAGCAGGATGCACCACCAGCACAAAACAGGACAGGGGTGACCCCTCTGTGTCACATCCCTGCCATCCACCTCTCCTGTGTCACCCGAGGCTCCACCTGAGCAAAATCCACACTGGCATCTTTTCCACACTGCTAAGTTTGTCCCAAGTGCTGTCCCTGTGGTTTTTCACCCCTACTCCCCCACCACCCCTTACCATTTGTGCAGCTCCTGGCCTGACACTCAAATTAGTACCAATGAATGTCTGAAGGCTCCCAGAGCACAGGAAAATGTCTCTTTAGCAAATCAGTGTGCCACCACAGGGAGGTCTGACGGCATCTCTCACGCTGCCAGCTGAGATGTGCATCACAGGGAGCCAGGACATCGTTTTAAGCCCTTCTGTACATTTAAAACCTTGCTCAATGTCAAGGCTGAGCCCTGGATTCCAAACCACCACCAGCTCCACAGCTACTCGAGGAGAGCAAGCACTGAGCAACTGTCCTGAGCTCAGGGAGCTCATCCCACACACCAGGTGCTGCTGCAGCCCTCGGCAGGTCCCACCTCCAGCTGCACCACAGCACAGCAGCACAGACACTGCCACAGTCACAGCTGGGATAGCTGCTTCAGGAAATCATGGAATATCCCAAGTTAGAAGTGACACACAAGGATCACCGAGTCCATCTCCTGGCCCTGCATGGGACAGCCCCAAAAATCACACAGTGCCTGAGGGCATAGTGCAAATGCTTCTTGAACTCTGGCAAGCATGGGGCTGTGACCACTAGCCCTAAAAATCACAGTCAGTTCAGAAATTCCAAAAGAAAAGGTTCCAGATGCCCCACCACCCCCACAGAGCAGCTCAGCACCTTGGGGTGTTCTGCTCCTGCAAAGCCTCCACACCCAGCACTGCTCCACAGGATCTGACTGACCTGTCCAGAGGGAATCGTGCTTCATCCCCTTTGTGGAAGTCAGTGCTGTTCTCCAGCCTGGCCAGGATGTCCATCCTCTTCATCAGCATCTCCAGCATGTCGCTCATCCTCCGCAGCACCCCTCGGGACTCCAGCGCGCCCATCACTGCAGCACACAGAGAGCAGCTGAGACACGGCCACGGCCGGCACTGACAGAGCCCAGCGTGGGCACGGACAGAGCCCCAGCGCGGCCACGGACACAGCCCCAGCGTGGCCACCGACAGAGCCTGCCCAGGTTCCAGCCCCAGAGCTGCCCGTGCCCCCCAGCCCCAGGGTGGGCTCGGTGATTTATGGACTGTCTCGGTGCCCTGCTGTGCCCGATGTCCCCTCCCTGGCTCTGCCCCNCACAGCCCCAGCGCGGCCACCGACACAGCCCCAGCGCGGCCACCGACACAGCCCCAGCGCGGCCACCGACAGAGCCTGCCCAGTCTCCAGCCCCAGGGTGGGCTCGGTGGTTTATGAACCATCTCGGTGCCCTGCTGTGCCCAATGTCCCCTCCCTGGCTCTGCCCCACTGTCCTGCCCGAGCAGGGCAAATCCCTGCCCAAATCCAGCTGGGCTTCTCCAGCCAGTGGTGATCTCGGCCCTAGATCCAGCCCCCTCACCAGGAATGAACTCCTGATTCCTCTACCTGATCCAGCCTGTCCCGAGGGTTTATGGCAAACTGACTTTATCCCCAAGCACCCAGCAAAGAGCCTTTCATTTGGCACTTCTGTTTTTCACTCTCCACCTAGCCTGCAGGGGATGCTTAAGGAAAAACATGGCAAACTAATCAAAGAGGTGGTCCTCCCCCAACACATCCTCCCAGCAGCACCAGAAAAGAAGAAACTTTCGTTACAGAACAGAAGAAAGTTTCTGCCCAAATCTGCAGTGGGGTGGGTGACCCAGCACTGGAAATAGCTCAAGTGCTGCCCAGAACCCCCCCAGAAGGGAAGGCCCCCAATTCCCAGCCCTAATTAACACTGTTTCCTATGGGTTTGCAGGCACTGACTTGCTGCCTCATGGAAAGCACAGGGGGATCCAGGAGCTCCTGGCTCCCAGCTTCATTTGCCATCTAGTGACAGGCCTGAGCCCAGAGCCAGGGAACAGAAAATAAAGCTCCTGTTTCATCTCAGCTCGGCTCATTTCACGTTGGTAATAACTTAATCAGTGCATAATCCCCTGAACCTCTCTCGTTTAGCTTATCTCTGCCGTTCCACTCACATGTGCTTTCCAAGAGGCAGCACATATTTAATTTAGGGAGCAGCAGGAGCCAGGGGGGCAGCACTGGGAAGGCGAGTGGCTGCCAGACGACCTGGATGGCCATCAGGTGGCTATGAGGACTGAGGGACACCCCATGCACCTCCAAACAGATGCACAACCAGTCTTGCAAAGCCAGAGGGAGTTTGGGACCCCCTACCCTGGCACAGCCAGGGCGGTGGGATGGATCCGAGCATCCCAATGGCACTGTGTGCCAGGCTCAGCCCTGGCACGGGCTTCTCCTCACCACAGGAGCTGCTGAGCTCATGAAACAGCACAGAGGGCTCAGTGTGGGCTCTGGGTGTTCAGATGAGAGCGGGGTATGGCCGTGGTGGGATCAGGGGCACCGTGACAGCTGGGCTCCATCCCTGTTCCCCCAAAATTCACCCACTCCAGCCACAGCTCTCAGGGGTAGGGCAGCCTGCTTCCCGGGAAGGGCTGCACTGGCACTGCAGCTGAACTGGAGGCTCCAGCCCCTGCCACTCCTCTGCCACGTTCTCACCCCGCCGGGCGCTGGGATAACATCGGATCCCTGCGGCTTTGTCGGGTGCACACGAGCTCAGGGTTATGAGCCAACCCTTAACCCCTCCAAGAAGCTGACACAGGGCCAGCCAGACCTCGCCAAGGGCTGCCTGCCACGCTTGGCTGAGATTATCAGCAGCACATTATTTTTCCTGACGCTATCTAACAAAACAGAAGAAACATTGAGAGCAAAAGCAATTCCTCAAAAAAAAAGAGGACAAACCACCATTCATGGAGATTGAAACTGAGCTCTTCCCCAAATATTCCCTCAGTTCCATGGCAAGCAGTCAGTGACTCCTGCTTGAACCAGTGGGTGCCTGAGGTCCTGTGCAGCCCCAGACCTTCCTGGGTGGGTTTGGGAACACAGGAGCCACCTGTGCCCATCCCACCAGGAAGGTCACCCTGTCCCCTGGGTGTCATAAAAGTCACAGCCTGTCCCACTGAAGAGCAGCAGCACTAATGATTAAATTTACTGCAATTAAAAGATGCTATGGGGGTAAAAAAGTGGAATCTTGGAACCTGGAGCTCCTTTTTCACAAGTGCTGCCCCAAACACAGCTGAACAAATCAGGAAAAGGCAGAGCCAAGGGAAATAGAACAGCTCTGACACGGGCTTAAATCAGATAATCCACTTTAGTTATTTGTCCATAGACTGAGCCCATTCTAGTGACATCCCTCCCACAGTTGGGCTGTGTTCATGGGATGCAGCCCCAAGCACCTTCTGTCCATCCCAGGACTCACCACCCCCCACAAGGGATTTCTACTCAGAATTTGTTCCAGCTCTGATATCCCAGCATGGTCAGCAGGTCAGAGCTTAGACCCTGAACTCAGTTTTTGGGTGAGACAGTGGTTGCCAATCCCTCTTGGATGCTCCTGTGTTGCAGTGGGTAAGGCTGGAGGCCAGGAAAAGGACCTGAGCCAACCCCTACAGCTGGTCAGAAAGACTGAAACCACAACCACCAGATTCTCATGGACAGAGTCCATCCTGGCCTGGGGATTTGGATCCCAGTTTGTTTGGGGGGGGACAGGTTGTGATGGTTTGCTGGGAAGATGCAAGGATTGTGCCTGGGAAGGCAATGGAGATGGAGAACTCCTGGCAGTCTAGGCAAGGACGCCTGCTCCAAGACTTCATCACAGAAGTCTTCATCACATTTCTCCCAAATCACTCATGAGGGATGAGGATGTTCCCACCGGGGCACAAATCCATTTCCCTGTGGATCCCAAAGAAGACAGCAGCAACTGGAGCCACAAACTCCAGCTCTGCACCTCATCACCAGCCTGGCCCTTGACATTACCCCTGGTTTCCCTGACATCTCCCATTCTGTCAGTGCCACATCCAACTCCCAGCTGGTTTTGAGCCATTGCAGGATGCTCTCCAACAGCAAAGCTCTGAGCTTTGCTGTCAGCAGTGAGCCGAGACAATCCTAATCAAATAAAAAAAAAAAAAAAAGAAAGCCAAATACTAAGTAAAAATAGTAATAATAATAAAAAAAATAAAATCCCAGCTTTCCTTGCATCATCTTTTGGGGCAGCCTGCCAGAAAGCAGAGCTGTGGCAGGACACATCTCCCCCAGCCCTCCCCTGGCACTCAGAGATGAAGTCGAAGCTCTTCCGCATCAACACCTCTCTCTTTCTGTTCCTGGTCTTTGTTGTTGTTGTTTTTCCAGCAGCTTAAGGAAGCCAACAACGACCTGACATTTTTTGGCAATGATTATTACATCTCTTGGAAAGTGTGTCTCATTAAAACCAGAAGAAAGGAAGAAAAGTGCTGAAGCGACTCTTTTAAAAATGCAAGAGCCGAGATTAATTTGTTAACCTGAAATGAAGACTCAGACTCTCACCCAGGGCTGCTCAGCTGCCTGAGCCAGGCACAGGGATCCAGAGGATGGAGATCATGGCCAGGACCTCAGGCTTCTCCCTAAAGCCAGTGATGAAGATCCCCAACAGCACTGCAGGTAGCCAGGATAAACCCAAACCCACCTTAACTGCACAAAACCCCAGTAAAACAGTTCTGAAAAATTAAACAGTGCTGAAAACTACTTTCTCTTGAAAAACAAAGCCACCAAACTGCTAATTGGGAAGGAAAAATATTCTAATTTCCCCTGATAATCAGCAATGATGGGACAGCAAATACAAGTAAACCCAACCGACAGATTAATTGGAGTTTGTTAAAGTATGACAGGGTTTTGACAGCTTCCCTGAGTGGCAGCCACGCTTTCCAGGCAATCACTGAACTGACAGAGGTTTTCATAGCAGCACTAGGAAATAATGATTGCAATCAATCATATCTTACCGGATTTCATGAGACACGCTGGTAAACACAGCAGAGGGAGGAGAATTATTTATGGGGCTTCTGAAGAGCACACAGCTAAGTAATTGGATGAAATCAGGGGAAAAAAGGAAAGCAACCCCTAAGGGTGATGTCTTGTGGAAGAAGGAGTTGCTTCTCTGTGAAACCAGTAGAATAGTCAACAGCCAATATGCTCAAATTTGGATGGGTTGAAACCCAAGGGAACTCACTAATGATGCACTTGTCTTTAAAACACCTCCTTGGAGTGAAAGCAGCAGTGAGCAGGCGTCACCCCCTGCCAGCACCTGCCACTGGAAGCTCCAGAACGGGAGCCAGGATGAGCAGTCAGGGGAGTTTTGCTGCGTGTGCCAACCTGAATTCAAAGGTGAAGTTCAGTGATCCTTGCGGATCCCTCCCAGTTCAGGATATTCTGTGTTTGTACAATTCTCTGAAAGTGCAGGAGGGAGTGGAGAGCAGCTGAGAAAGGAGCATCTCTAGTGCAGGGGACACCCTCTGTGCCAGGGGGGTGAGCCATGAAGTGGTGCTGGCAAAGCCCAGGCTGTGCCACAGGGAAAGGAGCAGACAGAAAGGAGTTCCCTTGTTTTCCACATTTTGGGATCCCGAGCCCTCTCCACCCAGCCCTTCCCAAGCTCAGATAGACTGTGGAGGATGTCACCCTGTCCCACAGGCTCTGGGATGCTCAGGCTGAGGTGTTTAAAAAGAGATAAACCCCTCAGGAAAATAAAAAGAGCACTTTGGGGCATGTCCCCTTGTACTGGTTTCAGCTGGGGTAGAGTTAATTTTTTTTTCCCAGTGGCCAGTGTGGGGCTGTGTTTTGGAATTGTGCTGAGCACAGGGTTAGTTTGATAGAGATGTTTTTGTTGTTGCTGAGCAGGGCTCACACAGAGCCAAGGCCTTTGCTGCTTTTCACTCTGCCAGGCTGGTGAAGCTGGGGGTGCTTGGGAGGTGGCACAGCCAGCACAGGGGACCCAGACTGACCAAAGGGATATTCCAGACCCTACAACATCATGGTCAGGCTATAAAGTGGGGGAAGAAGGAGGAAGGGGGTTCTGGCACCAGTCAGTGCTTGGTGAGCAATTGCACTGAGCATCACTAGTTTGTTTCCTTTTGTTATCATTATAATTTACCATTATTAATGTATTCTACTTTATTTTCAATTAATAAACTTTTCTCAACATACAAGTTTTACTCCAATCCTCCTGCCCATCCCACACAGAGGAGGGTTAACAGAGTGGCCTTGTGGTGCTTAATTTCCATCTGGGCTTAAACCACAACATCCCTTTAGCCACTTGGAGTGACTGAAACCTCCCTGATGGCAGCTCCCATCCCTGGTCACTCTGCCCCATCCTGCCCGGCAACACCTTCGTGCTGAGAGGATGGGGGAAAAAAATACACATTTCCACCCAAACCTGTTATTTCAAGGGCAGCCAAAGCCTCCTTTGCCCTTCTGTGGGGAGACCAAGGCACAGCCTCAACCCACATCTCCACAGACCCATGTGAACAGCACCAAAGCATCTCCCTGACTTTTAAAAGGCAATCCCACACTGTATTCCCAATATCCATCACCTGACTGGTTGGCTGTTGGTGCCCTCCCTTCTCAGACCTGTCACAGCCCTGCCTGTCCCATTACAGCAAATCCTGCTGGTCCTGGAGCTCAGAGACAGTGAGATATTGCCTATATCCATTGAAAATACCAGCTGAATTAATCTCAATCTAAAGCATCATTTGCTTTGGTTTTCTCTTTTAAAGGACAACTCCAGGCTACTTAAACCCCTTCAAAAGGGCAGCACAATCTTGAAAGATTTATTGCAGAGGAAACCTGAGGATCTCCAGTGGGGTTGAGGCAAGCCCAGACCTCACTGCCCAGCTCCTCGGGGTGGCACCCAGGTTTGTCCTGGGAATCCCACCCTCCCATGAGGTCACTCCCCCTGGCATTTTCCCAGGGAGCAAAGCCCCAGCCCTTCACTTGTGTGCCCCTCTGGTGTTCCTCGATTTACTTTCACTATCGATTTTGATTCAAGCAGATTAAAAGACCAAAGAGCCAACTAGCCAAGGACTAACTGTGACACATAATCCATTGCAATCACAGACCAGAGACCCAGTGCTAACTGCAAACAAGGAAGCCCAAGGCCAGGCTCAGGTTGGCAGCAATGGCCACCTCCTGTCTCCATCTCTTTGGGGAAGCTGCTGCAGGGATGGACAAAGTCCCACAGAGACCTTAAGGGCACCCATTCCCCAGCATTGGTTTCCAAACAGTTATTGCTGCCAGAAAATCCACCCACACCTGCCATTAAACTGCCACAGGTTTATTAATTGAAGTTATACAGAGAAAATACAGACTCACTTAGCCAGTGGCCCAAAGGAGGAGAGCACTGGGAGCCACGGGAGCTGCCACAGGGCTGGAGGTGCCCATGGAGCAGCTCAGGGGCTGCTGGTGAAGCAGAAACTCGAGCAGAGCTCCAGCTGCACCATCGATCTGCCGCTGGAAGCGCCGGCAGCAAAGCAGCTCCCTTTGGTAATCAGCCAAATGAAGCAGCCCTAAGTCACTGGCTGGTAAAGCAGATTATGTCCCACCTGCCTGCTATCACCTCCTCCTGGATTTATCCGTGCCCTGTTGTGCTGCTGTGGAAATGTGCAGCCTCTCAGGGGTGTTTGCCCTCCCTCTCCTGCAGCAGAGCCTTCCAACACTGCCCCAACCCAGCCAGGCAGGACCTGACCCAGGGCTCTGCTGCTGCAGCAGCAATTGTGACCTTTCCCTGGGCTCAAGAGACCCCTCTGCTTTCCTGCAGCCCCTCTCACACCAGCAGTGCCTGGAGTCGGTGGCAGCAGAGGGAAAAATTTCCTGCAGGAGTTCCCTGCTGAGAGCCAGACCCAGCCGTGCTGTGCTGCCCAAAGCAGCACCAGCAGGTGGGAAATAACCCTGCTGAGCCTCAGGAATCTCTTCTGAAGGCCTCACATCTCCCCTATGGCCAGGCCCTGCTCTGCCCATCTTGCTCCCAGACTGTCACAGCAAAGCCACATCCTTGGGGTCCACAGCCGACAGCCCCAGGAGCAATGAGCTGCATCTCTGCGTCCCTCCTGCAGCCCCTGCAGCACAGGCTGCAGGCTCTCCTGCTGGCACGGTGCCCCAGGAGGTTTCCTGGAGGAGGATGGATGCAGGAAACCACCCCGAGGTGTCTCTGCCCCAGCCCCACTGGCTCTCAGGTCTCGCTCCCCCTCCTTCCCTGCAGGACCCTGAGCTGAGCCTGCAGAGGAGGGTCCTGATCCTTTTTCCACCCACCCAGCTCCTCCTGTCCCTCCCATCCCAAAGGAAACCGTGTAGGAACAGCCTGCAGCTCCACCCAAACACGTCCGCTCCCTATTTCCATACAAATAAGAAAAAGCAGGAAAATGAACAATACACTCACATGAATACATGAAACACTCACACAATGCTGCAAGGGAGAGCCCAGGGCTGCTCCCCCCAGCTTTTCTTACTTCTTGCCCCACCATACACACACCAGAGATCTGATGTCCCCTCTGGGACTTGGGGACAGTCCCAGCACTCCTGCCATGAGCCATCACTGCAGGTAAAAGGAGCTGGACCATCTCCTCTCCCCCACAGCCCCTGGAGATGGGCTGGAGGAGTTGGGAAGCTGGGGAAGAAGAGATGGATACACACAACCCCAGCACAAGCTGCAGTTCTGCCTGTAATTGTTTTGTTTTTTAACACATCTTTCTTCCTCCTTCTCATCGCCCCCTCCCTTCACTTTTTCTTTTAAAAAAGCAGCAGCAGGGAGTTTTTAGTTGCTTCTCTATTGCCAGCCAGCGCTATTTTAAATTGCATTTTAAGCTGTTCTGCAGCACTTCAAACACCTCACACTGCAGGACAGCCTTCCAAATTACAAGATTAACATCGATTTTAAATTGCTTCCTAAAACACAAGGGCTCCAGCACAGGGATGGATCAAGGGCAGCTGCTGTGGCAAAGCCCAAAGGACACCAAAGCTCCTGGGGGATGGCTGGACACCAAATTTGGGTGGATGCTGTTTAGACTGAGGGCAAAGTGTACCCTGGATTTGTAGCTGAGACCCCCAGTTTCATGTGAAAAGCAGCGAACAGAGGTCCCACAGGACAGAGACAGTCCCAGAGAGAATCCACATATCCACAAGCCATGGGCCAGCCTTCATTTGGGCTCTTGGTGGTTACAAGAGGCTTCTCTCCAAGAGCACCAGCATTTAACCCAACTGCTTATCCTCCTAATGGTCCCCATTGCAAATCCAGAGAAAACTGCACCACCAGGAGCCAGTGCCCCATGGATTGCAGCAAAGGAAAGATTGCACCCAGCCCTTGCACAGCCCAAAACGAGCCAGTGGAAGGCTCCAGGAGGCTCAGCACCACCATCAACCCTCCAGCCCTGCATACCCAGTGCTCAAGCCCACAGCCACACTCAGAGCTGCCCCAAAAGGCTCAGACTCAGAAACAGCAGAACTCACTCATTTAACACTTCTAAAATGATCACCCTTTCCCCTTCAGCCATAAAGATTGGCCAAAGAGTGCTGGGCATCCTGGGCAGTGCTGCTTCCAGGGACAGATAAATCATCCCCTTCCTCCAAACCCATCAGTCTCCAGCAAGCCCAGGAGCCAGATCCACCAAGCAGCACCAGAGCCCAAAGCAGATCCTCAGAGCTGGGGGGCATTGGAAGAGCTGCAGGATGAACCTCAGCTAATCTCTGCTCAAGCTGAACTGAGCCCTGCTCTCTCGTTTAAGCCAAAGAAACAAATAAATCAATGGGAAAACCCAGCTTTTACAGAGGCTGCTATGGTTCCCACTGTGCTAGTTTTATTTTCTGAAGTACCTGCTGCCTCCCGGGCTCAGGATGAATTTTGATTTAAGAGAGAAAAGGGGTAATAAAAGCACAAAGAGCCATTAACATTCCTCCTGGCCATGGTGAGGTGTTGGCTCATCACAAGTTGATGGAAATGCCATTTGACTTCCTTATGAGCTATAGAAAATCAATTAATTGATTGAATCATTCCCTGGGTGTCCCTGCTTATGGACATAACAGAGTGCCAGGGCAGCAGGATGAGACACAGGGCCAGCAGGGAAGGGGCCAGCACAAATCCCTGCTCCGAGGTCCCCATCACTGCTGCCCCAGTTCAAGAGGTGTGAATTCACACTTCCATTTTCCAATAAGTTTGGTGGCATAAATTTTTTTCTTCTCTTTTAAGCCTGCAGGCATTCAATTCTGAGCAGTAATTGCATAAAACAGGCACTTCTTCAGGAAGAGGCATTTTCCCAAGGTGGATTAAGCCTTAACCACTACAACAGCAGCCCTGACACTTCTCTTTAACCCCTCTGTGCCCTGCAAAGCACCAATCTGCATTTTGCTCCCACAGAAATGGGCAAGAACCCCCAGTGCCATGTGGAACTTGATTTTATTTTCATTATTTCCACAGCTGTCATTTCTGTGCCTGCAACATCAATTTAATAAAGGCAATAAAGTTTTGCACTTCCACTTTAAGCTGCCTTTCCAGGGGTGGGTGAGGACAGGAGCACAGTGCACCTAAGGATGGATGCAGAGCTTGGGGTTGAAGTGGGGACCCCAGCAGAAGAAGGAAAGGCCACACACTTTTAATCAACCCTCATTTTGTCCACTCAGGCAAAACAATGGTCTGCTCCCAAAAAACTGCAGAGTAAGGACACTCCTGTTGGCCATGGGGGTGCAACCCCAGCAAGGTGGGGCCGATGGCACTCGTGGGTGCTGTGTCCCCTGCTTCAAAGAGCCCTTGGGGCAGCTGAGCATCCAGCAGGAGCTGGCCAAAGGCAATGTTTGGGGCAGAAATCTCTCACCCTGCATCTGGGCTCTATCTGACTTGGGTGTCTCTGTTACCTCCTCTCACCCCATCAATCTTGGACAAGGAAGGAGAGAACGCTGGGAGCTGCTGGAGCTCAGCATTGCCAGGGGAGCCCGAGAGCCAACCCTGCTGTTCCAGGAGAAATCAAAACTCCATCAGCAAAGTTCCTCACCAAAGAGATGCTCCCAGTGGCAGCCAGCTCCACTTGGCACCAACCAGACAATTCTTACAGCATCAGCTGGCTGCTCCGAGGATTCATGGAGTGGCTCCGGAAGGGGCGGATGCAGCGAGGCTGGAAGTGAGCCCCAAGCACTGAAGAGCTGCCCAGCATGCTCCCCCACATGGCTTCCCCCTGGCTGGCACCCACAGGCTCCCGGAGAGTCTAACCCAACTCTGGATGCAGCACAGGAAGGTGAAGCACTGGGGACCTGCAGGATCTGTAGGTCCCAGCTGGTGCCAAGGTGACACCACACTCTGCCCCGCAGCTGGCACCTGGGAAAACAGCCCGGATAACAACCCCACGGGCCCTGCAGGAAGAGGGGGTGGCAGAGGGGGAACCTCCTGTCTTTTGAGGGAGTTTTACATGAGCAAACTCTGGATTCACAGAAGAGTCTCATCCCTCTCCTGAAGCAGCATCCCAGGCACTGGCAGCACGCTCCAGCACGCACTGATCCTCACAAGCTGCTTATCCAGGGCTGCTCAGCAAACAACATCAAAACATGACACCAGCAGCCCGGGAGAGGGTTGTAACTCACTCAGGAAGAAACTGGGAATAATTAGAGCCAAGTTTGCCGAGCAGAGCCCGCCTGGCTCCCTCCCTCCCTCCCCTGTCACTGTCACTTGCTTACACGAGTCTTCACAACTGGTTCTCCTGTCGCCTCCGCTGAGCGTTAAAGGCAGCAAGATAAATTTATAACTCACATGACTTCTTGAAAGCAAAGGGAACGTGAACATCCCTGGAACCACACGTCTGTGGGCTGTGTCTCAAGGAGGCAGCAGTCCAAGCCCTCATTCCTGGGTGCTCTTTCCAGCCAGAGCAGGTAAGAAATGGAATTTCCAAAGCCACAAAACAACTTTTGGGTATTCTGGCCAACTCAAGCTCCTGTCAGAAGAACTGTGTGCCCTGCCCAGAAGCAGATTAGGATCTGTCACAAGTGGCAGCGACTCAAATTTGCAAATGGGTCCTGAAAACTACCTTTGCCGAGAGAGAGGGAGGGTGAAAATAAAACTCTGCTTTATTTTAAAGCTCTCTTGGGCTGAGCAGCATCTCAGTGAAGCCAGGGTAGAGCTGAACTGAGCTGTGCCTTCCTCTGCTGCCAGCCCTCACAACGACACAGTACACAGGGGGTCGGGATCATGGGCACAGATCCCCTCCTCCTCCTCATCCTCCTCCCCTCCCAGCACAGCTGACTGCGAGGGGCATGACAGACTTACTCCAGCTCACTCTGATCGTTAGCAAATCCGAGCTTGACCTTTCTGCATCCTCTGTGAGAACAAATGGTGATGTTACCTGGCCATGCTAACCCAGCTGGGATGCTGCTGGAGCAGAAGGAAAAGCAGCAGAGCCGGGAGCAGGAGCAAAGGACCCCTCTGAGGAGATCATGTAGGTTCTCACATTTCTGTTTGGCCTCTCTGCTCCTCTCCTCAGGGAGCAATCCAAGGCATTGAAATAACATGAGATCCCATTGCTTCACGGTGCTGTGGCTCTGGAATGGTGAAAATGCCCTACAAAACCCCGAGCAACCTTCAGCATTATCATCTGCAGCACAATTCCCACCCCTCCACAACATCCCTGCTCTGGAGAGAAACATAAACCACAAATACCAAAGCTTGCAGCTGTACTGCACAGCCCTAAACATCTCCCTCTCCCCTCTTCTGTGTTCAGTGATGGAAGAAATTGCTTTAAGCAGGTAAGACTCCAAGAACTGGAGCAAATGACTGCAGCAGGAGAGGAGGGAGCACTCCAGGAGCTGGAATACTGAGAGGGTCTGAGGAGAACAGGGCAGGATTCCTGCCAGGTGACATTAAACACCATCTCCAGCACAACATGCCCTGGCTGTTGGCTCTGGATCTCTCCTGTAGCCCAAAGTGGCAAACCAGAGCCATTCTGACAGAATGTGGAAGCCCCAGTGCTCAGCTTCCCCATGGTCTGCATGTGGGACAAGACACCCCAAGCCAGCAAGGGGAGGCTTCCACATTTTTTTCTTTGCCACATTTATTTTTGTTTGCTCCAAAATGAACATAAACGACCAAATCTTTTTGCAGCAGAAGCTGTTCTTTGGTGCCCTGCAATTCTGCTGGGTCACAGACCACAGGAAGTCCCTGCAGGGGCTGGTGCACTGCCTGCCTCCAGACAGATTCCAGGTTGAGTTA
Organism: Thryothorus ludovicianus; assembly: GCA_013397245.1. Taxonomy (NCBI): domain Eukaryota; kingdom Metazoa; phylum Chordata; class Aves; order Passeriformes; family Certhiidae; genus Thryothorus; species Thryothorus ludovicianus. Next base: position 156,268 of record VZTB01003734.1, read on the forward strand.
CCATTGCCCAGCTGCAATGTCCCAGTGCTGCAGGACTGGGAAAACCTACAAAAAAAGCCTTTTCTAACCCACAAGCTGCTTATCACCCCATCAGGGTCCATATCCTGCAGCCCTGAGATCAGACCCCAAAACACATCTCAGCAATCTAGGACAAGGTGCAACAGCCTTGTAGTGGCTGAGTTTCACCCCTACTTGCTCCTATTTTCCAGCTTGTTCTCTAAAATCAGTTGTCCCCCATCCTTGTCCTTCCTTCATCCCATTCCCACCGATCCTGCTCCTAAAGCAGAGGAGGAAACACAACACAGGAGCCCAGCCATGGTCAGCCACAGGAAACCAGCTGGGAGCTCGCTTTGGGCTGGAAAAAGGCAGGTGTTGATCTCTGCAGCTGAGCAGGAAACACTCGGAAACAGGTTGAAAAGACAGTTATGGGAACAGCAAACACATGACTCCAGCCACTCAGCAAACCCCCACTTCCCAAAGGCAGCAGGATTCAAGGATCTCAGCACCAGAACCGCTGCTGCAGCAGTGACCAGAGCACAGAGATACCTGTGGACAACTTCAAATGCTCCTGCCAAAGTCCCAGCAAGGTCTGAAATCAAACCAGACCCCTGTTGCAAGAACCAGCAGCCCAGCACGAGGGCAGAGCTCAGCTCCAACCATTTCAGGATATCAGGACCTGTCCTACACCTCCCCTGGGTTTGCAGCAAATTCCTCCAGCACCTCATACCCTGCAGGAATCAACAGCAAAAGGAATCCAAAGGCTTTGGATTCTTTGAACCAGCTACAGCCGTTGCAGGCAATATTCCAGCCACATCTAATCGCATTTTAACACTTAATAACCTTTTTTCCCCTGCTAATCCCCTGCAGCAGCAAGCTCCACCAGCAGGATGTACATCCCACCAAATCCAGCCTGGGGCACAGCCATGGGCTGAGGGACCATGGCCAAATCCCTCCCAGCACCATGATTACAGAATTTGGTACTTTTTCAGCATCAGTAAAACAACCGCAGGAAAGATGCTTGCGGGGAAAAAAGGATTATCAAACATATTAAATTCTAAATAAAAGGAGAGAAGAGGGCACAGAAAACTCAATCTCTTGAGTCTAGATCCCTTCCCAAAGCATCTCCCACATTTGAAATTTATAGACTTCTCTGTTTCCCTTTTTTTATCTACATCTTTATTTGCAGAGCAAATTCTCTCAGTGGCCATTTCAAAACAAAGGAACCTTTGTCTGTGTTTACTTGACAGCAGCGGATTAGGATAAAATAACTTGCATTTCAGAAGGGTTTTTTTTTTTTATTGTTAAGATGCAAAGCCTCTACTGCTGCGAATCACCAAGCAGAGAATCCATCTGAGGAATGATTTCTGGTACACACTGAGAAACTTGGCTTTTGGTGAGAAGCTCCGAGAAAGGTATTCACATACAAAAATCAAATTTTAAATGGGATTAACTTCTGGACTGTGACATTATCCATTTCTCCTTTTCATGCTCCTGCCTCACATCTATGTTTATTTTGGCTGTGATCGGCTGCTCGCACAGTTCAGGAGCTGGGGAAGCTCCAGGCAGGGCTGGGGCATTTTCATGCCTCCCTTTGAGCTGCAACAGCTGAAGATCAAGGCTGGGCTGGGCAGGTCACTCAGGGAGAAACAGGAATAAGGCCAGCCAAAACTGGATCAGGGACCATGAACTTCAGCATTCATCTGCAACTCAAAGGATTTTTTGGATGCAGATGATTTTAAAGCAAAAGATTTTTTGACATCCTCCAGCTCTCTGCAGCCACTGGGCAGCTTCCCCTGCATAGCTGAGCCTGGCAGGACATGAGGGAACAAGGAACAACACAAACAGCCACAAAAGCTGGGATCAGCCCCAGGAAGGACTGCAGGAGCTGACACTCACTCACCACAAACCCACCCTATTTGTACTCCAGCCCCTGTGCAGAGCAGCCCCTCCAGAGCACAGGGAGGAGGATGTTGGCAGCTTCCCTGCAACATCCATCAGTTAATGAATAATGCTCCAAAGGGCACTTCCAGGAGTGCAGGTGGAGCAGGGAACAGCAGCAGGGACCAGGCTCCTTCCCCTCTATTCCCTGGAAACACTCAGGCCTGGGCTTGGCAAACCTGAGGCCACACACCCAGGAGCTCTTCCCAAGCCACTGGCCATGAACCTGTCCAGGTTTGTGCAGATTCCCATTCCTCATCACCCCCAGCTCATCAGCCCAGCACAATTAACCTGCTCCTCTGAGCTCGCCTCCAGTGAAATATTCCTGTGTGCTGAACAGGAATATTTCTGGCTTTCCCTGGGATCCAGAACACATGTTAATTAAATGCCAGTTTGTTATTCAAACAGACCTTTGGAGACTGCACAGCGCTAATAAGCAGCACATCCACTGCTGCTCTCACCCTCCCCATTTGGATGTTCATCCCAAATCCCCTCAGCCAGGAGACACCTCTGGAGTGTCCCCCACAGCCTCTTGCTCCGAGCAGAGGGGTCAGAGCTGCCCACAGCCTCACATCAGCTGGCTGTGCTCCCAGAGCCTGCAGGGATGGAGCTTCCCCACCTTCCCAGAGCCTGGGTGTCCCCATTTCCCCGAGCACCAGGATCCATCAGCCGCCCTGCCTCTTCCATGGGTGGGATGGTTGGCTCTCCCAGTGTCCTGGGCTGATGCTGAATTGGATCCCCATTCGTCTGTTTAGCTCAGAAATAAGTTTTGCACCTTTAAAATTGGATCTGAGAGTGAAGGAGAAGCAGTGCAATGTCTGAGGTGGTTGTTTTCAAATCACAAAGATCAGAGTTTTCAGTTTTCCCTCACACGCGGCCTGTGCTGTCTGCAGTGCAAACAGAGGGTGAGAGCTCTGCTTTGCTTTTTGTTTTTGGCTGGCTGAGGCAGACAAGTTCTCCAGACTGTGTTTTTTTCCCTTTTTCTTGGCACTGTTTGACCCTGCTCTGGTTAAACACCCAAAGGGCCCCAGGAGCTCCCACCTGTGTCCCACCGGGCCTGGCCTGGGCCCGGCCTTTNGAGGGAAAGGCAGATCAGATTCGCTTTCTAGAGGGATCTCATCCGGAGGTTTCTTCCCAAATTTGCCCTAAACCAGGACACCCAGCCATCAGGCTCTCTCCCCAGTAGCCTCTCACAGGTCACAGCTCCTGGCCAGCACATTCCCCAAGGCATTGGTCCCACTCTGCTTTGGGGGTTACTCACTCCTGGGAGCAGCTACCTCACCCTGGGGCACAGCCAGTCCCTACAAACCTGTGTGACAGGGAAGGCTGAACCCCAAAAGCCTGAACCAGCTGTTAAAGAATGAGAAAAAGCCTCTCAGCTTGTGCCTGCCAAGCTTTGGGGACAAAGAACACGACCTTCCTCAAGCATCTTCCTCCAGAGACAGGAGAGAGGATTTGTGTCTAAAATCAGTGTGCAAGGCCATGAATGAAGCTCATCTTCCCCAACAAGAAGCACAGCAACAGCCAAATGTGCAGCAATTCATCTGGAAGCAATAGTTTGTTTGGCAAAGCCACTGAATATAGGAAAAAAAGATTGGATTTGCATCGAATTTTTGAGCTTTCTAACAAAGCAGGACTTGCCTTACCCAGTTAGAAAACCTTGAAAAATTAGGGGACCTAGGTCATAATTTACTTCTTTTTTCTTTAAATGAGGCCAGCCAGGCATTGCTAACAGGACCCTGAGCCATCCTGATGTGAAAAACAGGGTTCCCTTCCTTGATAGAATTTAAAAGGTTTCATAAAAGACAACAAGGATAAGGCAATAAAGCAAAAAACACAGCTGGGGTGTCTCTGACCATAAGCCAATAGCACACCCTAACTTAGAACACATTGCTTTTAAATGCACCAACATCTTGCATATTCATAGACCCTCATGCATTATTTAGAAACGTTTCTTTGAGTTCCCCAACCTGTCTCTCTTAATTTCTTTTAGTTTTAGTCTGTTGCAGATCTTCTGATAACAGATGATCAATAAATCCCTTCCCTGGGTGTCTGGTGTCTTCTTCACCCAAAAAGGATAATCCAAGAATGCAAAGATTTCCTGACCATCCCTTCAGTGCTCTCTGAGACAGCCGCAAAAGCTCCTCACATCACACCACTATTTCCAAATTTTGCCAACAGCAGAAATAAAAATCACACTGATAAAACGAAGTTTCTCCACACTTCACACACAGCATTCCCTTCCATATTTGCAAAAAGCCAACTTTATAATATGCATTTATAATCCCAAAAAGGGCCGGGAAAGACCCGGGGGAACGGGAGATCCAAGCACCACCCTCCTGCAGGGCTGGCACTCAGCTCAGGTGGGCTCTGCAGGACCCGGGGCCGCTCTCACCTTCGGTGCGGATGGTGAAGGGGGAGTCCCCCAGGCGCTTGGCTGAGAACTGCCCTCCCAGGGATGTCATCAGGAAGCACAGGGTGAAAAATCCAATGCCCAGCACGAAAATCCTGCGGGAGAGAAAGCAGAGCTGGAGCGAGGTGTGATGAGGAGCCAGCTCCACCCTCCTGGGCCAGCCCCACCACCCTGTGGGACTCCCTTTGCACAGCAGCAGGAGAGGCTTTGGGTGTGTGGGACAATCCCAGCTCCATCCCTGGGGCTCACCCCACCCAGCCCTGGCAGGGAGCATTTTGCAGCCCCAGCAGCACCTCAGCCCAGCCACAGCCAGACCCAGGTGTGTGTCACAAAGAGCTCGGGATGCCTCTGCCCATACCCTGGAACTGAGCAGGAGTTTTTTCCTGAGAACCCTCTCTGACAACCCAGCAGCCTGCTCCAATGGGCCTTGAGGAACCCTCCACTGCACTCACGGGGCAGTGGGGGATCTGTATTCAGTGGGGAAGCTGAGCCAGACCACAAATGCCCGGAGGATGCTCCACCAGCTCCAACCCAACAACCCAGACCAAAGGAACCACTACAATAAACAATACCTGTGTTCCCCTGGGAGAGGAGTAAAGAGAGACCTTTACCTTCCCTTCCTCCCAAAGGATCTAAAAAAAAAACCCTTTTAGTTTTTGAAAAAAGCCTTTTGTTCCCCTGTAACTAGGCCACCGGCATTGTCATTGTGTGTCCCCTGTGCACAACGGGACAAGGAGGGACCTGCACCCGCAGCACTCCTGTGGCCTGGGGCCATCCCATCACTGCTTTTGTTCACCGGGGCTGGCAGGGAAGTGGCTCCCAGGGGAACACACAGGGCAGGATGTCACCTGCACGTCACTGTCACTCCCACCCCAGCTCAGGTCACCTGCAGTGAGGGGCAGGAGCTCCCAGCACTGCTCCTGCTGAGGCCAAATTCAGGCCAGTCACTCTTTCGGGGGTGGAATGGCTGAAGGCAAGAGATCCATGCCAGCCTGGTTGTTGCACACCAGGGAGTGTAGAGCAGAGTGCTCTGTGCCAAGGGATGGATGTCTGGCCTCCTTCCACTGCTCAGAGCCCCTGCCATCATCCCTGAGACTCCGTGGAGGTGCAGCAGCCTCCAGCACACACACGGGAAAAGCCCTGGCAGAGCCACTGCCAGGTGTCAGTGTGACAGCTCCCAGAGCAGCAGCATGATCTCAGCCACCAGACCCAGGGGAAATCTCCAGGAGGAGAAGGAGAAAAGACAACCCCCAGCCAGCCTTGTTGAACAACAGGTTTGTCTTCCAGCAGGTAAATCCTATGTGGGACAGGGAGCTGAGGAAACTCTTGGGGTGCCCGCTGGCATCGCTGCCTCTCAGCATCCCCAAGCCAAAAGGAAGAAAACCACAGAGGACAGGAGCCTCCAACTCTCCTTTACAGGCTCTTTACAGGCTCACAAGGGCTCAGGAGCTGCACACAGACACAACACAGCCAGCCAGGCTTTTCCAGGTGCAAAGGAGCCCACACCCTGAGCATTCCTACACAGATAAAAGGCAGAGGAGTAGGAACCAGCCTCCAACTCTGGGCTACAGCACACCAGCACTGCAATTATCTGCTGCTGGAAAGGGCTAACAAATAAAGTGACCTGCTTCAAAGCCCTCGTTAGTGACTGGAGATGTTGTGGAGAGCTCAAGCACAGGGTCAAGCAGCTCAAGAAGGGCTGGGCTTCCCCAGGGAGATCTAGTAGAGGAGCTCCCAGGGCAGCTCCCCACTATCCCAGCACAGCATGGCCGGGCTTTCCTTGCCTGGAAAGACTCCTGGGCAAGACATGGCACTGACAGAGGCTCCCACGAGCTCCCTGCCTCCATTCAGACAGCTCTGAGACTGCTGTCACACAGCCAGCACACACCTGAGCCCCAGATCCAGAGCAGCCTCACTCTCAGCAGCAGCCAGCTCAAGAACAATGGGTTTCCTCTGCCTGCTCCGAGGAGGATCAGCCTTGCTCACAGCAGACAGTCCCCCAACTTCTGCTCATCCCCATGGATCAGCCCTGCCCCATCCCCATGGATCAGGGGCACCTGGACAAGCAGCACAGCTCCCCATCCCCTCCTCACCTCCTCAAGGGGAGAGCAGTACCCTGGGCTTGATGAGCGCTGCCAGCAGCACACTCAGCACCAGCACAGAAACCCCCTGACAGCCAGGCCAGAGGTGACCTGGGAGAGCTGACCCCACCCAGGAGAGCTGATTTACCTGGGAGAACTGACCCCACCTGGGAGAGCTGATCCCATCTAGGAGAGCTAATCCACTGGGGAGAGCTGACCCACCTGGGAAAGGGGATGCTCAAGTGCATCTCTAAACCTGCCTGATGTCCCAGTGCAGGCATGGACCAGTTCAGGTCTCTTTAATTTCTGAATGAGCCACCCCTGAAGGGGTGGAAAGCAGTTTCTACAAGATTTATAAACCTCTGTGCACTCACTAAGCCAGGCTCCCATCCCTAAAGGCCTGGCTGGAGCCCCACAAGCAGTAACCAGCAGAGCAGAGCCACCCCCTCCCCAGCAGGTGCTGAGGAACCATCGAGCTGTGGAACCTGCACACAGACACGATTCAGACCTCAGCCTCCTCCCCAGAGCAGACCTGGGAGAAGGGTTCCCAGAGAGCCGTGGTCCAGCTCCAGCAGGGAGGTGATTGTGGAGGCAGCAGAGCGTCCCTGATGCTGCAAAGCAGCGTGGTGTCCCATAAATAGCTTGAAGAGGGGGTGATCTGGGCACATTAGTGCAGTGCCGTGATCACAGCCTGAGCCCAGAGCAGTGCTGGGTCTGGGAAAGGCTCTCAGCACCACGCTGGAGGGGGTTGCTGCACCCAGCTTGGCTTTGGAGGGCTGAATTTGCCCTTAGGGAATGCTGGCACTTCCCTGGCAGGAGAGGACAACAGCAGGCTGGAGAAACAAGCTGAAGGAGTCAAAGCCCAGCCCTGCACCCCAGGGTCCTCCCTGCGAGCACGTCCTGCACAAAAGCCACCCATGGCCCTGTCCTGGTATCCCCTCCCCAAAGGGGCATTTTTGCAAAGCATCACCTGAATAAACATTCAAACCTGATCCTGCTCTCACACCTCCTATTGACAATGTCTTCATCATTATGCGAGACCTTGTTGATGCTTTTTAATCTTCATAATTACAGTCTGGCAAGGAGGGATTGTGAAACACTGAGCAGAAAGAAAAAGGGGACAGGAAGAAAAAGATACAAAGGTGGTCTGTGCTCTGCCATCTCCCTAGGAAACTAAACCTTTTTCATTTTGCCTGGATTACAGAGAGAGTAGGGGAGATGCAAGATGCTTTTTTCCTTTAAAAAAAAAGAAAAATGGAATTGGAGCCTTAGTGGAATTGCTGTCCTTGGGAGATTGGTGGATTCAGGCCAGAGCAGTGCTCCAGGGAGCAGGGAGGGTGCAGGCTGGACTCAGCCTGAGAACCTCAGCTCCTTTACTTTTGCTGATGTTCTCCAGGTGAATAAAAATGCCTGGCCCAGCCTCAGCTGAGTGGAAACTCCTTATACAGAAAACAAATTTACCACAAAGTAGGTAAAACATAGCAGATCTCAGATGATCCAAATGCTCTGGGTCCTCTTCCTCAAAATCAAGACTAATTCCCTGAAGACTGTGGAGTTCCAAGGACCAAATAACATCTATCCTGCATGCTGGCTTTGCCTGTCACCCAATGTCACATTTAATTCATCACTCAGGCACAGTTCTGGTGCCAAGTCCCTCTCCACGTCCTCCCCAAACTGAAATGTTCACAGTTCTGGGCTCTGGCTTGGTGCCCAAAAGAGAAGAAAGTGAAATTCCACAAGTCTCAAATGAAAATTGGAAGCGATGCCCCAGTCATGGAGGATTTTGGCCCATGGAACTGAAGGCTGGATGTGACCAGGAGTGCTGAGCTGGGATGTGGTGGGGGAAGGCCAGCAGCAGCCAGCAGGATGGAACTGTCACACTGGGAATGTGACACTGGGAATGTGCCCATGGTGCCACATCACCCAGCTGGGACCCACAGGGAGAATCCTACACAGGTGCAGGGGGGAACCAAGGGCTACAGAGTCAGGTAACATCTTTTATTAGACAAGTTTTCAACTACCAAAAGATGAAGTCAGGTTTTGACTCCCATTCCTACCAGCAGAAGTCAGGTAGGACTGACCTATGAATATAAATGACCCCTCTCCCTCAAACCCTTTTTGCTCGGAGCCCAACAGGGTTGTGGTGCTGTCAAACTGATGCTCAGCCACGGGCACTGTGACCCATGCAGGGGACCAGAGTGAACCCCCTCACTGACCACTCTTACATCCCATGAAAAGCCTGGCTTTGTTTTCCAGCTGCCAAACAGAACCACAGAGCTGGGCAAGCTGGACCAGGGCTCCTGGGTGAGATCTTGCCTGGATCCAGCACCATCACAAATGAGACCCCTTTGCTGCTGAGATGAGGTCAGAGCCACCCTTGGACGTTCCTCTGGTTTTCCAGACTGCTCTGCTCCCTCTCCCTTTCTGCAGGCGCTCCCCCAGCTCGGGGCTCAGCACTGCTTTGCTAAGCGTGTCTGGAGGGTGGTTAATGAAATGTTTTGGTGCACAGGATCAGGTTTCCTGAGTGCTGTTTGCCGATGACACCGCTCCTCCGGTGGCAGCAATCCACATCAGGCGGGGGATTGCACCACGGGATTCCCTGGAGCAGCGAGGCTTTGCCCAGGCAGCAGCAGGGAACCGATTTGCAGGAGCCATCCTGACTGCCAGGATCTTCTCCCAGCCCTGGAGGTTATCCCTGACCCAGCTGAGGGTGTGGGGTGCTGATGTTAGGGGGGCAGAGCTGATTTGCACCGGGTTATGGCTGGAGCTGGGCAGTGCCAACACTCACCCACGCTGGGCTGGGAGCAAGGTGACACAGGGCTGTGACATGGGGGTGACACTCACGCTCAGTATGACAGCAGCATGGAGGAGGTGCAGAGGCCCTGGACACGGTGGGACAGTAAGGAGAGGGTCTTGGGAATTCCTCCTCTTGCACAGGGAAAGCCTGACTGTTAACAAGGTAACCCCGCTGGTTCCAGTGGCATCAGTACTGGGCTGTACTGGTGGGAGAGCAGAAGCCAGCCCAGGGCTCATGGCCAGGACAGTGCTAGTTCTCCACCTGGACACCAGAGACCATCCAGCCATCACAAACCCCTCATCCACACACATCCTCATCCCTAACGGGCCATCGTGATCCCCCTGAAATGCACTCCCTGTGCTCTCCCACCCTGACCCCAGGTCCCTGCTGGAGATGGGGCTCCCCTGTCTCGGGGGTGATGCCCAGGGCACAGGGATGCTCCAGCCAGTCACTTCCTCTCTGTGGAACTCAAACCCAGTTAAGAAAGAAGCAGCCAGGCAGAGAGCAATCCCCGGGGTGCGTGTGCCCTTCTCGTGTCACTCGCAGTCACTCCCTGCTCCACCCGGAGCAAGCCCGAGCTCTGGGAACCCCCACACCTCGGCCACCGCTTTGTGGCATCCCCTTGGCCAAATTCCCCAGTCCCAGGGCAGCTCGGCGGGATCCGGCAGCAGCAATCGCTCCAGGCAGGCAGAGCCAAGCGGCTCTCGAGGAGGGGCAGAGAACCTCTCCACACCTGAGCGCAGGCGAGCGGTGCAAGCTCAGCCCGTGCTCCTGCTCGACGCCCGGCGGTAGCACGGGCTAAGCAAAAAAGCAGCGAGTAGATCCCTCCGGAGACCCCAAACCCCCAAACACGGCGGGGAGAACTGGAAACCGCTGGGCTGGGCTCACCCCACCTTGAGCTGCTCCCCCGGCACGTTCGCCTCTATCTCTAAGGGGGTTTGGTCCCTCTCCCCATCGAAAGAAGCACGGAACTGCCAACATCACCCGTGTGTCTCAAACCCGGGAGCAACCCAAGCACATCTCCGGTGAAGCAAAGCCGGAGAGCAAGGGCTGGAGATGGGAAAGCGAATGTATGGAAGCAAAAATGAGGAGTTACAGCAAGGGGGAAAAGCAATGGGTGGGTACGGGTGTGCTGGAGCCGGAGGGTTCAGGTTTGGACATCCACCCCAGCCCCACCGCCGGTTCAGGTTGGGTTTAGAAATCCCCAGCTGCACCAGCAGGCTCAAACCAAAGGAACCGAATCCCCCCGAGTACCGACATCTCCGAGAACGGTACCCAAAAAGCCAGCGGCGAGCAGCCCCGCGATAACCCCAGAGACAGCGGCTGCGGGGCGAGCCGGGAGCCGGGGAGCCGCAGGAGCCGCACGCTGCCCCGCGGGCAGCCCTGCCAGGCTCCCTGCCATCCCCAGCTGGGCTCAACCCACACACACGCACACCCCACAGGGACGCGAGAGCCCGGCCAGCCGCAGCCCCCCGCACCGAACGCGCTCCCCATCCGCAGGAACCGGGCGAGGCGGCGGCGGCGGCCGGGAGGAAACACCAACTTTACCTAAAGGGTCTCAAGGTGACGAGGCATCTTCTGACCATTATCTTGCCATCCGCGTTGACAGTGATCATCGTTCGAAGTTGCGGGCAGGGGGCGGCCCCGCTCCCCCCCAGAGGCAGCGAGGGCGGCAGCGAGCGGGGCTCAGCGGGCGGGGCGCGGGGCTGCGCGGGGGCGCATGGCGGGGGCACCGGGGGGACACGACCCCCCCCC
>VZTB01003734.1:183339-204508 GCA_013397245.1 Thryothorus ludovicianus
AAGCTCCTGTGACTTGTAATTCTTCTTTTAAGGTTGGCAATGGTTCCCATTGGCTAAAATCAAAACCACAGGTGTTCTGGGCTCTGTGCCAGGGTCTCTGAGACCCCTGCCCGGGTCTCTGAACCTCCAGGACAGCCAGAGGCGAATCCTGTGTTCCCACAGGCTCTGGGTTTGGGCTGGAGAGCCCCAGGCTGTTCACAGCTCCCAGGACAGCGGTGCTGAGTGGGGATTTACACACAGAATTAGCTGGGAGCAACCAGCTACTAATCCCAGCTCCTCCTCTGAGGCTGCCTGCTGCCTCAGGCACAATCACTGCCCTTCTGCTTCAAAATTCTCCTGTTCTGCAATATTTATTTCCTGCATGAAGTTGTTTTTTTGGGGGGAATATATTAATAGAGGAAAAACAAATCAAATATTCTCCAACAGTACTTTCCAGTAGAAAAATATTGACCAGTTTCCACATCTAAGTATTGTCAATATCCTAAGCCTTTAATTCCACCAGAAACAAAACTTATGAGAGTTTCAGTCAATGATTTGTGAACATTATCATTCTTGCTAAATGTAGCCCCTCAGGAAAATATTGACCATCAAACTGCACTTTCAGCTGTTTAAAACTACCCAGGGCATTCCCACTCCTTTATTCCCCAGCCTGAGCACCTGCCACCTTACAGCTTCATCACCAGCTGAAAAGAAGTTTAATTTTTAATGGAGCAACACGACCTTTCTTTCCCCTCCAAATGAAGTGACACATGTTCACACAGAGGAAAACCAAAGCACACCATGACACGCTGTGAGTTCAAAAGGCAGTGAAGGCACAGAAAACCCTTTCTGTGCTCTGCACAGGGCCAGCTCACAGGTTCATCCTCACAGACAGGCAGAACCAAGCCTTGCAGATCCCTCAGTGCTGCTACCTATCAACACATCATTCCAGAACTCCTGGTTGCCTGAATATGAAAAATAATTCTCTTGTTTTCCTCCTACATATTTTAGCACTCCCCTCTGCTTCCCACCTGGCTTCTTACCAACCTCTCCTGACCACATGTTGCTACAGCCTTTGGCTCCCTCACAAATTGACATCTTTGGCTTTGATTCTGCAGTGAATCCAGACCCGCTGTGGGGGTGAGCTGGTGTTGGAAAGCCAAGAAAAAACATGTTATATATATATATATTTTTCCCCCCACAGTTCAGATTAGGGTGTGTAAAACTGCCCAGTTAATGCCCTCGGAATTCTTTCACCAGCCCAGTCACCAATGCCAAGCTAAATTTTCCCTGCCTGGTGAAAGAAAAAGCTCATAGTGTGTGAAAAAAAAAAAGGGGTCTGGCTGTCCATGGCCTTGTGCCAGCCCCAGGAATGCATCCATCAGCCTGGAGCTCCATCCCAAGCACACCTGGTCACCAAGGCAGGTTGAGCTGCCCAACCCCCGAGGCAGTGCCACCCCCAGCAAGGGCACAGGGTACCCAGAGGATCACCTTCACTATCAGCATTACAAACACACCAGGATGTCCCTCAGCACAAAGGACAGAAATCTTGATCATGAACTCTTCAGCCTTGAAGCATTTCGAGCCATCCTCCCCTCGCAATCCCCGCCACCGGTGGTTTATTCGTTTGCTGCACAACATCATCAACATTTCCACCAGCCAGCAAACTCAAAACCCAACTGCTCTCTGCATGAAGTGAAGTCCAGCGTGCATAATGCCCTCTCCTTCCCTTGGAGTCAATTTCCTTGCCATGCCCATGGAACTGGGAATGCCCGCGGGGGCTCAGCCCTGTCCCCGCCTCTCCCTGCCGAGGGCAGCGCTTCTGTCTCACTGACACGTCTGAGAATCAGCAGAATTAGGCTCTTGTGAAGTATAATTATTACAATTATTCATAAATGTCACCAAGATGTGCCTGTGATCGCTGCTCTCTTTCACTTTGCAGCGGGGTGAGGGTGGCAGATGAATGCAAGTGCTGGAACACTCATTTTTCAGGCACACTCGTGTCCTATTTTCTCCAGAACTTCCAATTACAGCACAGGTAATTGGAATTGTTGAATCCCAGCCCTGCAGGGAGGAAGAGAAGCCACTTCCATGGCTGTGTCACCTACACACACAGAGAAAACTGAAATGGAAGCCCCAGCTGAACACGTTGGGTTTGCCCTGAGCTGAGCACAGGAACACACCACAGTGGCCACTTGTATCCTTTAAAGATATTTTATAGGAATGGGTATAATGGGAAGAAAGGCAGTTCAAGAAGTTTGGCCTGCAAATTTTAGATGGGAATTTAGAGAATTTCCGTTTGGAAAAATTTGGAGAAATCCCAGTGAGGGAAAAGGCTGAGCACTCCCTGCTGTCCTCCACCAGTCACACACTGGGAACAGAGCAGGGACACCCCAGCAGCTCCTGATTCTCCCCACTGCCTCTTCTTCCAGCCCCCAACACAGCTCAGGGGTATTCCCAACAGGAAATATCTCCTCAGCACCATCACTCAGCTCTGGAGCTGTGAAACAAGTGCTCTGCCAGCCACAATCCTGAGCACAAAACAAATAATGATGTATGGTGGCAAAGCTCCTTTCAACAGCTGCTTACACAGATAATAACCTGTTTGGTTTTAGGTGTTTTAGGGCTTTTTTACACAGATTAATAATCATAAACTCAGCAGGCCAGGCATTACCACAAGATGAGTGGCTCTGACAACAAGCACTGCATTTAGAAAGGATGCTTAATTGAAGCTAATTTCACTAAGTGACCTTAAATACCAATTTTCTTTTCACATGACAGAATTACTATTTTTTTTTTATTTAAGGCACAAACGTACTATTTTTTCCTCCCTTCACGATTAACTTTGAAGTGCAAACTCCTGAATGTCCTTTCATCCGAGACTCAAAGGGCTGTGCACAGCAAAAGTTAACCTGCAAGGTTCTTTTCTATTTGTTCACATAAAAGATTGTACAGTCAGGTATTGAATACAGATCCTTCCCCTCAGAAATCAGAATGCCAAGGCCATCCAAAGATCACACTGATGAAACCACAGTGGATTTTGGCCCATCTGCAAATTACTGGGATCTCGAGGGAAAACTGTGGCAGGCAGAATTCATCTGTACTGGCCTCCTCCTCGTTACCCTGAGCATGTTCACCTCTGCAATTGAATTATTTCGTGTATTATCCAGCCAAATGAGAGGCAGCAGAGCTGTTCCCTGCTGCTCCCTCCATCCCCCCAGCTGCAGGATGGAGCCTGCACTGAATCCTGACTTTTAGCCCGGACAAAGCCCTCCAAAGCCACACTTAAATTCAGATTAACAGGACACAAGCACTCCACGATTCCGATTGATTTTTCTGGAGTCTTTCAGACAAGACCTCTTGAGTTAAAGGGAAAATAACTGAAATGATGGAAAAGGATACTGGAAAAGGAAAGAAACAAAAAAATAAACAGCCCCAAACCAACATTTAGTCACTTCTCCTCTCAACAATAGCAGGGGTTTCCTTGAGATGGGCTCTCAAACAGGGTAAGGCTGAAGCAGCCACTGATTTCCCATCAGACACTTCACTGGTGTGTCTAAAGCAGAATGAAGCATTTCCAAAGGATACCTACCCCTAAACCAAACACTTCCACCTCCCTAAGCCGGCTCTTACAAAGCTCTCCCAGCGGTTCAGATCGTGTCCCCTCTCCTAAAACAGTGACAAGAGCAATCCCGACAACTGAACGAGCCTATTAACAAAAAACAATGTCTGTAATTCACTTTTATTTGCGCGGCTGTGACCATGAAAGGAAGAGTCATCACACTCACTTGAAAGCAGCGTTTCCATTAGGGATAATCATTGTGTGAGCCTGCTCTCAATTACCACCAATTCCAACCCAAGGACACCCTTTAAAGGTAAAAAAAAAAGGTTTCCATCATTTAGACTTCTGCACAGTGTCAAAATGTAAATAAAAGAGAAAGGAGAGCTTGGAGGAAGACTTAATTAACAGCTGATAACCAACTTAGCAGAGGCAGTATGAACTAAACAGGAATCTCAATTTCCAATGCACAAACTCGACTGAACAAAGCACCCCCTTCATGTGCCCACTGAGATTAATTCTCACTTCCAGGTTTGCTCTTTATTGCATTTTGAGGATGTTCCCCCCACTCCTATTGGTGCTTCTCTGAAACACAACCTCTGAAAATAAATTTATCAAGGCACCATTCTGAATTTCTCCATGAAAATCACAACAAGTCTCAATCTTGATTTTGAACCATGGTCACACCAGAAGGGCAAGGTCCTTGTAAAGCAGCAAACTTCCTCAATTATCCCATCTTTTATTATTTCTACCTGCCTGTTAAACAGGGATCAAGGAAAACATGGCATTAACTGCTGCTGCCATTCAATTCACATTTGTGGGTCTACAAGGAAAACAGAGGTGTGGCTAAAGCCTTCAAACACATATTTCAGCAGGAAAATGAATGGTTGTGATTGTAAGGTTGTGCCTTGACTAACACAATTGCACAGTTTGGGTCCAAGGTGGGTATTGTGGGATGCTGAACGTTGCATTCCTTATTTATATTGACAGCAAACAGCTAAACTTTGCCCTAAAATACAGAATTTAGTGCTCTGTTCACACAGCTCTCTGTGCATTAATTACTGGCACTGAAGTAAACTTGTGGAATTCCAAGAAGGTCCAGAGGAACTTTGTTTAACTGAAGTTATGGCCTTCTACACTTAAAATTATTTTTCCACAAAGTCATAGCAAACCCCACCTCTCTCCAGCCTATTTTAAAATGGTGGCAAACATTCAAAGAATTTAGCACAAGGTTTCTGGTTTTTCATAACTGTAGCACAGAAGGGTTTCTGCTAAGATAGGGACCTTGGTTAAGGATTTTTGGAGGTTCTGGTTGTTTGGGATTTTTTTTTTTATACCCCTTAAGAGTTTAGTAGTACCTGCAGAGAATTATAGATTTGAATTATTATTTAAATGTTTTTATAAATGGTTCTCTTCCTTATCTCAATTTGCTAAAATAGACTGTACCTAATTAAATTAACACAACAGAAGTAAAACCACATAATTAATTAGGAAGGAAGTTGTGGAAATTCTCAATCCATGCATCCATGTAGCAAAATGAAAACCAACTGGCAAGACAAAATACAGATATGTTTATATTAGATTCATAAAATACTAATTTGTAGCAGCTTATTTGGCACTCAGTTGTCAAGAAAAGCAGTTTTCATTTCCTGTTTAGCATTTGTTTGAAAAACTTGAGGATGTGATATGTCAAGATATTAAACCTTAGCAATACCCTAAAAGAATGAGGGGAAAAAAAAATGAAAGAGGATATTTTAATAAACCAAAGCAACCTCATGTATAATTTTGATTATAAAGATGAAATCTCTAATATAAAACAAACCCACAGATAAAGCAAAAGCCTTTTAACAAATCCCTCTTAATTTAACAGTGAGCTCCCAACTCAGATTGACATGAAATTGTTCAAAGGCCACTGAGGTGAGATGAAGGGTTGGTAAATGCTGATTAATAGATTAAGAGATGGAATCATAAATGGATGTCACTGATACTGTTCTTTATAATGCTACACCAAAAATTTCAGCCAAATGAGCAACTGTGTACATTGGAGAGGATTTTACACCTCTTGGCTTATTAAAGAAATATGAATAAGTGAAAAGCAATCATTTGTCAGAGCAGCCTGAATAACTGAGGCCTCTCCAGGTCAAATGGCAGAAGCAATACTTGTAGAGTTAATAGTAAAAAAGAATAGCTATCCATGATGCAGCTTGGAAAATGTCATGATTTCTTGTAAAACTTGTCACAGAGCAATAATACTTCCCTTTAATAACCTTATAAATAGATTTGAGCAGCCTTCTAAGATTATCTGATATGGAGTCAGACCAGAATGGAGGAAAAAAAAAAAAAAAAGGAAAGCATCAGATTTACAGAGGTACTGAAAACCCACAAGTCCTTGTTCATTAGTACCCCTATGAGTTTGCTTCAAAATGCTTTTTGAAACTACATAAACTTAGCACTTTTAATTTCTAATAAAATAATTCATATAATTATTACATGGCAAATGAACATCACAGAAGTTCATCATTAAAAGGGATCAATTTAAAAAGCAATCTCATAAGAGCCATAACCTGCTTACAATTAAATGACATTGTTTAAAAAGCACTTACAAGTTACTCATCATCACAAGACCCAAGAATCATTTTTTTCCCCAAATACACTGTAAGGAAAAATTGCTCCTTGTGAATTTTCAAGTCTTTCTGCTCTCATTCATGTGGTGGGGAAAGCAGGGCCACGAAAGGGTTTGGAGGAAAAAGAAACCACTTATTCCCTATCTGGAAAAAAAAAAGCTCTTTATCCCTTTTAGTACTCTGGAGAAAACACAAATGTGTAGCAACGAGAGAATTTTAATCACTGGCAGCACCCTTTAATCCACACCTTTGTAGTGCTCAGTTTATAAAAATCATATGCTTCAAATTGCAGGGCAGCAGCAGTGGGTGGGGGAGAGGCTTTGCAGTGCTGCTGGTGCCATTAATCACATATTGATTGAACACTGAAAGCTTTCCCAGGCTGCCTGACAGATTGGAATGGCTCTGGTAACCCCTCACTCACACACATGTTCTGCCTCATTCTCTTTTACATCATTCATTAAATCTCCTGGGAATACACACGAGCCTCTCTCTCCTGGTTGTCCTCACAGATTTCTCAGCTTGCTCTAATCCCCCCCCATTAACACCTTGCTGATCTCACAGCAAAAACCTGCTGCGGATTTAAAAATCCCTTTCTCTGTCCCTGTAAAAAAGATCCCCCTGGGCTGTCTGGCTGTGCACAACGAGGGCTGTGCTCCACAGGAGTTGTGACACTGCTCCTGGAGAGCAGAAGTGACAGCAAATGTCACAGGAGATGCCACCCTGGGAGCTCCTACACACTTACAACACGTGGGAGCTACTGACACGTAACCAGCCCAGTCTTTTTTAACTTGTCTTTAAAGACATTAACATTCTGACTGGGCATAAAAGAAGGTTGGTGAGCAGTACTTTTCTAAAAATAGCTCCATGGAGTGTCTAAGAACACCTTCTCAGTGTTCCTGCTCTCTGCCCACCAGACAAACACAACTGCAAGAACTTCAGAGTTTTATGGAGGCAGATGAAGTCAAGCTGAGCTGCAGTCACTGCCTGTTACATCATCTGTAGCAGTTCTGGATTAAAATTTAGTTGCTTTCCTATTTGGTGGAGTAAGATTACAGTTCAATTTTCCTAAAACAGACTCAATAAAACAACTTAGGACAAGTGTTTCAGGCTGTGCAGCAGAATTAACACTGCAATATTATTCTGACAGTTCACATTCTGAGATTATTTATATTTTTAAAAGTTGCCTTAGTGCTCTCATCACAGGTTTTCATCATTTTATGATGAAAATGCCATTGAACTCAAAAGAACTATTTGGGATTTTGGGAGGGGAGCTGTGGATTATGGTCCTCCATGGATTATGGTCCTTCATAAAGCACTACCCTGAGGAAGGTTCAGCACCTTTTCCACAGCTCACTTCTGAGATGCTGAGCCAGAAGCTGTTTTCCACCATCAATATTTCACAGGCCTTTGGATCCCATCCTTAAAATGGCCAAGGATGACTTCAAATTCTTGTAAAATCTATCATGTCACACTATAACCTGATTGACCTCCTTACAAAAAAAAAATTAAAAACACCAAACCCAAAAAAGCCCAAAACAGAAAAAAAACAACTAAACAAAAAACCCCTACGGATCTTACAACTTAAGTACATGAAATAGATTAATAAACAAATGGTTGGGAAATAAGGAGCTGAGGTTTACAGAATAAGGCAACATTTCCCACAGAAATACTTCCTCACATCTAATTGTTGAAAAATTCAATGCCAAATTGATTTCTCAGCTGTGCAGACACGATCTGCAATATAATCCACCTTATAAAAATATCACTCATTCAATACAGGAACTCAAATGTCTGCAGAACTAGAATATAGGAAAAATAATTTAAGGGACAAACCCCCCAACTAATTCTGTAGTGCATGGGAGAGTGAAATTAGGCAATTACATTCTGAAAGGGACATCTCAGAAGAGAACTGTTCAATACATGTGTCCCTACATTTCCTTCCATTTCCAATACCAGGTTTTTAACAACACAATACCACGCTCAGATGATCAAAGCAAGGGGAAAAACAAAAAGCCTTTCAAAAGTGGCATTTTTTTCCCTCCTGTTTCACACCCAGTTGGAACGAAGTGGCAGCTTCCTCCATCTCAATCAAGCTCTGCAGCAACTCCAGCTTTTCCAAACTTGCCAAGAACCATTCCTGGGCTGTTCCTCGTGGCAGAGCAGCCCTGGCAGGGGGCTCAGATGCTGCTGTAGTCCGAGCCACGGGCAGCAAGGGCTGCTGCTGCCCCCCACTCCACGGTGAAGAAGGTGATGGTCCCAAAGAAACCCACGAGCACCATGATCAGGAGCTGCCACTGCAGCAGGAAATAGTTGCTGTAGAAATAGGCAACTGCAGCACAGATGGACTGAGAGGAAAAACAAAGTGAAGATTATCAGTGGAGATTTGCCACGGAAGGATTATCAAACTGATATAGATAGAGTTTAATATGAAGCTCTCAGAATGCTTTTGTAGTAGACAGAAAATCTTAAGGCTTCATTATACCTCAGCATATGTCTCGGTGTGTCCCACAACAGATTTAGTTTTCACTTGTTATTTAAACAGTGTTCAGCTGTAGAAAATGAACACCAAACTCCAAAGTGTTTGTAGCAGTGCAAGCTGGTATTTCAAACTGGTAAAAACACTACCAAAATCTTTGGTATTTCATACCACTTTGTCTAGAAACAACACAGACAAAGCTTTCAGATCATAGCCCAGGAAACTGTTTCCAGCTTCACAAAACTATTTTACACCAAAATTCCGGATGAAATAATTTGCAGAAACGTTTTTTTCAGCTCATTAAAAAGCCCAACCCAGTATTTCAGTAATATCCCAACAATCCTACTTTTAAAAAACAGTGTTAGGCAATACCTGAACAAACTTAAAGATGGCAAAGGCAGGAGCACTGTCCTCAGAATACAGGAATCCCAAAATACTGAGGAGCTGGGTGTTGAAGCAGCTGTCCCCCAGCCCCAGCAGGAAACTGCAGAGCATGGCCACCTCTTTGCTGAAGGAGAAAGAAATTCCAGTTTAAAAGCCATTCATTCAAACAGCTCACACATCTATAAAGTGTTTCTGGCAGACTTATTTGGAAAACTGCAAATGGAAGAAAGTTATCACACTTTTAATTTCCCTAGAAAAGAACTGGGAATGCCTGACTTGGCAAAAGGAGTCATTTCAGCTTTAATTTCTTGAATGCCAAGACTTCTGTTACTGTTACCTGCAGTCAATTCTACACTGAATTAGAATCACTGAAATAACTCATTTTAGTGCTTGGAGCCACAAAACCCACACAGCAGTGATTAAAAGCTGAGGCACATGGTGAGTTCACAAAATCTGCAGGAATGTTAGAGAAACACCAATTCATTTGGCAGAAAAATACTCCAGCTAAGACCAGTCACCTGCACAGGCACAAATGCTTGGAATTGCAAGTCAGCAGCTGGGTCTGCAAAACTGACAGCACAGGATTTTCACACAAATTGGTAAAAATGCAGCCCAAAAGAAAGTTGTAATGCTGAGATAAGAAAGCTTTCTCTATTCTTCCCCCAAACACTGAGTGCTGTAAGGGACAGGCTGCAATCAGAGCAAGTGGAATTTGACAATAAGCACTGGAAGAATTTGGAAACCAGTGCAAGTGGGGCTCCCTGATGTAAAAATAAGCCCAAGACTGCTTTAAAATAAACTGAATTCTTAATACCTACTACAATAGATGCTGGTCTTGCTATTGTGCTGTATGTCAGAAACATCAGTTGTCAAGTGACACGACTGCTATTATTCATCCCCAGGCTTTTTATTCTTGTGCCATTCAAGTTCCCAAAATGGGAGCACACTGGTGGAATATCTACCTTTAATAAAAACAGAATTCCTGAAAGCTTTTTCTAGGGAGTTACATAGAAAAAAACTTCAAGAAATGTTCTGTAGATAAACAAGCTGTTTATACACATCCTGAGTTACTGCATCCAAAACTAAAAAAAAATCCCACATACCTTGGAATCATATAAGCAACTTGATCTGTTCCTTCCATAGGAGCAATGGGGGCATCATTTGGCATGTTGAAAAAAATTAAATAAAAGGCTATGAAGTGAACAAGGATGCCCAGCATCACTACTGGGTTCCTGCCAGAGCAACTCTTCTTGCTCAGCAAGCCAAAGATTCCTCCCCCTGCAGGAGCACAAAGAGGAGAGAACAGAGGCAGAAGTGAAGATTTTAATACTGACAATTGAAATTATAAACGTTCCCACAGTGGATAACAAAGACTGACTGACATGCAAACAGCCCCAAGGAGTTTGCCAGGGAAATGGGGCAGGAGATTGATCAGATGGTGGCTGATGAACATATTTCACCTTTTGGCAAGTATTTAACCAGCAGCCAGTTTCCCTCAGAATTGCAACAGCACTAAGTGAAAATGGACAGCCTTGTGCTCAGCTCTTAATTGGAAAAACATGCAACTCAATGGATCTGAGCTGCTAATGAACACTGCTTTTTGGTTAAACACCACAGTACTTGAGTCCACAGAAAAAAAAAGATATATTTACTCAATGGCTATTACCTGTATCCAAATTTATTCAAATATCACATCTCATTTAACACAAGCAAACTTTTTAAAGACAGGAATCCTTAGTGCAAGCACTTATTCAAAAATTTAAAAATTATATCACTCAAGAAGTAATAAAAATGCAAACATAATACTATTTCAAACCAGCATTTAAAATAGAAAAATGGTCTCAATTCCCTAATAACACTGCAGCCCAGTGTTTCTCACATTTGAAGTCTGTGTATTCCTCCACATTAATCCAAAGAGAATGCAGAATATTAGAATTGCTCTACATCCACTTTATACAGTGTAAGGTACAATTCACAGTGCCAATTACATTGCTACTATTTCATTTTGTGTTCACACAATTACTGCTGGAGGCTCAAAACACACTGTTGAGTTAAACACAAAAAAAAAACCACCAAATATTTTGAATAACTACATCACCCTAATCCTATTTATTGTCAAAAGGAAGCAAATTTAGACTCACCCAAGATTTCTCCAACACCAATAAAAATACCAGAGAGACCAATCAGGCTTTTCTCTTCACTGCCAAAGCTGTTCACAGCACCAATGCACGTTCCATACACTCCAGAAAAGAATGTCAACACCAAACCTTGGAAGGAAACCAAACACAACTGATAAAAACTCATAAAAGCCAAGAAAAAATCTTTATGTCTAAAGGATGTTTTCCCCTCAGCCATCTTTCAAATCATATATTCAAATGAGATGTGGGTAATAAAAGCAAGGAGGGAATTTTAAACTGCAATTATTATATTCTTCTATACCAGTTCCCAAAAGCCACATCAGAGAAGTGTCACTAATCTGTGTCACAGGCACTCAGGTTCAGTGCTGCTACTCTTGACTCAAAACCTATATTCAGTTTATACTTCTCAAGAACTTTGGAATTTTATCAAATGAAAATGTGAAATAACACAAAGTAACTAAAGAAATAAAGCTCAATTTCATTCAAGGATTTATTTCCCCCTCTCCTTCAAGTTCTGGCATTCCTAAAAGTCCCTGTAGCCCCAAATACCAATAAGGAGCTAAGAATCC
The DNA here is from genome assembly GCA_013397245.1 of Thryothorus ludovicianus. Lineage (NCBI taxonomy): Eukaryota > Metazoa > Chordata > Aves > Passeriformes > Certhiidae > Thryothorus > Thryothorus ludovicianus. The sequence goes on from VZTB01003734.1 coordinate 195,069, forward strand.
TAAAATTAATTTTTTTATACATACATAGTGAATTTAAGATGAGAAAGAATAACTGCTATTTGTTTTAAATCCTCTTTCTTTCTTTCTTTCTATTGCCATTAGTGTGAGGAAAGGTGACACCACTGACCCAGCTAACATGACCAGGAGCAACTATTAGTATAAAAATACCAACTCAATAAAAAAGTGTATTTAAAACAATGCAAAATGTTATTCCTAAACAGACAAAAACTTAAAATAAAACTTTCTAATTTATATCCTTTGCCTTTTGGCTACAACAAAACATTGGCACAACACACCCTGCCCTGCCTGAATGAGTGCTTGGCTTCACAAACAGGGGTGCACTTGGAGCACCTGACCAGAAATTTTGGAATAAAAGCCTTTGTTGGCCTTAGGGAATTTTCTGTCTTCCTACAGAAAGTAGCAACACCAACCCAGATCCAGAAGATGGCAGCAGATATTTTTTCCCCAGTCTGCACTGATTTATTTTTGTGCCACCTGTAAACCTCAGTTTCAGGATATTCAGGTAGAACCTGACTGACTCCTTTCCCTTGGTATCCTGCTCCACATTCCCAGCCCAGGGGGATTCCTGTGAGTTAATCTGGGTTAACACAACTCTGGAGATGCTGTGAAGAAATCTGTAACTCAGATTAGTGGCTGGAGCAACCCAGCTCCAGAGCTCCTCCTGCTATTTCTCTGCCAGGAGCTGCTGTAAACTGAAATGTTTGCATTTTGTTCACATTTAAGTTTTTCTTTTCACATAACAATATTTTTTTCTAATGGTGATTCAGAGTTTAGGTTCTGAAAGTGCATGTATTTTATAAAAAATATCTGATTTGATCATCAACTAAACTAAAACTGAAGTAATTAAAAAAAAAACCTTAAAAATAAGGAGCAAGAATCCCTCCAAAAAACAACTCAAGGATTTTAGAGGGGTTTTTGGTGGATGAATCACTTATATGACAAAAATACATTTTTATTTTACAATTCATACACTGTTCCAAGGATGGCAGATCAAGTTTAACTAAAAGTTGCTAAAAAGAGTGAGAACTCTTGCCACAGCAAATCCTATTGATAAAACAGTTGAAAATGACTAAGCTGGTTCCAAATAGAACCAAGACTAAAATTAAGAGCATTAGAAATCTATGCCTTAATGAAGGTGGGATGTGCAAACATTCCTTTAACTCAAATGCAACACAACTGCATTAAAAAATCTTCAAATTATTGATGGTGCAATATCAAATCCCATAAAAGCCAGCTCTGCAAATTTTGCCTCTCACTTTGGGATCCAGAACTTTACTGAAACAGCACCTGCAGATTTGGATGCACCCCTCCTCCTGAACAGAAACACTCCTCAGGACACAGAAATGTCACGAGTAACCCTAAATTAATTAAAATATCCAAATAATGTTTGCAGAGATACGGGTTAAAATTCCAGTCTGGGGTTAAAATTTCAGTCTGGGGTTAAAATTCCAGTCTGGGGTTAAAATTCCAAACAATGCCCTGCCACTGCTGCATGGTGAAACTCTGCTGGTTTCATACCTGTGTAGGCTGTGGTAACACTGAGAAGCAGCATCTCTTTGGTGAAGCTCAGTGTAATAGATTTCTCTGTAAAGAAATAATAAAGAAAATTAATTAAACTTCTGAGGATGCTGCTAAGACAATCTACACTTACTTTTGTTCTTTGCTTAAAGCAAAAATTGGTTATTATACCAACTGTGTATTAAAGTTTTATTTACTGTTTATTACAGCAGAGTGCTAAATAAACCAACCTTGACCTGTCATCTAGAAGAAATGTGTCATCCAAAAATTGTATTTTATAAGAAATGCAGTGAGGGAAATATTAAAGAGGAGATACACAGTTTTCAATTATCAGACAATTTTCTGCTCTCTGTATTTTTGTACTCTCAGTTCATGGCAACTGTCTCCTGAAAGGATAAATAGATTTTCAGTGAAGATCCCCACATCCTCACAACAAACTTAACAGTCTCAGGCAGAACACATCAAGCTTCAAAGGGAACTGCAGATGCTTCAGCTCTAAATTGTTAACTGGTATCAACTGGTGACAAAATCAAACAACCTATGACTTCTTTTTATCTTCATCTGTTTGTTGATTTTTATTTTTCAATCTCACTGCTTTTCCCAAGTAGTTACTTGCTCCTTTTGTGCTCATCTGTACAAGGACACTGTTGTAAACCAGTTTGGATCTAAAATCACATTACTATTTTTTTTTTTTAAAGGAGGAACACTCTGAGTCTCTCCTGGACTACTCAGGTATGTGATTGAAGTGGTTTGTACATGATCACATCATCAGCACAAACACAGAGAGCTGGCAAGGAGATGCCAGGTTTTGCTGAAGCAACTCTTATGTGAAATTGTACTTACTGAAGGCAGCCACTGCTCTCACCATTTTGTTTCGTGCAGACCTGGGTAAACAAATTGCTTGGTCAAAATGGAAGAGAATAACCACACTTTATTGCTGTGCTGGAAGGCACTTTCATTTTTCAAACCTTCTGTACATTTTCTAGCCCTGCACTATTTACTGGAAAGTGCCAGTACAATTTTAAAAGTTTCTGAGATCTAAAGTAACCACAAAATCTATTTGCTGCCTGCACTAGTGAATGCTCCATTAACAGAATCTTGCTTTTGAACATTTTTAGCTTTCAACATTTTTTCCACAGGCATGCTCACTGATGTTTTTCTAACATTTTCATTCTTCTTTAAATAAAGGAAAAATATTTAAGCTGATGCCTCAGGCAAAACTGCACTGAACCAGTGTAACTGTGCATTTCTAATGCATTTATCAGGGTGGCAGATATATTTATAGAGAAGATAGGAAAAACATGTTCCAGTTTGTAAAACAACCTATAAAAAAAGGACTATTTTCTGTTTATTCCAGCCTTTCAAATGGGCTGATGAGGACAAGATAAGACATAAAAGTGTTCAATAATAATCAGTGGGGAAGAGGTGAAGGGTATCTTTTGCAAGGCACTTGCTTATCAAAGGAAAAACTTCATCTGCAGCACTGAACTTCACCCTCAAGAACATGCCATATCAAGAACATTATCTCTCCCACATTCTCATTGTTAAAATACAGATTTTTCTGTTAAATCTGTGAACCCACCAGGCTGTTGATAACATTCATGTTTCCAGCACAGAGGGGAAGTGAACGCACAACAGGAGCAGGAGCACAAACCAGAAGATGTGACAATATGTAACTGCCATCAACACTTACGAGCTCTCCCCCAGGATTTCATTAGTGGAATCATCATCCCCTGGAGCTTTTGTGTCCTCTTGTTTCCTAATCAGAAAGAACAGAACTGTGCCCACAAGACTGATAACAGTCAGAGCAATGAAGACAGTTCTGCGATCGCTCTCTGTGGAAAAACAAACAAGAGCCATAACCAGATGTGCACAAGAGATTCAAACCAATCCAGCTACCTTCAAACAACTAACACAGACATGCTACAGTGTTTAACACACACTAATTTTCTAGCTTACCTTCCACATGGAGCTGCTGGCAAACTCCTGTCTCAGTTTTATGGTGCCAATAAAATATCGGCAAATTAAAGAGGTCCCTCGCATTCTCTGCCATGCAAAGGCTATGACCAAGCAGCAGCCAATTAAAGGAAGTGCATAAATTATTAGCAGAAGAAAGTACATCTTTGAAGACTTAGATAACTCAGAGTGGACATAAACTGCCCCAAAACCCCTCCAGATTTCTAAGAGAATCTCTTGACCGGCATCAGAACTGCGAGCACTGTGACATCACAAACTGTGGGCTGGGAAACTACAAAGGCACTAAAACCACCAAAACCTGCAGCAGAGCACAGACACATCCCATACAACAGCCACTCCCATTTACCAGCATAAAGCAGGGAAAAAAAGCCAGTAACAGCAAACAGTTGTGACTGAACTAATGCATGACCCTGAAGATATTACCTATGCTTGTATTTACTTCCCCCTCAGCTCAACAGTAAATGCAAACCTGCCCTAAAAATAACTTGAGTGTGATCACAGATCTAAAAAGAGAAGATGTGCTTCACAGCTTGAAAAGCCTCTGCTATTTTTATATAGGTCATAAAATAAGATTTGATTTTTAAATGCTGTTAGGGCTTGATAGAAAATTTTCTGATAAAGAGGAATCTCAAGACATTTTAGATGGAGGAAAATGTAACAGCAGAGCTGCCTCAAGGTTAATTGCTCTATTCTGTGGTTAGCAGAGCAGTGAAGTTTGGAATGCACAGAATCTGAGACCCTCCCAGGTTCAAAGTGTCTCCAATATTTCCAGTAACACTTAAACTTTTGTGTTACAGGTGAGGGAATGCAGAAAATGCCCTTTAAATTTAGCCAGTGTTTCATTACCAAACCTGTATCTGTGGAGAACCTGAAAAGATGGAGCTAACAGAAACAAGGAGTGAACTGTTCTTTCTGAAGCCTGATAATTATTGCCTTAAAGTCATCATCCTATTCCTGATTGACCAGAGCAGAATTAAATCATCTGTTAAAGGTTAAGAGAATTGACCATCCTAGAAGATATTCAATATTCAGACTAAATAAGGAAAATTATCAGTAATTATAGGACAGGAAAATCCAACTCATCTGTTTACAGAGCACTGATTATGCTAAGAAAGGAAGAGAGTTCTTTGTCCACTCTCCCAGCAGTGCTGCCCCACCTCAGCCTCCTACACTGCTTTGTGCCAGCACAATTAATGCAGACACGAAGTAAACTGGGATGGTTTTCCTTTATTTTCCTTTATTTCACAGCTTTATCAACCTCCAGTATGATTTAGAAGAACACTCCACACCAGGAGCTTACTTTGGAATAGGAAAGTGTGTATATTATTACAGACACAACCAGAACACCTTCCCCCCAAAAAAGGTGTATTTTGGCACAAATGTGTCTGCACTGGGAAAATCCCAGAGTAGCTAATGTGGAAAATCTCCAAGAAGAGATTATCTAAAATAAATTGAAAAAAAAAAAAAAAAGTCTGCTTTTGTCTAAGCTTCTTGCCACTTTGGAGTTCATTATTTCATCTGTTAATTCATGCTACTATATTTAAAGGTTGGCCACCTAAACAAGCAGTACCCACCTGATATGTGAGTTTTTCCTTGCCAAGCAAGGTATATATACAGATTTCCAAAAATCAAGCTGCAAACAAAAAGAACAAAGGTCAACAATACATTCTATGAAAAAAATTAAGGTTGTAGCACCACAGTAGTACTATTCTAATAAAAAAAAATTATAAAAATCCCAAGGCTGTGCAATTGTGAAAGAAATAAAGACATGAGCCTCTCTCCATGTCAGCTGCTTTTACATAAAACTCAAACCAAATTTGAGGATTCTACCCCAAAATGCTTGTTGTTCATTTTCATCAATCAAGACAGGAGGTGGTGGCAAAAATGAGGAAATCTGCATCTAAATTGCTTCTAATTTTAGAAGGGTGTAGGTTAGAAAGCTGACACATTTCTGGAGGTGATTTTGCAATACTTCCTTTGCAGGGTCATGTGTCTTGTCTGAAGTATTGCTTCAGCTCAAGGAAATTCTGTGTCCCTAACTACCATTTCCCAAAATACTCTGAAGGAATGATTTAAAACAGTTTTATAGCCATTTTTTCTCTTACTAACTCATGTATTTTACTCACTGTAAAACACACAATCAGCTGGGTTTGTGGAAATTGCTGCTTTGATAACATAGTGAGGGGTTAATTCTGGAAATGAAAAGTTTAGAAACACAAGCATGCCAGATACTTCAGTATCTCCACCTTGGCAGCTTCTCCCTCAATAAAGGACACAAATTGGCACAGCCCTCCACAACCAAGATTGCTGTTACATCCCCCAAATGCTCCCCTAACAGATATGTATCTTTTTAGCAGCTCAAGAGCTGAGATTGCAACATTCACCTTTTATTCCCTGTTCTGTAATGCACAACATTAATAAAAACATTGCTTCCATCTCTCCTTCCCACTGACTGCAAGGCCCCAGGGAAGTATTTTTCAAAGCAGTCTCCCACTTATTAAAAGATGTAAAAAGCAGAATGTGTAACAACAAAAAAAATTAACAAATAAAGCTTACCTGAACTGTAGGAGTGCCCAAAATATTCCACTGTTCCTTCCAATGGTATTTTCATCAGAATTTTCAGTCAAGCAATTTCCCTGGGCTGTCCAGAGGACTGAAACAGACAGAAGATATTGCTCAGGAGATCAAAATATTTTAAAAATATATTCAAATCTCAAAAAAAACCCACTTACCAGCAGCTGCAATGCCAATAAGCACAGAGGCAGTGTAGAAAGCCCACGTAGCTGGTTGGATAAATACTGCAATGTACAGGCTAGAATAGAACAGATCATTAAACACTTTATTAAATTCATTAAACACTGACCCAAAGTGGACAATGCTCTTTAACAATCACATACCTCACTCAGGTGCTTCTAAATCAGCTACCCTTCCCCAAGGGATGTTGAAAAACAGGTGGGATGTGAAAAATCTTTTTACCCTTCTAAGCACATAGATTTTTTTTTTTTTATATAGTTATTAATCTGAGGCCATAACCTCAATTCCACAGTCTGCAAAGTCTGGAAATGCTGTGGAAAAAAATGTGCTATACCCAGTAGGATGAAATACTCTGCAGTATCTCTGTGAGAGGTTTTCCTTAACCAGGATAATTTCATGTATGGCACAGGAACCTTGGAAGTGAAAAAATTAAAGAAATATTTCCAAGGAAGCAGGCAAAACTTCATAATTAATACTTACCTATAAAACACACCACTAAGAACCATGGAGAATTGAGGTCCCACTATTGCAACCAGTGAAGGGGATATAAGATTTGATGCAGACAATACCCCATAAATAATGGACATGCTACAAAAAAAAAAAAACAAAGAAGATTAAATACTTAAAATAAAATATAGGCTATCATTGCAACTGATTTAAGTGCATTTGTCCAACTGCCTGAACAGCAGTTATTGTATTTTGTACCCTGTACATCCAGAGAAGAATGTTCTAGAACCTCATTTATCTGTCAGTGAGGTTTTCATCTTCTGCCAAATACACCACAGAGATTTCACACACATATATTGTGCCAGTGGCATTTTTAGTTCAAATTAAGACAGCAAACCCTTCAAAGGAGCAATCAGGTTTTCCTACATTACAGATTAATTTGGCATGCTAAAGGTCCCTGATCATGCCTGACGAGTTTGACTCTGACAGTGCAACCATGAGAACAGCTTTTTGTGGCTTTGCTTGTCTTTCTGACTGCCCCTTTCACATTTATTTTGTATTTCCAGACAGCTGATCCACACCACCTGTCCTACACAAACACAGTGTACAAAGGCAAACAACCAAGGCCTGAGTTAGCAGTTTTATTTATTTTAAAACTTCCACCTTCTTTGCCTCCTGAGGTAAAATGCTGAGAATGTGATGATAGTGGTTTTTCTCCCTACAAAGAAAACATGCAAACCAGATATGCAGTTCAACTGGAAATAATTCAGAGCAGAACTGTGAGAAGCCTGGTTTAAACTGCTTTAAGTGTGTCAATAAATTGTGAAGTCAGCAGAACACTGAAATCTCCTGAGAGTTCCTCTCTACTGGATGAAACTGTAACTAAGTTCACCCTGCAAGGAGCAAAGAAGAAAATCTGTGTAATTACCTCGTGTAGCCACTGCCATGAAAGTCTGTGTTGTTTAAATTCGTGATAACAGTTTGCTGTGAGGACAAGACCACACATGGAAATATGTTAGAATCTACTTTGTATTTTGAGAACACCTGCATGGTTTGAAATCAGTGTGAAACATTAGAATTATTCATTAATTGACACTACAAAGTACTTTAAAGAATTTAAAATGTTAATTACAACTCACACCACCTCCACAACAAAGGTGCAGGAGATACTTGCCAGGGAAACATCTATGTTTGAAGGAGAAATTAGGATTTTATTATTAAATCATGATTTCATAAGAGACCTAAAATACTTCACAAAACTTTTGTTTCACTTAAGACCTCTCTTACGTAGATAGGTATGACTATCTTAATTTTAAAAGTGGGGGGAAAAGGAGAAGTTTCAGAACAATCTTAACTTGACCTAACTATGAATTTCTGATAAGAGTTTCCATTCTTTTCAGCTTCCTGTTATTTCTCTGATCCTTTTTTTCCTCTTGAATCAGCTTTAGTGATCATGAGACATAGTTGGACTGGCAGGCAGATCTGACTGAAAGTGTCATAAAAGACTTTTATGACAATGAATAACACGATTGCATGATCACAAAGTCCAATTCAGTGAGGTGCTGAATTCATTGCAGAATTTCTGAGATTGTTTGGCTGCACTTCAGAGCTCACAGAAAGCATCACACTGCAGTTAGGACTTACAAAAACTACCCCAAGTAGATATTTCTGAACCCAGCAAGGATCCTTCCTGCATGCAAGAAAAGAGCTGTAAGGGCTCAAGAGAGATGTTAAAATCTAACTGCCCTGAAGGAACAAAACTAATAATACTGAAAACAGCTCAGGAAGTTAAAGGGCTAAACCTGGCAGCAGCAGGAGTCCAGAAATTGAAATAGTAACAGTAAATTTGGATTATGCTGTGTGCTCAATTTTTGCTCTGCAAAGAGATATTAAACAGCAGCAAATAACTTCTTCAGCTGGAAGGTGACTTGGCAGTTTAGCAATTGTAGAAATCAATTTTTTTCAGGTGTTGTACTGCCCCTCAAAATCTAGTTTGTTAGATTATGAAAATCTAGTTAATAATAGTATGGTTAATAATAACTTAGGCAAGTATTTTGAAAGGGATTATACATGATATAGAATATGCAAGTTTCAGTGTAATTCAATTATCCAACATCACAAAGCAGACACTATTTCAATAAAGTTCAAACATCTTAAAGGATTAGTTTTCTACTAAGCAATCAATTTTATATGTAGCTATGCTATCTTAAAGAAATAACATGCTTGGGTAAAATTAATTACTTGGTTAAACACACTAATCTACTTAAAACTAAACCAGAAGATAAATATCAAAATATCTTGCACATTAGAAAACCCCAAATAAAGCAACATTAGAGTAAACAAAAGACAAGCCAGGCCAAATAACTGAGATAGAAACGTGGCACTTTTTGAAAGTCACACCTACCGCAATATTTCCACAGGATTGGAAAGCAGTGAATATAAACATAAATGAGACCCCCAAAATAATGATGTTGAAAAGCTTCTTTCCTTCTGAAGACATTTTGTGTATTCTCCCTTGGCTTTAGTCTGGAAAAACTCTTTTTTCTTTTAAAAGTTTCCTCTTAACCTCTGTAAAAAACAAATAAATAAATTAAAAAATATATAAAAGAAAGCAAGCTTTGAAAATAACGATTAGTTAGGGCTAGTTATTAGAAAACAGAAATTAATATAGAAAGTATCAATTAATCCAGAGTCCATGTAACCCTTTTAAATAATGCGGGAAA
>VZTB01003734.1:213496-231911 GCA_013397245.1 Thryothorus ludovicianus
CGGCCCGAGCTGAAGGATTCGCTGGACTGGACCCGTCACAACTACTGCGAGACCTTCCCCCTGAGCCCCACCGCCTGCAAGGTGCGCCGGGCGGAGGGGAAAGAGGGGGATGAGGAGTGAAAGGGTGGGAATAGGGAATGAAGAGGGGGGGATTGGGAATGGAGGGGGGCGCGACTGAGCAAGTCCTGCGGGGAATGGANTGAGCGAGTCCTGCAGGGAATGGAGATCTGAGGGGAACCGGGGGGGGCTGAGGGTACTGGGGTGGGGACAGGACTGGGGCTTGGGGAGCCCTGGAGGGACAGGGATGGAGGGAGCGGCTGAGGGGATTGGAAGTGCCTGACGTGAAGGGAAGAGCTGCGGGACATCTGATGGAAGCGGGAAGGGGCTCTTTCCTGGGGCTGCGGTTGCCTCAGAGGTTTGGGGAGGGAGAGGATTCGCTTCCCTCCACGTGGCGAGGCGTGCGGGAAGGTCAGGGCCCGCCGGAATGGAGCGGGCACCCGCCCAATTCCCGGGAGCGCTTCCCGGTGTCCCGAGGGAGGGAAGCGCGGCAGGAGATGTGTCAGCCGAAAGGGCAGGGTGGCCTCTCTGCCCGCGGAGCTGCCTCGGTGCGGAGCAGTGCCAAAGGCTTCAGGCGGCCGGTGTCACTGATGTGTGCAGGGAGCGGGCCAGCAGAAATAGGGCTGCAGCCTCGGGGAGCTTAAAATAACACAGAGGCAGCTCCAGATCCTCGTGGTGTGCGGAGCAAAGGATATGCGTGAAGCTCCCCCACAGGCGAGCACGCTCCGAGGACATCAGTCTGTCCTAATATCTGTCCTGCTTTCCTGCCTGGGTTCCACAGGATAACGTGGAGAGGGCAGACGCGCTCCAGTTAACCGTGGAGGAGTTTGTGGAGCGCTATGAAAAGCCTTACAAGCCCGTGGTGTTGCTGAACGCTCAGGTGGGCTGGTCTGCCCAGGAGAAGTGGACGCTGGAGCGGCTGAAACGCAAGTACAGGAACCAGAAGTTCAAATGTGGGGAGGACAATGACGGTTACTCTGTGAAGATGAAGATGAAATATTATATCGAGTACATGGAAACCACGCGTGATGACAGCCCCTTGTACATCTTTGACAGCAGCTATGGAGAGCATCCCAAGAGAAGGAAACTCCTGGAGGACTACAAGGTCCCCAAATTCTTCACTGATGATCTCTTTCAGTATGCAGGGGAGAAACGACGGCCACCCTACAGGTAGAGTTGACAGCAAGACAAGAATGGGTGTTTTCCAGCTCTTTGGTTATTCCTGAATATCTGGGATTGTCTCACATAAAAAAGGGATGTTTTTACATCATCTCTGAAATCCTGCAGGAGAGAAGGGCAGATTTGTATCATAATTTCTCCTGCTACAGATTTATGGCGGCGTTTTGGGTTTTTTTTCATTCTCTTGAGTCAGTTTTCATCACTTGTTAGATTTTTCAAAAATTACGTAGTTACTGAGAGTTATAAAGGTCAGTTTCTTGCTGTGTGTGCCTTCTGGTGTTCAAATTTTAAATACCTCAGGAACAGCTCCTGGGTTTTGCACCAGTGGCTTATGTACAGTATGGAATTTTGTTTAATTATGAGTCACTCCTTTTAAGGTAAAGATCTTAAGCTAGATTAGAATCTCATGTGAGCACTAGTTCTTAGCTACCCTTCATATGGTTTTGACAGGACAATATTTCACATCTACATAGTCTTTTCAAATCTTTATTTTTGCTTCAGCTTGGAAGAGGGTGAAATGACATTTCATTCATAAATTCAAACGCAGCAACCTTGTATTTGGGTTTCTAGAGAAAAAAGCCATTTTTATCTATGTTACTATGACACTTCATAGCAGTTTGAGCTTATGTTGAACCCTCCCAAGTAATTAAAGTCTTTACAGTGACATTATAATTGTCAGACAATGCCTGTTGCCCTTTGAGTGACGTGAGGCTGTGATGTGGTTTATTTAAATAAAATTGAGCAAGAGCTCATGAGTAATGGCACTTTTCCTCTGCACTCTCTCGTGTGCCTGTAGTCCAGTTGTGCTTTTGCAGGAGTGAAGCAAGACCCTGATTCCATTTGAGATCCCTGAAGGAGGTGTTTTTAGAGTTTTTTGTAATTCTCTTCTAAGAGCATGCAACACTGTGGTCAAACTCAAAGCCACACTGGGTCTAGTGGAAACTGAATACACTTAATGAATTAGAGATCATTTACCCAAGTTATATTAGAGGATGTGTTTGTGACTTGTTTATTTTGCTGTCAGTGTCCCCCACACCCTCTCCACCTACAGACACATGCTGAGCTCCTTGTTCATCCTTGATATCCAACTTCTTGTGTTTTGTTCTGGAAAATGTGGGTATTTTTCAGGCTGTTGAGGTTTTTTGAGAGCTGAATGATGCACGAGAGCACAGCAATGTCTCCTGGAGTTAGAGGGCTCATCTAGGTACAGAAATGAGTGTGCAGTGCTTTTAGAGCATGATTGGAAATCTGACTGGAAGTGGTGCTAATTGTGTGAGGAGAATACAACATCCACAGGTTCATCTCTGGAATGGGAGGTGTGTGATGGTGTGTGGACCTTATTACAAAAATTGGTGCCTGTAAGTTAAATATTTGGATGAAGGTGCTGGTAAATGACAGTGTAGCTAAATAAGGATTTTAAAATCTCTGTGTGTGTTTGTAGATTCAAGTTATTGTCAGAAAAAGGGAACAGTTTATGTCTGTGCCAGACAAACCTTCATGTGTATAATTCCTTCTGATTTCATAATGAAAGCCTTGACTGCTCTACCTGTAGTTGAATCAGCTTTCTAAGGCAAATGTGAATCTAAAGAGTGAACTGGCACTAGAAATTACAAACACCTGCTTATTTACAGCTCCTTTGTGAAGCAGGAAGAAAGCAGCTTGACAATCAAACTTTACTGTCCTACAACTGATGCTGGCAAGTGATCCTTCAAAACCAGCTTGATTTACACCTGCACTGGAAAGGGGAGATGGAGAACTTGTATTTTCTGAACCTTTGCATTCCTCTTTCTGGGTATCACCTGCCTGTCACTGCACCATGGAGGAATTGTGTTGGTGTTTTAGTTTCTGCACTCTCTGCTGCCACTTAAACAATTATTGTCATTTTTTTCCTCTCATTGCCTGGTATGAAGTCACCTCACACTGCTTTTTCTGGTGTGGTTGCTCTTACTGCTCTGTTCCAGGGGAAGCAGTTGAAGGTGCTGCTGTAGTTAAACACATACAGTAGATAAAGTTCTCCACTGGGAGAAATAAACCTTGTAAATGGGCAGTGGGAATATAAACCTCAAATCCTGAATGGTCACTGGAGAATAAGCTCCGTGTGGTTAAAGTGTTGGAATGAAAAGCCTCTTGTGAATGAACAGAAGGCAAAGAGAGAGGCTGGGGTTGCATAATTCACTCTGTTCCTTGTTGTTGCCTTCTGTTCCTCATTGCTCTGCAGCTCTGATCTGTTTGAGCAGCAAATTTTAGAAAACCATAGGAGAATCCTCCTGCCTAGGAAGAATCCCAATACAGGCTGTTGGGAGTTAATCTTGCTCATAAACCAAAATCACCATTTTATTGGAGAACTGTTTAAAACAAAATACACCTATGACATATAAAAAGTCATCTTCACTTATCCCACAGTCATTCCTGTCCCAGTTCATATTGGTTTTAAGGTTGAACTCCTGTTATACCCTTTTGCTGCAGTGTGAACTTAACAAAATCAAGAATGTAAATGAAGGGACTGTAGTTACTTTAATTCTAACTTAGTATGCAATGAACTGCTGTAATTCTCTGACTAACATGAAGAAAGGAAGTTAGTTGCCTGCTCTTCTAAATAAAGCACTTTTCTTTCCCCCATGCAGATGGTTTGTGATGGGCCCACCTCGTTCTGGGACAGGAATTCACATCGATCCCTTGGGAACCAGTGCATGGAATGCCTTAGTCCAGGGCCATAAACGTTGGTGCCTGTTCCCAACCAGCACTCCCAGAGAGCTGATCAAAGTGACCCGGGAGGAGGGAGGGAACCAGCAGGACGAGGCCATCACCTGGTTCAACGTCATCTATCCTCGGACACAGCTTCCCACCTGGCCCCCCGAGTTCAAACCCCTGGAAGTCCTACAGAAACCAGGAGAGACAGTCTTTGTGCCAGGTATGTGCAAATCTCTCCAGGGAGGAAGTCTGGGAGGGAAAAAAAAGCATATTTGTAACATTCCTGTGGAATAGAGATGAAGGGAACATTTCTTACAAAACAAACTCAGCTCATTTTGAGACTATTCAGTTACTTCCTGAATGTCACCAAACACATATGACCTGTGGCATAGGATTGCATGTGATACAGATGGCAAAACAAGTGGAATTTAAATTGCAGCATCTCAGGAATGTATTCTGAACTAAACTGCAGTAATAGAAAGCTGTCAGGGCATAAAATAATGGCATAAAATAATAGAGGTGTTTGAGCCCCAGTAATTCTTTGACAAAAATGTTTGAGTTTATACATGCTGGAGCAAATCCATGGCTGAATTTTGCATATGGATTTTTCTTAGCTGTGGGAAACGAACTACTTAAAGGCACTGACACCTTCCACCCACCTCTCTGTGGTTATGCTTCATCTTGCATTTGAAATCAGAAGCTAAATAAAGGTTTGCTAAAGATGCCCTTCCCTCTGAGTGGTGCCCATTCTCAGGGAGGGTGAGGTGAGTTCAGTACCAGATTGTAACCTCTGAGTCTTGCCTCACTGACGTGCAGCACAGCCCATAGTTTGTGTCCTCATTGCTTGTCTCTAACATCCAGCTGACTTGGTGTGTGAAGGGTGCCTTGTGATTGTCTTGGCACTCATTAGTGACTCCTGAGTGTACCTTCTGTTAGGAGTTTGTAGCTGTCGGGTTCCATTAAACTGTTCCCTCAGTCTTTTCTGAGGCTCTAAGTGGGTTGTAAGAACTCCACTATTTTTATCCTGTGGTGGAAAAACAATTTTGCATCTATGCTTAAATGAAAGATCAATCTGTAGTCATAAGAACCTTGCAAAATCAGTGTGGAAAGTGCTCTGCAGCTGAACAGAAAGGGCTCTGTGCAGTCTGGGGTACAATGGCTGTTGCTGTTCCATAAGCTGTCAGCAGCCAGCGTGGTGCTGTCAGGTCACATCTCCAGTCCTGTGTGTGAGCTGGGTAATTTGGTCAGAGTGTGGAGCTGCCTTCCGTAACCAGAACCTGTCAGGCACTGGGGTGAAAGCTGAAATAAGACAGGAAAGATGTGTTGGAAAACTCACCTGGGTTTGGGAGATAAGATCCAGTTCCACCTGCACTGTGGGAGAGGTGTTCTTGAACTTGCTCTCTGCCATGCAGCCACCAATGGTCACTGGTGTTGTGTTTTAGGTGGCTGGTGGCACGTAGTCCTCAATCTTGACACAACTATTGCCATCACACAAAACTTTGCCAGCTGTACCAACTTCCCAGTGGTGTGGCACAAGACAGTCAGAGGGAGACCTAAACTGTCACGGAAATGGTACAGGTAAGAGATTTTAGTGGCTTTCTTTGTATACTCAGCATTGAAAACAAAACCTGAAAATATTCATTAATATGTGGTGTTACAATTCAAAGGCTAACCTTGAAATTTCAACTGTATTTAGGATCCTGAAGCAGGAACATCCTGAACTGGCAGCCTTGGCTGATTCAGTTGACCTGCAGGAATCTACTGGTATTGCTTCTGACAGTTCTAGTGATTCTTCCAGTTCATCAAGTTCCAGCTCCTCAGATTCTGATTCAGAGGTAATGCTTTCTACTGCAATAGCTGATCCATATTCTGCATTTTCATTGTTTTCCCACACCTGATCATGTGCCTTAATCCTTATATTCATGCCATATGGAGTAAATTAATGGAAAGCAGCTAAACCAATCTGCATGGTGGAGGAGCCTGTGATCTTAGCAGGTTCTGTTTGCTGAAGCCTCTCTTCACATTGCTAAATGGATCCATTGTGCTTGATCCATGTCTGTATTATATATGAATCTGTCACTCATTTAGCTCGTGGAAGATGGCTGCAAAATGAATGTTCTAAAAATTGGGAGAGAGAAAGAAATCCAAAACAGGTCAGTTACAATGTGAGACTCTTGTCAATACCTAAATCCTTCAGAAGCCAGAATCTCCTCTTTGAAGGTGAGGTCCTTCTAGGGACCAAAAGGAATATATTCATTGTCTTGCCTCAGCTTTAGCCAGTGATGAAATCCAAGAACCTTTCTGTTGCTGATTTTGAAATGCTTAATTTAAAATCTCCTTGATGCGTCTGGCCTCAAACAGCACATTCTTTGAGCTGAGGGTTGCTGAGTAGCTCTTGTGGTGAATTGCACAGCACAGGCAGTTGGTGAGGCTCCTCTGAATTGTGGTTTCATCTCTCCATCCTCCAGTGTGACTCTGGCTCGGAGACAGAGGGGATGATGCACCGCAGGAAAAAGCGGCGGACGTGCGGCATGGTGGGGAACGGGGACACAACCTCCCAGGACGACTGCGTGAGCAAAGAGCGCAGCTCCTCCAGGTGACCCCAGGGCAGCTGTGCTCTGAAACAAGCACAGGACAATGCAGGGCAAAGCTGGCACGCTGCAGATAGGGGATTCCTCAGGAGAGAGGGATGGAGAGCAAGGGATTCCTTACGGGACAGAAAGCAGTTGACCAGTGGTGTCTTCCCTCAGTGAATTATTTTTAATTGTTCCAAACAGAAATCTAAGATTATTGATGTTTTTTTTAAAAATCAGGGGATTTATTTAATAAACAGTCTTACTACTTTTCCTAGTTGTCTCTTTTAATAGATTGAAGGATTTGATTTTATCTTTGTTTAATGGGAGAGGTGGGATGTTTTAACTGCTCTTCAGAGAGCACAAATGGATAGTGAACAGTTAAAGATGAAGAATGATCAGGCAACACTCAGATTTCAATGTATTGTTCAAACAGAAAACCTTCAAGTAGTTGTATGATTTCTGTTACTGCTGCCTGGGCTATTTCAATTTGTTCCACTGCTTTGTCTGTTAAAGGCAAAATTAATCCTAAATTCCAAATGTCTGTGTTTACATTTAAAATGAGTAAATAAATACATAAATATCGAGCAAGTTTCAGTCAGTGTGGGAGGAGGCAACATTAAAATTGCAAAATCAAGGATAGATATGCTTAGGGTGAAGTTGCTGAGGAAAGCAGTTCTCTGGACAGGCCAGGTTAAAGACAGTGGAACACTGGGAATCTGGGAGTGTACTGCAGGGAAGAACTTAAACATTCTTTGCTAAATGAAGCATTTTTCTCACGTAGCAGAGGCTTGCCAAAATTCTTAAGCAAATTCCTTGCAGCTTTGTTAACCAGTGCTGCTGGATTGGCTGCCTGCCTGCATTAGGGTGCTGGCCAGCTCTTGAGCTCTGGGATGCTCCAGGTTTGGTGTGCAAGTGCTGTGGTGGTTTGGTGTGTGGCTTGCTAAAGAAGGTGTGCAGCAGTAATATACCTGAGGAAATTCCATATTCCAGCATGATTCCAGCCTGATTTCCCAGTGTGGGGACTGCCTGAAGACCTGTGTGCTCCTGTAGATTGCTCTCTTGTTTCCAGCAGTTGCTCATAACTGAATACAATTGAATTACAAAGTACAGAGCAACATTAAGGGTTGGGGAGAGCTGTACTGACTGCTTATTTTGCCCTGGAAGTTTCCACAATTTGCTTGTTATGACATTGTCAAATCCCATTTTGGCAGCCAGTGTGACTTCAGGCAGGGAATGAGCAGCAGGAAAGAACAAACCTTAATGAAAACCCTTGTTTAAAAAGAAAAACTGTAAAAATGCAGATCACGGTGCAGATCTGTTCTGAAAAACCCATGCATTTTTAAATTATTTGCCTTTCAAATTTGGAAATGAATACCTTAAATATTAAAAATTAGCACCTTGCTTGGAACATTTGCTTTCTGGGTTTCACTGTTCTTCCTCCTGTATGCTGATTGTTTCACTCTGTGAGGGTGGGTGGGCGTTCTCTTCCAGCTGTGTGATGGTTTAGTTGCTAGAAACGCTTCCAAACATGAAATCTTAACCCTGCTTGTGCAATGCTGGAGGAAGAATAAGCCTGAGATTAATCTGCATGCTGGGATCTTGTGCCCTGACACAAGGGGAATGCTCAAAGGCAGTTGTACCTTTTTTTGACAGGATTAGGGAATCTTGTGGAGGCCGCAGCTACCCCTGAGGGATAACACCACCTGCCCCAGAGGCAGCTGCCAGTCGAAGCTCCATTAGCAGCCAGCCAGCTCTGTTCTACCCCCTTCTGCTTCTATTTCTCACACTCCTTAAGTTTTTGTCACTCTTCCTCGATCCAGACATCCTCGTCACGTGCTGTGCAAGGTTGGCTCCTGAAACACCTGCAGGGGAATGCCCTGACTGTGTCCTTTGTGCAATGCTTTGTCCCCTCTGCACCCCGGGTGAGTGCACTATGACCCAGCTGTGGGTAAGGACATGCCAAGTATTTAATGGGTCACAGAACTGGCAAGGAAGACAACGGTCAGTTTTTAAAGAACTCTTTTTAAAACCAGCAGGTAAATGTGAAACCCTGCCTTGCTTTGACACTGTCGTATGTTTACATGTTGTCCTGTACACTTGAGGAAAGGAACACCAGCCCTTTTGGCCCTATTGGAACATCTGGTGGATCTCACACCAGGATTTTGGGAAGAACAAGGAAGGAATGAGCTTCTGCAAGAACTGAGCTGTGAAAAAGGAGTCCTTGGATCTTACCCTGCTGCAGGAGAGCATTGCTGTCAGGGCTGGCGCCTCCAAGCATGTGTCTCATAAAATCCTGGAATACAGGCACTTGGAAAGAACCTATCAGGGTCATGGAGTTCAACTCCTGGTCCTGCACAGAAACCAAGAACCCACCCTGTGCCCAAGAGCATTGTCCAGACACTTCATGAACTCAGACAGGCTCAGTGCTGTGGCCATTGCCCTGGGGAGCCTGTTCCAGTGCCCAACCACCCTCTGGGTGAAAAACATTTTTGTGATATCCAACCTAAACCTGCCCTCAGTCAGCTCCAGCCATTTCCTTGAGTCCTGTCACTGTCACAAGCATGAAGAGATCAGTACCTGCCCCTCTGCTGTCCCTTGTGAGGATACTGCAGACCTGAATGAGGTCTGACCTCAGTCTCCTCCAGGCTGAACAGACCAAGTGACCTCAGCCACTCCTCATACAGCTTCCCCTCTGGACCCTTCACCATCCTCATGGCCTCCTTTGGACACTCCAGTAGCTTAATGTCTGTTAGATGTTGTGGTTCCAAAAATTCCCCAGCACTGAAGGTGAGGCTGCCTCAGTGCAGAGCAGAGCAGAACAATCCCCTCCCTTTCCTGGCTGGCAATGCCAGGCCTGATGCCCCCAGGACACGTTTCGCCTCTGGGTTCCAGGGCCCCCAGCTCTGCTCTCCAGGCTCTCATTCCCCAATCTGTCCCCACAGCCAGGAGTGCCTGGATCCCAGTGCAGAATCCAGCCCCTGTCTTTGTTCAGCTCCACACAATTGGTGATTGCCCATCTCTAATTTGTTGAGGTCTCTCTTTATCCTCGAGGGAGTTGACAGCTCCTCCCAATTTAGGGTTGTTGGCAAACTTAATATTCCTTCCAGTGCTGCATCCCAGTCATTAATGAGGATGTTGAGGAGCACAGGGATGAGGATGGAGCCCTGCAGAACCCCTCTAGTGACCAGTGCCAGCCTGGTGTCACCCTTTGTGTCCAACCTGTGAGCCAGTTGCTCACCCACCATGTAACACAGTTAACCAGCTGTGGGCTGGACAGTTTGTCCAGAAGGTCACTGGGAGAGACAATACCCAAAGCTTTGCTGAAGTCCAAGAGGTGACATCTGCTGCTTTCTTAGATCAACCAGGTGGGTCACCCTGTCACAGAAGGAGATCAGATTCAACAAGCAGGAGCTGTGACTGATGCCTGCATTGTCCTCCAGGTGTTTTTCAGTACTTCCCAGAATCATCTCTTCCATTATTTGGCCAGGCACTGAAGTGGGACTGACATGCCTGTGGTTTCCAGGGTGCTCCTTCTTGTTCTTGAAAATTGGGACATTTGCCAGGTTCCAGTCAGCTGGAACTCCTCTGGATTCCCAAGACTGCTCAAAAGTCACTGAGAGGTTTTGCAGCATGTTGAGGATTCTCAGATGAATCTCATGAGGCCCCATGGATTTGTAGGCATCCATCTGGAGCAGCAGATCCTGCTGCTTTGGGGTCAGCTGGGAGTTGAACATTCTCACAGTGACAGTCCTCCAGCCCAGGGCACTGAGACTCCCTTGGGTCCATCATCTGTGCTGAAGACAGGCAAAGAGACACTAAACACCTCTGCCATGTCTGTGTCCCTGAGGTGACCATCCTCATCCTGGAATGGGCCAGTGTTATTTCTGATTTGCCTTTTGCCATTAATATATTTGAAAAACCTCTTTTTTATTTCCTCTGTGGTTCTGGCCGGTTTTGTCACCAGTTGAGCTTTGGCCACATGAGTTTTCTCCCTACAGTGGCAGCAGCATTTCTGTATTCTTCCCATGTCACCTGACCTAACTTCCACTGGGCAACCACCTTCCTTTTTCATCTTCTTTCCAAGAGAAGATCCCTGTTCAGCCAAGGAAGGGAAGGTGATGTGAATGCCCCAAGCAGTGAAGCAACTTCAGCAGAGGTGATTCCCAACCTGAAGCATCTTTTGTATTCTGAATCTGCATGCTCCATGCACACACCTGAGGTGCAGCACCTGAACCAGCAGCAGTCCAGCTCCTTCCACTGTGTCACGGTGACAGGTAACAAAGTT
Organism: Thryothorus ludovicianus; assembly: GCA_013397245.1. Classification (NCBI taxonomy): domain Eukaryota; kingdom Metazoa; phylum Chordata; class Aves; order Passeriformes; family Certhiidae; genus Thryothorus; species Thryothorus ludovicianus. The sequence goes on from VZTB01003734.1 coordinate 224,285, forward strand.
GCACTAGCACCTTGTGATGGGAAGCTTGATGGAGCAGGAGAATCCTAGAGTTTCTTGCACAGCAAAAACTGATGGCAAAAAGTCAGCATTTGCCAGCAATTCCAGTCCTTCAGGTGCAGGTGTGATGTTTAGCACAAGGCAGCTGCTGACAGAGTCTGGCTCTGGCAGGATTGCATTTGCTGGGCCTGAAACACCAAACAGTTCTGGGGCCATGGGCTTACTCAGGCCAGTGCAGTTCACATCCCTGAATGGCTTCTCTTTGAGGTTATTCATTCAGACCTTTCTGAAAGTTGCTGTGCCAATTTTAAAGGACTGAGGAAGGGGTCATATTGTTGTTTTATGCTTTTTAAAAATGCAGTGTGTTGCTTAAGTCTGTGTAGATGCATTTGTATTGTGCCAGGTAGAGCTCTTGTCCCCAAGGGATCTTTTGGAGCTGCTGGTTTGTGATGTTAGCAGGGGCTTGTGCTGGTGGTGTCTCTGTGTGGCTGAAGGTGCTGCCAGGAAATCTGAGCTTCCCATGGGTGCTCTTCTGAGCCCTAGGAGGAGAGCACAGAACTCACTTCAGCCCTTCTTTGGGAGAGAAAACTGGACAGCAGAAGTGCTGTGCCTTTGGTAAACACACAGCAGTGCCCAGGCACTGATGGAATCCTAATGTGAAAACCAGATTGCTGTGCTGGGAAAGCCACACCTCTGCCTCCAGAAGCACAGTGGGAAGATCCAGTGTGCAGAGCATTCTTCCACGCCTGTGAACTCTTCCATGGTGTGAAATAAAGCAATTCCAGGTGAAGCCTGTGTTGGTGTGAGACCCCTCACAGAAAAGCAGAGTGTTTACAGTGGACTGCAGACATCATGATACCAGCAACCCTCTCCTGACTGCTCCAGAGGGCACTTCCTGCTGTGAAAGTGTCTGTGCAGGCTACCTGGGAATCAGGACTCTGGCATCTCCAGTTCTTCCACTTCTGGCTTTTGCCTCAGCCACTGGTGACTCTTTGAGCAGTGAGGAAAATCCCTACCTCGCAGGGCTGTTGTGAAGCTGAACTGTAATTGCTGTGTGAGATGCTTTGAAGCCATCCACCCCCAAAAGAAGTGTTCCATTCATCCTGAGCAACCTGAGACTTTGAGCCTGGTGGGAGCTTTTTTGTAGCAGAAAACATTGGGGATGTTGTTCAAGTCTCTTGGCCACGTGATGTTCTGTGGTGGCCCTTCCAGAACTGCTGTGTGGTACATAAATTGTAGCAGAAAAAGACTTTCTGTTTTCACCAGGGTTGAGCTGCTGCTGTTGCATGGCCTGCTCTAAACAGGAGGTCCTGCTAGAGCAGGATCTGTTTTTAAATAGGACTAGATGAATTCTCTCATCAGGGAGTCAGCTTCACTGGCCTTACAGGAATGGGGGGAGCTGGTGCTTCCCAGGCCCTGGTTTCAGGCTGGCTGAGTGAGGAACAGTTAAAAACTGTGCTCCCTTTGTGCCACCCTCCTTTCCTGTGGGGAGCTGGCTGGGGAGAGTGGGCTCTGTGCTCTCATTTCTCCAGGCTTGTGCTTCTTGGGACTCCTTGTCTCTTGTTCCAGCCCTGCTGCTTTTGTACTCTGGAGGCCCTGGATGCAGCTGGTCCAGCACCCTGTGGGCCCCTCATTTCCCTGAGCCCCAGAGCAGCAGCACAGCTTTGCCTCCCCTCTCTGGGGCTTTGGGGGCTGCCCTGATCCCCAGGGATGGGCAGAGAGCCTCGGGCTGGGTGTCATTGTCACAATCCTGCCTGCTCTGGGGAAGGTGATGGGATCTGGGAGCTCTGGCTGTGCTTTGGAGCCTGGTGATGGACACAGGGCTGTGAGAGTTGAGGAGGAAATGACCCAACACTCCATCAGAACCACAGATGTGGACAAGAGGCACCAATCCCAGCAGCTGTTTCTGCACAAGTGCTGTGGGAGCAGGTGACACTGAGGAGCCTCTGGCAGACCCTCCCCTTTCCAGCTCGTGTGTGCAGCTCCAGTTTGTCTTCTCAGTCACATCAAACCTCCCCAAATGCTTCAAGGAAAGACAGCCCCTCTTTCATAGTGAACCTCTGCTCTCCTCCCTGAGTCCCCAGCACTGTGGGCTGGGAAGTGAGGCTGTTGGCTGAATCCTGTCTGAAATGCCTGCGTGGGCACATTGTAATGGGAGGGTTTTGGCATCCCTCTTACAAAGGGGGGAAAGGAAAGTGTTACCCTTTCGTGTTCCAGTCCCACTGTCAGTTCCAAGCCCTGCCACTGCCCTTAGCTGCTTTTATCACCCATCCAGCAGAGCTGGGATACTTGTCTTGTTCGGATGATTGTGGTTTTGCTTTTTATTTTAAATAAAATCAATTATTTTGCATTATCTTGTCACTTTCTTTCATACTGTGATCTGAAAAAACTTTACAGGTGTGCAGCTCTGTTTCCCAAAATGCTAAATGTGTCAGGAACATCTCTGGGGGTTCTTCAGGGTTTGCCCATCTGTGCTGGAGTGTGGTTTGGAAGCTGCTGGGGTTGCAATATATTGTGAAATGAAACACCTCGAAGAGTAAATGGCTTTGTGGCAGCAGGCAGGCAGTTCACTCATTTCCACATAAACCTCTGTCCTCTCCTTCCCAGACACTGCTGGAAACATTCTTCTTTAATGTCACCTATAAAGCCACTTCTTTTTCTCCTTTCCAGCTGCCCTTCAGCAGCTCTCCCCATGCCCAGCTCACCTCCCCTGCTCCGTGCACAATTAGCTAATGAGCCTCTCTCCCTGTGGATGGTCTGGGTGTGTCCATGCCTGGCATTTAACAAGCCCCAATTCCAGAAAATGCTGTGACTTAATGGTGGCTGAAAACTCTGTACAGCCTCTGTAGAAATGCTTTTGTAACTGCTCTCTCTTGCTTTTTTCAGTCTGGAGAGGCAATTTAGGTGCTTCAAGACAACCTCACTGTTCTTCCTCATTTGCAGGTATTGCTGGTACCTCCTGCAGTCCCTCTGTGGCCCTTACAATCACGACTTGATTTATTTTTACTCCTGTTGATTTATCTGCACATCTTCCTTTTTGTGACAGTTGCAATTTCATTTCAACCAGGAGGGTGACACGCTGATACTTTAATTACTGCTGGGGAGCCTGTGCTGCACCTTTGCCAATGTTCCTGCTTCCTTTCCTCCAGTCTGATGCTGAAGCAAATAACTTCTGCATTTTCTTTCGTGGCAGCTGGAAAACAAGTCATGGAGCAGGGCTGAGTCCCTCCTGCAGTGCCAGCATGGCACTGAGCAGCTGCCTGTTTTCAGACTGGTTTGGAGTGGAATGAACAGGCTTGCAGCACATTTTTTTCCTTCAAGGCACATAAAGACTCCTCTGGTTCTGGAGAAGAGTGGATGGAGGCAGGTAGAGCTGGTCGGGAATGTGTTCAGAGGGAAAGAATCATTCCATGTCCCTTGTTGGTCTGAAACCTGGTGGCTCCCATCTGTGTGTGATGCCTGTGACTGTGTCTGTCCTGTCCTTCAGCACAGGGCCTGGAGCTGGGGGCTGCCACTGGAACAAATCCGTGCAGCCTGCCCGGAGCAGGAGGAGGGGCAGGGCAGCTGCAGCAGCAGCCGTGTCCTGCCTGTCCCAGCTGTGCTGACAGAGAGGGACCAGGGCTCTTCTGCTGCAGCACTGCCTTGTTTAGACCCAAGGCTGTGTCATTTCTCAGCTGCAGCTGGGGCTGGAATGGCTGCCAGAATCCAGGAGCTTTTGGAATATCAGCTTGTATCAGTGTGCTGTCTAGGGCAAGGCCAGTTGTACTGGTTTAAGGCTTTGAAGACCCTCAACAGCAACTCAGAGCCTGCCCTGGGTCAGGGATTCGATTGTAAAATGAGCTGAGTTGTTGGAAGAGCTGTGTGGGTGAGAGCAGAAGCCTCACAAGCAGAGAGGGCAGTGACAGGAGCTTAGGGAAGTCTAGAAACAAATACTTTGAGGAGAGCTCATGGGTTGGATCATTTCAGGTGGAAGCCAGGTACAGCCATCCCCACCCTTGGGCTGAGCTCTGCCATTCGTGGATTGAACCCAAATAGCCCCGAGCTCTCACACAGCCAGAAGTGAAAAGGCCAGTGAGAAGGCAGCCAGGTAGGGGAATGACCTCCAAACCTGAAGAACAGTGAGTACAGGGGTGTTTCTTGGGATAGCTGCTCATTTCTGGCATCAACATGGAGAGGGCTGTTTCCTTGGCAAGGAAAAAATGGTGTCCGTGACTGGGAACTTCCAGAAATAATCCGAGTTTGGAGCAGTTATAAGACTGCTCTGTGCTCAAACTTTATATGAGGGAAAATGGGTTCTGGGAGGATCTGGGAACATAAAATCCTGTCTTCTCCCCTTGGAAAGCAGCGTGTATCTGCACACCTCCCTGCACAGGGGTGTGGGGAGCCACGCTTGGGTTCTGCCTGGGATGCAGAGGGGGATGTTGGAGCTCAGTGATCTCCTTGCTTTAGCTGGGAGGGAAGCAGAGGACCTCGAACAGCACCTGCCTGTCCAGCTCCAGGCTGCCGGACACTGAGACCGTGTGGTGTGTTAGACCAGATCTTTTTTGTGCCTGTTGAAAGCTTTCCCGATGGTCCCACACCCCATTCCTGCATCCTGGGATCGCTGCCACCCGGGCAGCAGGAGCCAGCCCGGCTCAGTCCCTCCCGCAGGCAGATTTGCAGCGCAGCATTTTCCGTGCCAGGGCTGTTTCCCGGAGCAGTTGTCACCGCGGCTCTCCTGAATCCCCCTTTGTTGGCAAAACTCAGCTGCTGCCTCCCTTGGCTCCCCCGCTGCGGCCCGGAGCCGGCAGCCGTGCGAAAGCAGCTCTGCCCGGGGCTCTGGGGACCGTACCCAGCCAGCCCTGCCTGCCCGGGGCTCTGGGGACAGTCCCCTGTTCTGCCCGGGGCTCTGGGGACCGTCCCCTGCTCTGCCCGGGGCTTTGGGGACCGTCCCCTGCTCTGCAGGGGCTCTCAGGGAGCCCTTCCCAGCCATCCCCTATCCGGACTGGGCTCGGAGGAAGCCCTTCCCGGCCGTCCCCTCCCCGTCCCGGGCTCTTGGGGTGTAAACCCCGCTCTGCCGTGGCTCTCGGGGACTGTCCCCAGCCATCCCCTCTCTGCCGGGCGCTGCAGGGCGGTTCTCCTCCCGAGAGAGGGCAGCGCGCTCCAGCTGCTGCTGCTGCTGCTGCTGCTGCCCCGCTCCGGGCTCAGCCCAGGGCCGGGCTGGGCCGGGGGTGCCGTGCCCAAGCGAGCCCCTCGCCGAGTCTCCCCTGCCAGCGGACCCCGAGCTCGTCTCTCCTGGGGCTGGCGGGCAGACCAGGGCGGAGATCCCTGGCTGGGAGCCTGACCTGGGTGTGTGAATCCATCCCCTCCCGTCCCAGCGTGCGTGAGAAGATCAATCGTGCCTTGTAAATTGATATCTCTGATATCCCAGAGATACCTCTGTGCCTCCCAGCGGGAGCTCTGGCCAAAGACCAGGCCGAGTTTATGCCCTGACCTCTGGAGAGCCAGGGAGGGGACAAGGCAGCATCACACGGGACCTGCTGGGCCCAAATTCTGCCTGGGGGATCATCCCAAGCCTGGACATGAGCTGAGCTCTGTTGCTGATCCTGTCTCCTCGCTTCTGCACGAGTTTGGCTCGGTTAGAGTGGCTCTTCTGGCAGACGTGTCCTTGCTGCTCGTGGCTGTTGCTCTCAAGACCAGGAGTGTTGTTTTTCACAGACACCCAACTCCTGTGAGTGCCGCAGGTTCCAGCAACCTGAGAGGGAATCCCTGCAGGTCCAGAGCCGGAGCTGCTGCCACTGAGCACCTCTGAAGCTCCTGTTGATTCCCTTGTTAGGGATTCCAGCCTCAGGAGAAGCTGTCAGGATCAGCTTCTCATATTTTCAGGCAGTGATAAATCCTGCTCAGGAGGGTGCTGGCTGAAGTGCTCTGTCTGCACGCTGGGTTAATGCAAGCCACATTGCTGCTGCATTCCTGAGCGGGCAAACACCCTCCAACACACTTCCAACCAAGAGCCATGGAAAATTTACACTGCCAGGGAGAAAGAGCAGGAGGTGTCCTGGGTGTTGGCAGTAATGGAGGGCACTGTGACAGCTGGAAATGTGTGTAACACCGAAACACCCCGTGTCACCCGATTAGCAGCTCCCAGTGGCCAGTTTCAGTCTCGTCCAGAATTCCTCTTTGTGCCCAAAACTGAGCCCAGGAGCAAGGACACAGACCCTGGAACTTTCCACCCTGCTCTGTCTCTGGCCATGAGCGGTTTCCAGGGTCCAGAGGAAGCCTCGAGTGATGCACTGGACCCGGGATGGTGCCTTCATGGCTATGGGATTAGGGCAAGTAGGGGCAAGAAGGGACCGAGCACACACGGAAAAAGCTGCTGGACCAAAAAGCGCTGTGATGCTGCCAATCTCCGGGTGATTTGGCTGAGCTCTAGGGCAGCTCTGATCGGGACGCAGGAAATGCAAAGCTCTGCGGGAGAAGGGGAGATAAGTACCGTGGTTGGTTGTTGCTAAGAATACAATTATCCATAGCTAACGATTGCCTGCCTGATAGGATTACCAATAAAGACAAACGCAGTGAGGATCATGGCTTCACTTCCTTCCTCCCTTCGGGGATTTAATCCCATCTTTGTTTGAGTTTTGTCTTTGGTCAGTCAATAATAAAAAACCTCTGCTCCTGGTGGTATCTCCGGAGCCCTTTCCCTGGAAGAAACTTTCCGGGGTGAATTTCCATGTCTGCTCCCCTCGCATGCATCCTGCTTCGTGCTGGTTTCACCCTGGCAGGAATAGTTTAGGCCTTCTAATTTCAGCCTGCTTTGGAAAAGGTTGGCTAATCCTCCCAGCAGTCTCGAGAGGCAGGAAATCCTCAGTGGCAGAGTCTGGAGGGAGCTGACAACTCCTTGGCCACTCTGCTCGCCAGTTTGTGATGGCTTTTGGGGACATCCTGGTTTTCGAGTCCCCTGTTTTTCAGACCTCCCAGCGGCAAAATGCTCGGGGGGAGGCTCTGGCAGCCCAGCTGCTCTCGGCACGAATTTTACCTGTGGGTATGGCAGCAGTTGATGGCACTGATGTCGCCTGCAGCTCCTGGGGAAGGTGGAGTGATGCTCTGGAGCTTGGCATGGATGTGCTGCCAGATGCTGCTCACCCAGGGGAGTCAGGACAGCATTCCTGGCCCTGCCAGCCCCTCCGCTACGCAGCCAAGGGCTAAAAAGGTGCAAATGCTCATTAAACACTGCCCGGAGGCCAATCGACACCCAGCGTGTTAGAGCTCACCTAGCCCGGGGTGTCAGCGCAGGGAATATCCCGGGAGACACCTTCCCATTGTTCCAATGGGATCCGCTAACGAGTGACAGGACAAGAGGAAATGTCCTCCAGCTGCACCAGGGGAGGTTTAGATTGGGTATTTGAAACAATTTCTTCACTGAAAGGGGTTATGATCTTAGAAATCGTTCCCAATATAAATAATTCTAGAATTTGACGATGCAAGCCACTGTTTGGGAATGACTTTGTGGATACAAGGCAGTGTCTAATGAAAGATCCCCTTGTCCCAAGCGCTACTCTCGCATCAAGCACTTGGGTTGCTCGCAGCCCGAGCCTTCCTCTCCCGGCTTCCCAAATCCCACCCCTGGGTGCGGGGGGACGCGGGCGGGGAG